>CM053400.1:124422050-124456138 GCA_028644305.1 Xerus rutilus
TTATTGTTCACACAGGCGCCTGCGGACGCTTCAGCCCTCCGTAGACTGAGCGTGCCGGGCAGGGGAAAGCATTCCTTTTTATAGGGTCAGGGTGGCAGAAGCAGGGTTACAGAAGCAGATGCATAGTTACAGGGATTCTATTGGTGTATTTAAATGAGGGAAAGAGGTCAGTGCCCCCCGGCAGGAAGACCTGATATGGAACTTTCCCTCTATCTGGCACTTTCCATCCCACCCTTGGTTACTTAGTATCGGGGCCCAAGGTTCTTTCCGTCCTTTGTATCAGTCCCATCCTGGCCTTCCTGGTATTGGGGCCAAATGGTTTTCTGAGCAAGGCCTGGCTAGCTGATTAGGAGGTGGAGGAGGGGAAGGGGTCTTTCACATTAATCTATTGATGGACACCTAGATTGATAACATAATTTAGCTATTGTGAATTGTAATGCTATAAATATTGAGGAGGCTGTATCACTTTGGTATGCTGATTTTAGATCTTTTGGGAAAATACCCAGCAGTGGGATAGCTGGGTCAAATGGTGGTTCCATCCATAGTTTTCTCAAGAATCTACATAGTCTTTCCAGAGTGATTGTACTAGTCTGTAGTCCCACCAACAATGTACAAGTGTGTCTTTCTACCTAAAATCTCACCAGCATTTATTGTTGTTTGTATTCTTGATCATTGCCATTCTGACTGGAGTGAGATGTAATCTTAGTGTAGCTTTGATTGCTAGAGATTCCCTGATTCAGGAATTCCCTGATTCCCTGATTGCTACAGATGTTGAACATTTTTAATATATTTGTTGGTCTTTTGTGTTTCTTCTTTTGAGAAATTTGTTTAGTTTTTTTTCCCCCATTATTTATTGAGTTATTTGTTTTTTTTGTGTGTGTTAAATTTTTGAGTGCTTTGTATATTCTGGGTATTAATCTCCTATCAGAGGGTTAATTGGCAAAGGCTTTCTCCCATTCTATAGGTGATCTCTTCATGTTCTTAACAATTTATTTTGCTGTGCAGAAGTTTTTAATTGCATCAAAACTCATTTGTTGAAGCCTCACCCACACTCACCATCTGACTGTATTGGAGAGGAGGTATTAAGGTTTTGTAAGGTTTTAAGGATAGGGTCCTGACCCATCAGCATTAGTGTCCTTATAAAAGATGTAGAGACATCAGACCTCTCTCTCATGTAAGGACACAATGTCTGTATGTCAGGAAAAAAGCTGTCACCAGAAACCAAACCTTGCTAGAACTTTGATCTTGGATTTTCCAGCCTCCAAAACTGTGGGAAAACAAATGTCCATAGTTTAAGTCATCTAGTCTGTGGTATTTTGTTATGGAAGCCCTAGCTGACTAAGACAAGGGGAATTATGTAAATGAAAGACAAGAAGAAGGAGCATGCAAGATTTTGACAAAAACTTTGATAAACATTTTACCCAATAAGTATATGACCTTGGAGTTAAATATTTAGAAAATGGTGGAGAGACAAGAATAAATCAGGATTAGATTGAAAATGATTTTGAATGCCACAAAAAGTCAATACTTTATCCTGAAGCAAATATGAATGCACTTCACATTTTGAATGTAGCACTTTAGTGAGAATGTTTCTGTAAAAGATGAATTTATAGAGCAGGAGATAATTAAAAAGGTTGTTTGTTCCGATTCTTTAGTTTAATGCTAAGTTAAAGATCATTTTTAATCTATATCAAAATAGTGAGCTTTGTAACTTATCACATTTTTGTCTTTGTACCAGGAAACTCAGCAAATGCAATAATTAGTTCCATTTTTTAATTTATTTGTTTCTCCTGCTCTATTACATATCACACATGGCTTATCTTTTTTAGTATTTCTATTTATTAATTGAAAAATATGTATTAAAATCTAGTAAATGTCAAGCTTGTTTTAAGTGAACAAAACAGTAATACAAAAATAAAAACAAAGATTTTCTGCTTCCATGAGCCTACATTTCAACAACTGAAAAAGAAAGAAAATAAGTATAATAAAAAGGAAGCTATATCATATGTTAGAAGAATATAATAGAATTATGTATCATAGAGTAAATATGTGTTATATACCCTGTAACTATTACATAATTCTGATATATACTAGGAAGTTTTACCATAAATTCTATGGAAAAAAATAGAAATTAAGAGCAAGATAAGAAGAGTTAGGTAGCGCCAGAGGAAGGTAGATTGTAATTTTACATAAATTTGGACCTGCATCTCATATTATAAATGTGAGCATTCTTTTTAAAGTGAAGGTTTTAAATAATATATAAAAGGAAGATTTCTATAAGCTAGCATGCAATGATAAAATCCCAGTGTTTAAGTGGCTGTGAGACTAAATTAATATAAAAGAAATTATTAAAAATAATCAACAGTCAAGTGACTAGCTTACTCTCCTTTTGTGGCCTACATACTTAGAAAGGCGACTGAGTGACTGAGGTTTCAGACTTTGAAAAATAAAAAATAGCTTCATTAGTAGGTTTTTAGTGAGTGATGGTGATACAATGATGAAATTTATGACCCTAACTGAAACCAATCCAAAAGAACAACAAAGAAAAAAGAAAGAAAAAGACAAAAAATAAGAAAGAAATATATAAAAGACAATTTCTATTTGTAATGAAAATGGAAAACAGCTACTTCCCTAAACCACAGTCTATGAAGAATATCTGCCAAATACTTTGAAATTTAGATGAATTAAGGAAGGTCACTGAAAGCCAAAATAAATACCTTCACATGTTGAGTGAGGTGTAGAATTCTCTCAAAATACGTGAAAGTCCTAAGGGAGCGTGGGTGGGCTAAAGTAATAAACATCCCCGTGGGATGTAGATTTCTTTTAAATCTGGGCTCCTAAATGGGAAAAAATCATCTGGATATAAAATTAAGAAGTAACAGAAAATATTAGCTATTGATGGAAATCAATGAAGCATAAATCAAATAAATTCAATAAACTAGCAGAAGAGAAACAGAGTGCTTAATTTCAAGCTACGCTAATCTGTCTGGATGACCAGGATAAACGTCCTCCAAGGGCACAGAACAGTGACAAAAAACCATGATGTTCAAGTGTTTGTGATAATATCTCATTTAAAATTGCTGACAACCCCAGGTTACTTTTCCTGCTACTCTGTACGTTATGCTTGAGGAAATAGTAGAACTAGAACTATAGCTATCCAAAAATGAGGAAGAGGACATCCACTTGTGTGGATGCCCTCCTGTGGATGCCATCCAAGGAACCAGGGATGCCACTCTGTTACCTAAAAAATGAAATAATGCACAAAAATGTGGCATAATAGTTTTCAGCTGTTAGACATCAGGCAATAAAGGATAAAGATCACTGAGAATCAGAAAACAAGCAAGGGAAACACTACAATTGTCCTCGCATATTGCCTAGAGAAAGTTTCCAGTTTTCAGACAGTGGTACTGGGCAGAAGAGCCCTGGCAGAGTCTGCTCATTTGTTCGAACTAAGGAGACAGAGGTGGAAATGTGGAAGGTCAGGATTTTCTAGAACAAAAGATTAGAGAAAAGAGAAATGGAATAAAAGAACTTCAAAAATTTTCAGAAGATTTGCCTCATATCATTAACTGAATACTGATCAGTGTGTGTGTGTGTGTGTGTGTGTGTGTGTGTGTGTGTTTTTAGTCTCTGAAGGAAAAGAGAGAGGAGGCAGTGAAAAGAAAAATAATTAAATAATTAAATAATGCTTGTTGAAGTTTAATGAAAGCTATACACCCAGAGACCTAAGAAATTCAATGAACCCCAAATACGAACATCTTGAAGAAAACTACACCAAGCCATATCATAACCAAAATGATGAATACCACTGATAAAAGCAATGTTCAAGAAAGACAGGGGATAAAAGACACATATATAGAGGAATAAAGATAAGGAAGACAGAAGATTTCTCGTCAGAAATAATGCAAGTCAGAAGACTGTGGAGCCACACTATATACTGAAAAATAAGACACAAACAAACAAAACAACCCTCCAAACCAACTTGTCAACTGATAGTTCTATAAGCAACAAAAATATCATTCAATGATGAAGGGAAACAAGAAATTTTCAGACATAAAAAGGCTGAAATTACCAAATATTAAAAACAAGTTCTATAGGCAGAAGGAAATGATTCTAGATAAAATTCTGGATTTAAACCTATGGAAGGTATACCATAAAGAGTAGCTACTGTGTGTATGTGTGTGTGTGTGTGCATGCAAGAATATGCAAGAATATATTGAAGAAAATATTAGATATCAATTGATCAGAAGAAGGGATTTAAATTTTATCTTACAGGAGAATCATCAAGAAGGCTTATAAAAGCATGGACTGCTGAGTTCCAAAGTCAGATTTCCTGACTCATAGGTCTGGGATGGGACTTGAGATGTGAATGTCTAAATTCCCAGCGTTTTAAGTAAGTGTTTTTGTTCTTCCTGCTCTGACCTGAAGACCTGAAAAGGACAATTTTGGAGGAGGAAAAATTTATTTGGTGTTTATGGTTTCAGATCTCAGTCCAGAGATGGCTGATTCTATTGCTCTGGGTCTGAAGTGAGGCAGAGCATCATGATGGAAGAGTGTGGAGGAGGAATGCGGTTCAGTACATGGCAATCAGAAAGTGGACAGCTCCACTTACCAGGAACAAAATGCATACCCCAAAGGCAGGCCCCCAGTGACACACCTCCTTCAGCCACACCCTTCCTGCCTATAGTTATCACTCAGTTAATCTCTGTCAGATGATCAATGTCCTGATTAGGTCAAGTCTGTCATAACCCAATCATTTCACCTCTAAACCTTCTTGCATTGTCTCACACATGAACTTTTGGGGAACACCTCATGTCTAAACCATAACACCAGTGATGCTATTTCAGTCATTTTGAATTATTCACACAGTGTGTGTGTGAAATGAAGACAGGTATAGCTCTCTTTATATACTTTTGGGTCAATAAAACAGACATATTAGAATTGGAAAATGTAATAACCAAAATTAATAGCTGAGTGATTTTGGTCAAAAGCAAAATGAAGAGCTGTCAAAAGCAGAATGGAGGAAACAGAGGGAAAAATTATCAGATTACAAAATAGAACAGAATTTAATATAAACAAGGAGCAAAACAGAGAAATTATTGAACAGAGTCTCCAGGACATATGGACATCACTAAAATTTATTGGCTAGCAGAAGGCAAAAGATGAGAAAATGAAAAAGGTTGAAGAAGTAGCAAATATTTTGACTGAAACTTCCCACTTTGTTTTGCTTAAGACATTCTTGAAGCTGCAGTATAAAGTCCATAAACAATTAGCATCGTTACATCATCTTGATGAACTGCCCCCTTTGTCATCAAGAAATGTCCCCATTACCACTGGTGATTTTCTTTGTTCTGGAAGCTCCTTTATATGATATTAATACAATTGCTCCAGAATTGTTTGAAATTAGTGTCAGCATGACCTGTTTTCCCAAACTTTACTTTTAAACTACTATCTTTCTATTTTAACTGCTCCCTTACAAGGGACATATAGTTTGGACTTTTTGTCTAGTCTGCAATCTAGCCCTATTTAGTCACTTGTTGAGACAATTATATTTCATGTGATTTTGAATCTTCTTTTCTTGCTCTTTTGACCTATTGTCTCTGGGTTATTTGTTATATATTCCTTTCATTGTGCCTTCTTATGGATTAACTATCTTTAATGATTTCATTTTATCTCCTTTGATTGTTTATTAAGTCTTTATGGTATTTTAGTGGGTCCTTTGGTAGGATTCACCACATCATATATACTAATGATTTTATATCACTTACACACAGTACAAGAGCTTTGTAACTGTGTGTCCTTTGTCTTTCACCAAGGGTTAATTTTGTCTCCTTTTTTAAAAAAATGACATTTTAAAGCACAATTTTACATTTAAGGAAAAATTACGAGTTCAGAGAGTTCCTGTGTAATCCAGGGATAGTTTCTTTTATCTTTGTCATTACTGTTATTTGTGCAGGGACTCACATATTCTAAGTATGCACTCTACCACTGAGCTACATGCACAGCTAGTTTCCTATTATTAACATCTTACATTAGTAGGATACATTTATTATAATTAATCAATCAATATTGATGCATTATTTTTATCAAAATTTGTGGTTTATATTTGTTTAGTTTTTAACTAATACACTTTTTCTCTTCTGGAATTGCATCTAAGATACTACATTTAGCTATCAGATTTCTTTTTTTTTTAAAATTTGTTTATTGTACTTAGGTATACATGATAGCAGAATGCATTTTGATTCATTGTACACAGATGGAGCACAACTTTTCATTTCTCTGGTTGTATATGATGTAGAATTACATATATATGCAGTCATACATGAAGCTAGGGCTATGATGTCCATCACATTCCACCATCTTTCCTGCCCCCATGCCCCCTCCTCCCTTCCCTTTGACCTAAGTTTCTCCATTCTTCCCATGTCCCCTCTGTCATTATGGATCAGCATACACTTATTAGAGAGTACATTCGGCATTTGGTTTCTTGGGATTGGCTTACTTCACTTTGCATGATGTTCTCCAGCTCCATCCATTTACCTGCAAATGCCATAATTTTATTCTCTTTTATTGCTGAGTAATATTTCATTGTGTATATATACCACAGTTTCTTTATCCAGTCATCTATTGAAGGGCATCTAGTTTGGTTCTACAGTTTAGCTATTGTGAATTGAGCTGCTATAAACATTGAAGTGGCTGTGTCACTGTAGTATGCTGTTTTTAAGTCCTTTGGGTATAGACTGAAAAGTGGGATAGCTGGGTCAAATGGTGGTTCCATTCCAAGTTTTCTAAGGAATCTCCATACTCTTTTCCAGATTGGTTGCACCAATTTGCAGTCCCACCATCAATGTATAAGTGTGCCTTTTCCCCCACATCCTCACCAACACTTGGTGTTTGTATTCTTGATAACTGCCATTCTGACTGCTGTGAGATGAGATCTTAGAATAGTTTTGATTTGAATTTCTCTAATTGCTAGAGATGTTGAACATTTTTTCATATGTCTGTTGATTGATTGTATATCTTCTTCTGAGAAGTGTCTGTTCAGCTCCTTAGCTTATTTATTGATTGGGTTGTTTGCTTTTCTGGTGTTTTTTTGAGTTCTTTATATATCTTGGAGATTAGTGATCTATAAGATGTGCCTATGGCAAAAATTTGTTCCCAGAATGTAGGCTCTCTGTTCACTTCATTGATTGTTTCTTTTGCTGAGAAGAAGCTTTTTAGTTTGAATCCATCCCATTTAATGATTCTTGTAGCTATCACATTTATTTAGGCTTCACTGGGCAGTCTGTGTATATATATACATATATAAATATATTAGTTGTAGATGGACACAATACCTCTATTTATTTATTTATTTATTTATTTATTTATTTATTTATTTTATGTGGTGCCGAGGATTGAACCCAGTGCTTCATACATGCGAGGTGAACACTCTACCACTGAGCCACATCCCCAGCCCAGCAGCCTGTTTTTTAACAAGGCCTTTAGATGATTCTCATGTTAGCTAAAATTTGAATCTGTTCCTTTGGTAAACTGATATCTAGCATTTTCTTCCATGTCTTCTATTCTCTGTCTCTCTCACCTCATGACTTATCGTGGCATCTGCAGGACCTTGAATGTTTTATTAATCAGCTTTCCATCACTAGAACAAAATACCTCAAACAGCCAACCTAACAAAAATCACCCTTCTTCCCCTGGCTGCTTCCTGATCCCACCTTTCATGTGACTATGAGAGATGACACAGCAGTAGCACATGAAACAGTAACATCAACTTGATGAGACCTAGCCCACCGTGAAAATAAAAATATGCTTGTTCAAAACCTGTCCTCCCCTATGCAACCTGGAATTGCCCTAGGAAATAAAAACTCCAGTACACAGAGCAGGCTCACCTATCTAAGTCTCTGCCTTCCACTAGTCCTGGTGAGGAAAGATGAGGAAGCAGAAGAGGAGAAGGAAAGAAAGTGACCATTTCTCATTAAGTAGGCCATACATAGCCCTTCACACTGTGGGTGGGAGTAAAAGGTGTGGTCATGGGCTGGGAGGACACCCACCTATGGAACCATAAGAGCATGAACAGCAACCATAACAGCTCACATTTACTGATAGCTTACTATGGGTAAACTTTCTTCTGATTTGCATAGAGTCAGCCCACCATATCTGCAGGTTCCATATCTATGCATTCAACCAATAGCCAATTAAAAATATTTGAAAGAAAATTGTTTGTATGAAACATGTGCAGACTCTTTTTCATCATCAGTATTCCCTAAACAATACAGCACAACAAACATTCACACAGTATTTACATTGTATTAGGTACTATAATTAATCTAGAGATGATTTAAAGTATATAGGAGAATGTATGCAGCTTACATGCAAATAGTATGTCATTTTACTTAAGGGACCTGAAAACCCGTAAATTTTGGTTTCCAAAGGGGTCGTGGAACCAATCCCTCTTAGATACAGAAGGATGATTATATTCACTTTTTAAATATTTATCCAGACTTTATTTGACGAATGTCTGGTTAAGTCCACTTTGTAGATGAAGAGATTGAGAAAAGAAACTTAGAAATCATTCCTGTATAGGATTTGAGGTGCATTTATTGAAGAAAATCCAAATCCAAAGTGTCTGCTTTTACAGTAAATTAGATATGACAATGTACCTCATATAAATTGTAAGACAAATTATCAAAATAAAAGTTTCTTATTAAAGGCAAGTGGCAGTTTGAAAAACCTGAAGGAAAATCATCCTAAATTAGCAGTTTGATTAAATGTGGCATAAGCTTTTACTTTACTGAAAAATATTTTACTGATTTTGGATATTCTTTTGCCTTCATTCTACTTGCTAAAAGTTAATTTATTAATTATAGGTATAAATTCTCTAGTATTGTTTCTGTTGTGAAACCCATAAGGAATTTGTGAGAAGACAAGGAATCCTTTGAGGGAAGGGTCCCTGTATTCTCTTTTGTATTCCCAGAGTCCAAAATATTTTTAAGAATGTTTGAAAGGATAAGAAATATTTTCTTTAAAACCAGAGCTTCTTAAGGAGTTCATCTTCATATGCAGCCCCAGAAAAAATTATTTTCTCTGATGATCCTAATCCAGCTGCTTTATACTTATGGTTTCAGTTGGAATTGATGCTGAGACCCTTCTGTTATAATTAATTGAACACAATGTCTGAGGCCTCAAACTTGCCTAACCTTCAATTCCCTTTATTGCCCTAGTTTTATTGCTTCTAGAACAACTATCTCTATGTGTTCCCCCACTGGGAGTGCTCTCACATAATTTAGCTTTGCCTTCCCAGAACCACAAGTGCTGAAAACTGGAAATGATCTTGTCGGGGTATGTGAATATATGTGGCTCGTGAGAAATAACCGAGTTGGGAATATCCACTAGGGCCATAACTTTAAATCCACTGTGTGCTAAGAAAAACAAGCCTTCTTGGTAGGGTGAAGGCTGCCTAGGCTAACAGAGCCATTATTTCCCCAAATTTCTGACTCTTATCCAAGTAAGCCCACTCTGCTCTGATGTATTATGTTGTCATAAGATATGTGCAACATTGCAATTCAGTGCTTCTCTAAGAGTCTTCAGGGTATTCTTTGTTTCTCTGTCTATTTCTTGGCTTTTTCTTAGAAATCAGATGGATATAGATACTCAGCAGAACTCCCTGGAAAATCTCTCCATGACCAGACTTGTGGGAAAGTTCAGGACTAGATGGTGTTGAAGAAATGATAATTCTCCTCAGATGGCTTTTAAACAAGGCCAGCCGCCTGGAGTCCCAAAGGAATGGTATGGTATCCTAGCCCTCCTAAAGCTGGTCGCCAGCTCTAGTTTTGGAAATGCTGTGTGTGTGTGTGTGTGTGTGTGTGTGTGTGTGTGTGCGCGCGCGTGCTAGTGTGCTGAGGCTCCCATACGCTCCCATTTTTAAGACTTGGATAAGTAGAGTTCCTTCAGCACAGAACATCACTCCTTAGGTTTTACCCACTGTCATTCCGTGAAACTTTACACAGTTTTTTGTTTCTTCGGATTCTATATCCTCAGATTCAACTCACTGAAGATTGAAGATATTCAAAAGAAAAGAAAAATGTATCTGTACTGACCATGGTTGGACATGTTTCTTGTTAGTATTCCTTAAACAACACAGTATAACACAATGTAACTACTTACATAGCATTTATATTGTATTAGGTATTACAAGTAATCTAGAGAAGGTTTAAAGTATACAGGAAGAGGTGAGTGGGTTAAACACAAATATGACAGGATTTTGTATAATAAACTTGAGCATCTATAGGTTTTGGTGTCCACGGGGAGTCCTGGAACCAATTCCCCATAGATATGTAGAGATGAGATTGAAGAGCATGGATCTCAACACAACTGCCCTTCTTCAAATATCAGATAACTAAGGGGTCACCAGGCCATCCATACTTCTTTCTAACTGATTGAAAATTCAGGGGTTTGCATAACCCACTCAGGTTTGATAATATGTTAAAGTGACTTTGAGAACTCAGGAAAATTATGTACATTATAATTATAGTTTTATTATAAAGGATATAAATCAGAACTAGCCAAATGAATAGACACATGGGGCAAGGTCAGGAGATCCTACAGGCAGAATTTGGGTCCCATTTTCTGTGGTTAGGATTTGTCACCCTCCTGGAACATCAATGTGTACATTAACCAGAAAACACCACCAGTTTCCAGAGTTTTTATTGAAGTTTCATTATATAGGCATAATTGAATAATTGCCATGTGACAGAACTCAGTCTCCAGTCTCAATTCTCTGATCATATAGTTGGTATTTCTGGTGACCAACCCTCATCCTGAGTCATTTCATCTCTTAGCATAAACTGAGGTGTGATGTCAGTCATTAATAACAAAGACTTTCCTATTACTTGGGAAATCCCAAGAGTTTAGTCTCCCTTCTAAGAACCAACAAATATCAATCAAATCATCTATTATACAATAGAAAACTAACGTAATCCCTATTGTGTCAAATAAAACTCAATGCCCATGTCTAATGGTTTTTTAGCTAACCCAATAATTCTTAGATTAGATTTCTTATTTGCGAGCTAGTTTAGAACATACTGTGCATGCTAAACTCCTGCAATAGCTTCCAAATTGATTGTTTCTTTTTAATTTTACCACTATTCCTATTCCAATCACTACATTTAAATTAGTATTCAAGGAAATTTTTCAATTGTTTCACTCTTTTCCACTCTCTGCTTTTGAACAACAAATTCTGTTCTTTTTCAGTCAAATCTTTCTTCTATCTGATCCTACTGCATTTATCCAACTGTAACTTGAAAATGAGCTACCACCTAATTTCTGTAAACAAATTATACTTTCCTATAGTATAGTATTTATATATTGTAATATAGACTGACTTAGAATTACAGAGACCTTGATTTAATAAAAAAGACTGAATTCTCTCATTAGCTGTTTCACCTTATGCAAGTATTATAACCTCTCTGAGAGTTGGTTCTTGATTTTATTAAATGGATATAATGTCTACAAGAACATTTTAGGGATTAAATGACATGCAGTATTTATCTATTTATCAGTGTGTATGGCACATTCTAATAAGCCAACAACTGATAGTAATATTTTTATATAGTCATGCATTGCTTAACAAGATATGTTCTAAGAAATGCATCATTAGGCAACTTTATTGTTGTATGAATATTACAGAATGCACACACACAAACCTACTATAGGTCAATCACTTGATTGTCTCTGTATGTCATTGAGAGATGTGGTAAACACAAGATGAACAAGTACTCTAAATTACTGATTAAAAGTATAGTATGCTATACTATGCTTACAAATAATGATAAAAAGTAAAGACATAAATCAGAAGCCCAGTCATTTACTATCCTTACCAAGTATTATGTACTGTACCCAATCCTCTGTGCTTTACTTTTGTATGACCAACAATGTCCTAGGTTTATCTTTAGCAGCATCACTGCAAACAGGTGGGTAAGGTGTTGTGGTAGGAGGTTGCAATGGATATGACATTACCAGTCAGTAGTAATTTTTCAACTCCATAATTTTTAATCTTAGGGGATCACCATTGTGTATGGGGCCTGTCATTGACTGAAAGATCATTGTACTGTGTAGGGCTGCATTTTATTCTCCGAGAATGCCTTTCTCCATCTCTGCTGGTGGTTTTCTAGCTCTTATTTAGAGTTTTCCTTCTCTAAAGTGTTCTGTAATTTTTGTCCTTGCCAGATTTGAATGCTTTAAGTGGCAAAGCATCCTCAGTTCCTTTTAGGTAGTTTTCATGGTGTTTCCGTTCGAATGTTCTCATGTTAAACTATCTCCATGTTGCCTGGACCCAGCATCGCCTCGTATGACCACCAAGGGCCAGTCCTTCCAAAGCAACCTGGGTTTCTCCTTGCATTTAGCACAGTCCTCAGAATAGTTGGTGGTTGTTGGATTAAGTCATCTGCAGTTCAAAATTGTGTAAGATTTTTCAAATGAGATACATTAACTTAAATATTAGACACCCCCCTCCCAATCCAGAAATATCTTATTCTCTTCTGGTAATAACTGTTTTTCCTTCTTCCTTTTTTAAGGAATAGATCATAAGCCACATTTTTTCTGTGAAAACTTTCTTTTAAATATACACCTACTCATAAACTAGTTACTTTCAAAATTGACCAGATATTTGGCTTTCTCCCCCCTAATTTTCACAATAATTCTGCCATTTGAAATACAGTATGCACACTTATAGATGAAAAAAAAAAAAGATTTTGAGAAACTAAGTAAACTTTCCCAGGTTGCTCAATAAGTGAGTGACAGAGTCAGATCTCAAATGCAGGCCTTTCTGACCCTAAAACCTGTCCCACTTCCAGCACTCATTATATTGCCTCTTGGCGAAATTCCTACATACTTCTGTACAACACATGTAAAGGAAACAGCCTTTAGGCTACAGGCTCAGCTAAACCTCTAAAAACAAACCAGTCAGGGGAATGAGTGACAAAATAAAAACAGCAATGTGGTAATGCTTCCCAGGGTTCACAGTGATGTTCTGTGGACATGAAGTGATTAAATACCTGAGTCCTATAAGAAAGGCTGAATTCACTCAGGGAACACAAGACTAATGTCTCGGGCATAGACTTGGCCAAGGGCCAACTTGCATTTACACTAACACAATGGCTATATTGATTGAAAATCTTCTCTGCGTTGAAAGCAATGAGTTCAATTCCAACATGCAGGAAGGAGGCTGACCATCTTAGGGGGGTGATTTGGTGAATGTTATTAGTATTGATAGCATTCAAGCAAGGTGACTGAGGCTTGTGAATTGCTGGGCAAATATATCTATTGCTAATAACTGTGTTATTGCAGCTATGTCTATCTCTGTGGTTATAGGCATGCTGGGGCTATCTAACATTCTGAGATGTATTATATATATATATTTTTGAGCAATGTTTAAAAACTAGTAGGATATGGCATGTCTACTTCACAATAAAGTCAGTTGGCTATCTTATTTATGGTAATAAATACATGAAGGAATAATAGAGGAATGAATTAAAGATGCTATTGTGATTGGCATACTCAAAAATAGTAGAAGAGAATGTTTGCCAATGAATTTTAGCTACTCTAGGGGGCAATATGAGGTCGACACACTGATGAAATGCATTTAAAAGCCATCCCAGTACTACCCGTATATGACTTCCTAAGTGATCGAGACTGAATTCCTTCCCAGATAGCAATAGCCACTGAGCCCACTGTAGCTTTCCCTGACACAGCAAATAAAACTCAGATCAAATTGCAGTGGTCCTAATTCCAACCCAAGTAACCGCAGGGGTATTTTCTCCTGGGGTTACTTGAGATGTGAAGAGGTATCAGGCAAAAGACAAGCCCATAGGAATCTGTCTCTTCTACTTACCTTAAATGAAAAGTTTGCATAGTTAGACAAGTAGTGCAGTCTGCACCTCTTGAAGACATGTCAAGCTGTCCCAAGAATGTGTATTCAACTAATTCTTTCTAGTGAGCAAACAGAAATGTGTTTATATAAGGCACTCTGCAGGTGAAGCTAAGACAAGGCATTCTTATTTCACTTCACAAATATTATCTTTGTCTTGAAACACAATTTCCTTGAAACACGATTACAAACACAATACTACTACAATAACAATTTAAATTTAGGTTCTGAAAACATTCTGTAATAACTGTTGAGCTTTACGACTTTCAAGCCACTGGACTTAATTCTTTTCTGTACTCTACAGGACTTCGTTCTAACTAAATTCTTTCCTAATATCCTTGGTAAACTCTCTCTCTTCAGTATGGGAAAATGTCTTTCCCACTTAAAATATATTATTTTTTAGAGAGACATAAAAATATTATTGGATTTCCAGTTTTAAGGATGTGACATGTAGACAGATCTAAAACTTGAACTTGCAGAACCCTTTGGTGAATCTCTTAAAGAGTACCCATAAAACCAAGAGAATGAGAAATACACACACACATCCCATACACATAACTTAGAGTAGTTGTAAGTGTAAGTAAGATTGATTCCTTACTTCATAGCCAAGTCAGTCCATTAACTTAAAGGTTGATAAATCAGATAAAGTTTATCTTTCGGTGTGATAAGCTAAATGCTACAAGAACCAAGAAAACATTGTAATGAGCTATCTTATTGGCAGTGGTGAGAAGAAAGGAAAGGAAGAACTGAACAACTGTGGGATCTATTAATTTCTTATGTCCTCAAAGGGGAGAGTCAGTGGACAGTCCACACGCATGGAAGATTCCATTATAGTGCAGAAGTAACTGCTGACATTTCTAAAAGCACAAAGACAACTTCCTAAATAAGGCCATCATAAAAATGCATAAAGCATAAATAAGGGACATACCAAAGACTAAGAAGGATAACAAATGAAAAAGATGAAAAAAAATTTTCAGGAAAGAAAGAGGAAAGGAAAACAGTGGCCAGGATATCAGACAAGTGGAATGCAGAGTAAATATGTGGAACAGGTAGGAGCACTTTCTGTCACAATAATGGATGCGATTTATGAAGACCGTCCAGCCATTAATATCTAAACACTAATTACACACAGAGAACAGATTAAGAGCAGGAAAATCTGGCTTCTTAATTTTGGCAAGTTAAGTAAACAAATCAAGACAGAGAAGACCTAAGTAAGTTATATTTTAAAATTATATACAGAGAGAGAGAGAGAGAGAGAGAGAGAGAGAGAGAGAGAGGGAGAGAGAGAGAAGAGACCTCAGTAAATTCCAGATTGTGGCACAGACAGCACTCTCTGATACTTTCATGCCTGGATACTACAAAAGAGTAGGGGGAAAAAAATCTCTCAAATAACTCATATTGTAGTTCTTGGGTGTTAATTCATTCTCTTTTGTTGTACATTTCGGTTTGACTTTGCTTGCTTGTGCAGTTGCAAATTTAGGCTGTGAACTAACCTTCTATAGAGGTTGCTTGTGTGGCCTGACTAACCTAATGATGGATTCCTATTAGACAGTTTTGCTTTTGATTCTGCCAGGACCTCAGGGCTCCTTTGTCTCAAGTTTTGTGTTGATATGTGGCCTCAGGGTTCTAGCACTTCTCAGGCTGTATGTATTGGAACTGCTCAATGTCACATAGAGCTGGCTAGGTTTCAAGTTCTTGCTGCTATCTTTTCCCTTTATCACTTGTGGTCTCAGGTAATGTAGCAAGATTTCCTGGGTTATGGGATGGATTATTTTAAATAGTTCCTATTAAATAAAACCAAGGAAATAATTTGAGGCCCCACCTATATAAAGGATTCTCTGCATAGGTTTCTTTTTCCAAGATTGGTCTTCAGTCTGAATAAAACTCTAACCCCAGACCAACTCTAACCCTCTGAACGTTGTTCCAAACTGCACTGGAATCACACACGCGTGTGCACAGGCACACTCATGTACTTTGGATATTAGTCCCTTGTTGTGACTGCTCCAAAGCACAGCTTTGATGTGCTGATTTTTGTCAAAAGTTCTTTTTTTTAAATAGCGATCCCAACCACTGCAACGTTTTATTTTCCAGTTTGAGGTTCTAATTTTCTTGCTGATTGCGTATGTTGCCTTTCCTTGATGGTATATTTTCCTCTATCAGTAATTTATTTAAAAAAAAGAGTCCATTGTTAGTGGAGTTTACTCCTCATGGAATTCCCAGGAACCCTGAGATGTTGAAGCATTCCTACATACTTCCTGTGTTTTCTTCTTGGGCCCTAAGATCTGAACCAGCTATGTTACTTTCCTATTTTAGGCTCCCAAGCCATGGCTGTAGTATAAACTCACACCTCATTCCCACATATGCTACTGACTTGGGTTTTTAATTTTCCTCTGTGCCTTTTTCTACTTTCTGCAGTCCCTGGAAATATCAAATTCCTTAGACAGGAAGCCAAATTTTCTCACTCCAGAGTCACGGAAGGTGTGTTCCCACAGACACTGCAGCTTTATTCAGGACAATCTATGATTTATGCTATTCCATTCTACACAAGCCTGAGACCTATCCCAGTTTGGGCCTCCAAACTCTAATCCTCACAAACCTTTATCCAGATCCAACTTCTCTGCAGCTATAGCTTGAGGTTTGCATCCACTTTTCGTATACATATTAAATATATTTTTCCCGTTTCTTCTGAACTTGATTTTATATTTAAAATTACATTCTTATATTTTATCTAACATTTCCAGGAATTTGGTGTGTGTGTGAGGTCAACTATGTGATCACTATATTCCACAGTGCCTACAAGTAAATTAGATGAAGGTCTGAGATATGGAGGTGATTAACATCCATTCTTTCTTAAGATAGAAGTTTGGGTAAGTTTTTCAGAAGTCTAATATTTCATCACAAAATTCAGGGCAAAAATGAATTGAACCAAGTAATAAATATTTTACAAATGGAGGCAACTAATAAGTTCTTAGCTAGATTTTGGTACAAGGTAAAATATAAACCCTGCACTCTTCATCACTGGTGAATATAGACAAGGAAAGTGTATTGGGTACCTACTGTGCTAGGGTCTGCATTAATCCCACAGAGTTCAGAATATTTAATAACTTGATAAGTATTTCATGCCCAATAAGTACTTGTGCTGAGATTCACCTCCAGTACTCAGTACTTTTTAAAAAATTTTAATGTTTATTCTCAAGACTGGGAGTCTTCAAATTCTGAGACTCTGATAGCATGCAAATTATAAATATCCACTACAATAATAATCTAGGACTGAAAGCCATTGTGATGGACTATGCCTTTTCTTGCATCATTTAATCTGTTACAAGCACCTTGAAAAGCCCTGATGTAAGAAGAAAATACCCTAAGCCACCACCAGGGATGGGAAAGAATTATGTTTTCCCTTAAAATGTGTCTGTACTTTATTAAAAGTAAGACATACGTGTTTCCCACACTTGTTCCCTTTTGGGATGGGACTAGGGTGACAAGCTTTAATGGCTTTTTGGCTGGTCTCAATTTTTTTTATTATTATTATTTAATCTCAATCTTGTTGTTTCAGTGGATTGAAACTGGATTTCCTCACAACTCTTTTCAGTGCTGCAGTGACTGGCTGGCTGACTACAGGAGCTCTCAGGAAGGTTCTGAGTGAGGGGGAGTAGTCCAGCTTCCTGCAGGACCCAGGGAAGAGCAGACAGAGGCTTTCCTGCCAGAGCTACTTCCATTTAGTCATGTTCTGCCTTGAAACAACTTTAATACTTGTGCTGTCTTCCTTAGCTTCCAAGATCCAGTACATAAATTTCTTGAGGTCCATAGACCAGACTCTTTGCAAATACTTACGTATTTAATCGTATCTAGTATCTAAACGAAATCTTCCCTTTGTAGCATTTCTTTATGTCTAATTGATTGTCTTGTCATGCGAGTCCATAGTAGCTTGCCTTCTCTTCCAATCCTTTTCATTTTGTTTTAACCATAAATATATTGATAAGATTGAGGAGGCATCTAAAAAGAAGTAGCTAAGATAACTGAGTGTGTAGACTCATGTGGGAAAACAGACTGGAGAGAATCCTGCCATTTAATACTTCCTAGCCTCTACTCTCTGGAGGATTTAAGAAATCAAAAAACAATTTTGTCTTTGTAGAGGTTGTTTTTAGGATTTATAGTTTTTTTTTAGGTAGAGATTAAATGTCCGTGGTTTTACAGAGGTGAACTCTCTGTGTGTCAAATTTCCATTTACAATCCTTTTGTTTCTTTTGTCCATTAATTATTTTTTTAAAACATGGGATTTTCTGACATATGGAAAAAACAGACCACTTTGTGATCTCTAGGAGACTTAAACTTATCAGTAGTTTAATAACAGGCATCTGTGTGGACTGCAGCCAGGAATGATGGACACATGTGGGTTGAAAATTTTCTTGCCCATGATTTTTTAGTCTGTGGGCTATGAACTCTGCAATTTCTCTCCTGCTCTCTTCTGTTTGTTTGTTTTGGTACTGGGAATTGAACCCAGAGGTACTCTAACACTGACCTACAACACAAGTCCTTCTAAATTAAAAAAAATTTTTTTTGAGACAAGGTCTCCCTTAATTATTAGGGCCTCACTAAGTTGCCCAGACTGGCCTCAAACTTGCAATTCTTTCTGCTTCAGCCTCCCAAGTTACTGAACTTACAGATATGCACCACTGCACCCAGCCCCTTACCCTTTTGGGGTAAATAAAAAATCCATGGTGTAGATCCATCCAAAAGATTATCTACACTTAGGAGTTATACCTTATAATATTCCCAAATATTACTCCTCTTAATTACCACAAAGATTATTTCATGTACACTGCCATTTGTCATGTAAGAAGAAGAAAATGAAGTTTTAAGAGGTATTTGTCTTAGGTCACTATCTAACTAAGTAGCAGTACTGAAACACAAACTCTGGTCTTCTAACTTCAACTTTTGACTGCAAAGGCAAAGAGGATTGCTGAATTCACTCCTAGAAATTCAGCGGTCTTAATCCAGTTGTGTACTATGTGCACTGTACAAGAGGCCTCCCCTGTTTCCTTTCTAAGCCCTCTGCCATAAGAGTGTATCTGTCAGAGAAAAAGGTGACTATCTCTTTTCAAAATATATCGTTTGCTGTCACAGCCAGGAAACAAGAGACTTTTACCCCAAAAGGATGTATTTTTTTTCTCATCAAAGGGATTATATATGACCAGCATAAACTCTGTTAGAATTCTACCTAGAAGCACTTGAAAGTGAGTGTAGAGAAACTGATACATAAAATTTGACATTTTTAATCAATAGTGTCATCATTCCAGACACTGGGTTCAATGGAGAAAATTCAATGCATTTATTTTTTGAGTACAGAAATTTTCTAATATCTTTTGAGGTTAGGGTTGCTTTTAAACAGAGGTTCCCAAACAATGACCATCTTGCCCATTTTACCTTTCTCTTTTCCTTCCCAGCCTTATAAGCCTCCATAAGGCCACCTGGCCACTTCAATTTTCTTACTAGTTAGGGATTTTAATCTGGACTTTTTCTTCCCTTCCCAGCAAGCCAAGATATATATTGCCAGAGTCTATATGTACCAGAATTCTGTATCCCAAATTACTAGTTATCTAACAAATAAATCTATGTTAAAAAGCTGATGGAAAATAATCAAACAATATGTCATCGTTGCCATAGTAGAATTATTTGGATAGGTCTGACTTCGAAGCGCCACTTCTTAATAATTAGGGCTTAACCTAAGAAAACAAGTCTTGGCTGCTAAGCAATACAGTGCTGTTACAGGTATGTGTAGCAGGCAGCCCCTGAGATGGTTCCCAGTGATCCTCACGTCCGGGGCAGTTCTGCTCTTTCCCTTGAATGTGGACTGGGCCTAAAGAGTTTCTTCTAATAACTAGGATACAATAATAATGATGGGGTGTCACCTCTGAGAATAGGTGCTAAACGACTGACGTTTTCTCTCTGGTTTCATTTGTGGGCTTACCCTGATGGTAAAGGCCACCAAACAAAGAGTTTTCAGCCTCCTCTGTCCATCAGGCCCTAAAGAACTGGAATCCTCAGTCCAGCAGCCTAAGAAGAACTGAACGTGACCAACGATCTCAAGAGTGAGCTTGGAGACTGATCTGGACCCCATCAGCCTTGAGGTCAACCACACACTATGTGAAGGAATTGTCTGAAGCCTTGTGAGGGATCTTTATGCACAGGATTCAGCAGAACCAGGCCAGGATTCTTTGTCCAAGAAATTGTGACATTGTAAGTAAGTGTAGCCACTAAATTTGGGGAGGTAATTTGTTTTGCAGCAACAGATGACTAATCTGACAGATGAGTGAGGAATATTTAGAAAAGAGAAGCCTTTTTGATATCCTATCAATTATTGAAAGGTACCACCTAGGGGAGAGAGTGCCAAATTCTCAGGTCAAATTAGAAACTCAGATAGCTTTTTTGAAGCATAATTGAGATTGGAGTGTAAACCAAGGTATATTTTCAGTCTTGCAGGATTAGTTGAAATATTAAGACCCTAATGTCAAAACTGCATGTGGAAGTTCAGGTTATCATTCAGAGAAGGAACATAGATTTGTAGAAAGATAAAAAGAACTGAATGTGTGTTCATGGGAAAATAAATTAACTTTTAGAAACTTCACTTTGGCTCTTAACAAGATGGTGGCAATCAGACTAGAATACCCCTAAAGCCTCTTCTGAGCTCATATGCTATGGATAAATCTTATCTACTTTTAGAGTGACAAAAGAAAATAAGAAAGGAAGGAAGGAAGGAAGGAAGGAAGGAAGGAAGGAAGGAAGGAAGGAAGAAAGGAAGGAAGGAAGGAAGGAAGGAAGAAAAGAAAAGAAAAATTGCTTTATATTCCAAGATCTAGTTTTTTGTTCAGCATTTCACTATGGGCTATCTATTACCCTTGTGAATTCTGAGGTTCCTTGATAATTGTCAGGTGCAGACATCAAAATCCATAACTTGAATAACATAGATATTAGATGATCAAAACCAAATCATACCGGGAGAAGGACTATTAAAATGTCAGATTTATCTTGTAGAAACACAACTGAGAAATGAAAAAGTAAGCTATAGAATGGGAGATAATAGTCACATAACATTTTTGACAAAGAACTTATATCCAGAATATTTGGAGAATTCTTAAAACTCACACATAAGACTAAGAACCCAATGAAATCATGAATGAAAGTGTTGGGCCAACATTGCTCAAAATAAGACATGTATATTGATTAGACACTTCACAGAAGAAGAAATCCAATCGATCAACAAAATTATGAAAAAATGTTCAACATTTCTAGCAATTAGAGAAATGTAAATCAAAATCACTCTAAGATTTCATCTCAGGTCAGAATGACAATTATCAAGAATACAAGCAACAATAAATGTTGATAAGGATGTGGAGGAAAAGGGACTCATACATTGCTGATGGGACTGCAAATTGGTGCAACCACTATGGAAAGCAATATGGAGATTCCTCAGAAAACTTGGAGCCACCATTTGACCCACCTATCCCACTCCTCGGTTTATACTCAAAGGACTTAATCAGCATACTATAGTGATGTAGCAACATCACTGTTCATAGCAGCTCAACTCACTACAGCTAAACTATGGAACCAAGCTGAGTGTCCTTCAACAGATGAATAAAGAAAGAAATGTGATATATATATATATATAAAATAGAATATTATTCAGCATTAAAGAAGAATGAAATTATGGCATTTGCAGGTAAATAGATGGAGCTAGAGAATATCATGCTAATTGATATAAGCCAATCCCAAAAAACCAAAGGCCAAATATTTTCTCTGATATGTGCATGCTAATTCAAAATAAAGGGAGGAGTATCTAGGGAAGAATAGTGTTACTTTAGATTGGGAAGAGGCGAGTGAAGGGAAGGGGAAGGGTATGGGGGTCGGAATGATAGTAGAATCTGACAGTATTACTCTATGTACACATATGACTACATGACTGCTGGGATTCTACATCATGTACAACCAGAAAAATGAGTAATTATACTCCATTCATGTGTGATGTGTCAAAATGCATTCTACCATCATATATAACTAATTAGAACAAATAAAAAAAGAAGATATATTGCCAGCAAATAGGAACATAGAAATATATTTAGCATCAGGCATTCATGGGGAAATACAAACTAAAACCACATAAAATGTCACTTCACACCCATCAGAGGATCTAAAATTTAAAAGATTAAAAATAAATCAAATGAAAATTAAGATTTGGAGCAACTTAAATCACAGTATGCTGGTGTAAATGTAAAATTATAAAGCCACTTTGGAAAACTCCTTGGAAGATTTTTAAAGAGTAAAACATGTGATTCCTATGACCCACGAATTTAATCAAAAGCAAAGCAGAGCAAAACCAAAGAACACACACATATACAATCATGTGTATATAAACCTTTATTTATTATCACCAAAAGCTTAAAGTGATTCCATTGTGCATTGACAGATAAACAAAATGTGATATATCCATACAGTAGAATATTACTCAGCCATAAAAAAAGTAAAATAGGTGTATAGGCAAAACCAGATGAATTTGAAATCTTTTAGGTGGATGAAAGAAATCAGAAAAAAATGTATGCATACCTCATTATTCCATTAATATAAGACACTGAAAATGCAAACTAATCTATAATGACAAAAAGCAAATTATAATTTGCCAAGGACCAAAATTGGCAACAAGGATAGATAATAAAGGAGCATGAGAACAATGTGTAGGGTAATGAATGTCTTGTGTTTCGATTGTGGTGTACACATCTGTCAAAGCTAATTGAATCGTACAGTTTCAATGGATGTTATTTATTGCATGTGACTTATACTTCAGTAAAATGGATTTTTTAAAAAAAATGGCCTGGAGGTAGGATAAGAAGGTAGACACTCTATAATTTCTTCTTTATAAAATCAGAAAAGGTAGCACTTGGGTGTGTTTGAAACATGGAAGAGATCGCCGAGCCGGTAGTGAGACTGAAGTGGATTTGATCTGGAACTTGGAGAAATTCTATTCAACTTCTAGACTTAAGAGGTTTTTCTTCAGCTCTCAAATATTTTCATGTGTAACTATTTTCCAGAATCCCTATTTTTATGTCTGACCAAAACAAATTGACATTATTTACTCCACCCTTGTTCACTGCCTTACTTCCTATGAAAGAGCCTCCTCCTGAAGCCCTTCCAGGCTAATCTAGATCTGTAAATGCTTCACTCTTTCCAATGTTAACAGTGAAAGCCATAAGAAAGCTACCAGGAAAGACGAGTGTTTGTCCAGCCTTTTACAATCAGGATATTTGTGAAAAGGAAGATAAATAGCCAATATGTAACGAGGAGGGGAATAAGAGAATCCAGAAATTACTATCATGTCAGAAAGGAAGTCTCTCGACATTTCTCCAGAGCAGGGGATGGATAATTGGAGAACACTCATGATCACCCAAGCAGAACACTGGGCTCTGGGGACCAAGGAATGATCCAGACTTAGTCTATGGATTAGAAGAAAAGCCTTGTTTGAACACCTGATACATGAGAGTATTGGTTTGCCTCTAAAGAAAAGAATTAGATTCACCAACATATTGAACAGACAGCCTTCCCTCATTGATGTGTGTGTGTGTGTGTGTGTACATGTGTGCACTGTGGGTATTTTAGTACCCATTTCTGCTTTCCTACTTCACTGCCCTTCTTCCACGTAACAGGTTGTTGGCTTCTTGGAAAATCTGCCTGATTTAAAATCTACTTCTATGTGAATGGTATTTAGACAGGGATAGCCAATTTCCAAATAACAGCTTTAGTACAAATCAAGCAATAGGGACAGGTAATATTTTTTCATGGCTTCCAGTTCACACTCAGTTCATAAAACTCCTTGCCGTGAGAGCCAGCCACTTAAGTCATTTGGACTCAATAGTGCTACTCACTGGGCAATCTTGAAAGAGTAGGGTTGAATTAATTAGGCAATGGAAAACCGTGCTGGGAATAATGGGGTGCCTGTGTGCATTTGGATAGCTTTGATAGGCAGCCCTTACAAGGAAACAGGAGCTCCAATGTAACCTAAGCAAGCCTGGGAGTCCCAGGCATACAAAGCAAGTGTGAACATCGCTTTTCTAACCTAGGACTTTGTAACTTTTAATCAGTTAGTGGTTGAATGAGTTCTGAGTATTTTTCTAGCACCGAGTTAGACAATGATGCAGATTTATTGCTATTAATCTTCTTTTGTGATTGGAATAATACACAAAACACTGAAGCATATTAAATCATAAATGTAAACTTAAGGCCCTTTGCAGGTGTCTAGAGTATTTTACACTACTCTGGGAACTAAGTGAAGTTTACAATTTTTACAATCCTTTGGATCTTCTTAGGAAAATAGTGATATGACTCTATTAGAGGCTTGGGGGCCATGAGGAGGACTTATTTCACCCTCTTCTTTTTAAACAAGATAGGCCACCCTAGACTGATAGTACATGTATTTCCAGGTCTAAGTACTCCTTGGTTAGTTAGAAGTGCTGCACAAACTGATCACCTCTTCAAGTAAAGCAACTAACCTATAGAATACTTTGTATTCACAGATATAATATGAAGCTGAAAAAACAATACTTATTCAATAGTTGATAGAATTGTTAGAAATTTTGATTCATGGCTTTGAGATTCTTAGGACTTTTATGCTAACATTTTCTTAAGTTATCCTTTGGTTGTCATTTAGAAAATATAGATTTGAAAATGTGAGAAGTATTTTCTCCGCAGAAACCCAGTAGGATTTGTAGCCCTTTGGTGGAGTCTTTCCAGAGGGAGGAGCATCCTGTGCAGAGATCATACTCTTCCTCCTCTTTCCCTCCCTTCCAGAGTCTGGGTGACCATGTTTATTAAAGAAAAATCTCCATTGCTGGTATTTCCAGGGCTTCAGAAACCAGCCACAATGCTTTTCCATACCCCTTTTGTCCTCATTCCCAAGTGCAATGAATGTCCATATCATGTTTCCTTAAACGATAAAGCTTTTATCACTCTGCCCCTTTTTAAAAGCTCTCCTTTGAAGCCATATCATTCAACTGTCCTCCACCTTTCCACTATTATCCCTCATTGACCAATGTCTTTTTCTCCACCCACGTGCTTTGGTGACAGTATGTGACTTCAATCTCCATATACACAACTACTCCACAGCAAAACCTTCTTAAGTTTTCTCATTTATCTGTCCCCAGATAACTTGCTTTGAGGACACTGGGATCTCCGTTTGAAAAATCCTTCTGTCTTCTGAATCCTTAACTCTCTCCTCTTTACACTTCTTTGTTTTCTAGCTTAGAACCTTGGACACATTCTTTAACAAACTCTTTTCAATACCTGAATTTCCTTAACTTCCTGGCTTTTGGTTACTCAAGTCTAAGTGAAAGTGAGAAAAACTTTGGAATTTTAATCTACCATAACTCACTAGAGGTAAGGCTGTAATTTAAATTTGTGAACAATACTCCACTTATTGATGCAAAAGATAGGTAACGTAATGTTTCAAAATACTATCTTGGCAGGCTAAAAGTTGTTAGATTGTATAGAATATGACAAAAAAGTAACCTGAACTAAAAAATGCAAATGCATGTTCTATTCACTTATCTGCTCAATACAGATAAGTATTTAGATTGAGCCTGTCCCTGCTTTGCTTAGCATAGGGATTCACTGGTGAATAAAAACAGACACTGGGGCTGGTATTTTAACTCAGTGGTAGAGCACTTGCCTTGCATGTGTGAGGCACTGGGTTCCATCCTCAGCACCACATAAAAATAAAAATAAAGATATTGTGTCCATCTACAACTAAAACACTATTAAAAAAAAACAGACACTGTATCTGCCTGTACAAAGCTTGAAATCTGATAGGGAAGATGGATATTTGCTGAATATATCTCCAGGTAAATGTGTGTAATATGAATACAAAGTGCATCTCATCAGGATACTGGAAAACAGAGGGCCAATGTTATCAGAAGGGTTCTATGAGGAAGTAACACCGAGCTTCAGACTGATGGTTGAGGAACATGTGGATTGGAAGTGTTGTAGAGGAAAAGCACCATTTGTCACGTGCTTCTGATATCTCATTGATGAAATAATGTAATTCTTCAACTTTAAGTTTCATAGAATTGGAGAAATATTATTTATATCTTGGAATATTTTGCATAAAATTATGTATGCATTGAGAAAAAATTTAAAGTTTATTGATATTTGAGTAACTGCAAAAAAAATAAAATATTACCCCATCTAATAAGTCATCTCAGTGGGTCAGAGTTTTCTGTACAAGCCAACACTGGTATTCTCCACACAAGAACCTAAGATTATCCCATTGTCTCTAGGACATGAATTGGTAAGGTTTTGCCTTTTAGGCAAATTCCTGGAAACTGGACTGAAGGCTGGTTGTTAGATCTCCATTAGTTCAGCTCAAGTGTGAGCAAAAATAGCATTTCAAAGTCAAAACTTAAAATAATGGACAAGAAGTGAATACTTGTATCCAGGATGGACCCATGAAAGGGTAGTCACAAGTGTAGTTCCAAAGTAAGTCTAGAACTCTGTTCTGTTTCCTGGCCAATCCAGCCACCTCAGCTCAGTGATCCCTTCCTTACCATTGTCACCATGGAACAGTGGCCACATTTCACCTCCAGCTCTTCCTACCCCACAAACTTCGGGGGTGGCAATGGGTAATAAACACTGAGTTTCATTGCTTATCTTCATCTTAATTTTCTGTTTTGCTTAAAACCTAAAAAGAGTGAGCATCTCAATTAATGAAGTAAAAAGTGTCTAAGGAGGTGACATATGAACTCCTAAAGTCTATCTCCCTTCTTTGAAACAGGTAATGCAATGTATGACTGGGCATGGGGAAGAGAATTTGAGCTAGAGGGACCTACATACTCAAAGGCTCTGGGGCAGAAGGTAACATGGAATATTTGAGCAATGGAAAGGGAGTCAGAGAATAAAGAGGGAAAGTGATTCCAAAAGAGACTTAACAGATAAGAAAGCAGAGAATATCTTATGCAATATTTGCTAAACCGAGATAAAATTGGAGTTGTGTGCAGCCACAGGCAAAGGTGTTAGAACATGAGCAAATATCAAAATCAAACTAAGCATGAATCCTGCTCGCAGTCTCCCCTTTGTGTGGCCTTTGTGTTTCCATGCACTGCCCAGGAGTGAAAGATGGAAGGCATATCACCACTATAAAAACTGTCAAACTAGATTTGCTTCTCTTACAGCACATGGGAGGCAGGTAGCTTTGTGCATTACGTCCTGTGGTTGGTGAAACTCTAAGGAGGTCCTCCAGATTCCTGACCTCTGGTTACTCAATTGAACACTAATCCAGGCACTGCCACAAAAGGATTTTTCAGATGTCATTAAAGCCATAAATCAGTTGACCTGAAGATATAGAGATTATGCAGGGAAGCCTGGCATGAGCCCTTTCAAAGCAAAGTTTTCTCCTGCCAGTCTAAGAAAGAGAAATGAGAGAAATTTGAAGCAGAAGGGGAATGGAATGTGAGGATTGTTTTTCCTGTTACTAAAATAGAGGGGCCACATGGCAAGGACCCGAGAATGACTTTTAGAACCTGAGAGTAGAACCTGGCTGACAACTAGCAATACCATAGAGACCTCACCCCATAATCACAATGAAATGAATTCTGCTATTAATCAGTGAGCTTGGATGAAAAATCTTCCCCAGAGTCTCCAAGGAAGATGCAGACCATTCAACACCCTAAGTACAGCCTGCAAGACTCTGAGTAGAGAACTCAGCTACACCAGGCTCAAACCCAGTGAAGTCACTTGCTAAAACCTGAGGCAAACACTGTCTTTCTGAGTCATGATCCTAGTCCCATAAAATGGGGATAGTGATGTCTCAGTTCTCATGGGGTTGTTGTATGGACGGAATGACATATTCCATTCTAGGTACAGCAGCTGATGTGGTAATCATTCAATTTCATTATAAACCACAAATTTTTCCAGGATCCCCAAATGCACTATAAGTATACAAATTTCACTTATTTAGAGAAAATATATTTATATCTATTTATTGTATTTATATACAATGCAGCCTTCATATCCATAGATTCTGCATCTACAGATTTGATAGAATGGACCAAAACTGTAGCGAAGCCTATGATAGCTGCATCTGCACTGAACATGCACAGGCTTTTTTCTTTTCCATAATTTCCTAAACAAATTAATATAATAATTATTAACATAGCATTTACATTGTGTTAGGTGCTATAAGTAGTCTGTAGATAAATTATACAGGAGAATGTGTAGAGGTTTCATTTTAATATTACACATTTTATATAAAAGGCTTGAGCATCTGTGGGTTTGGGTAGCTGTAGGGGGTCCTGGAGCCAGTCTCCTAGGGATTCTAGGGGATGACTGTACTCAGTAGATCTATAATATACTGCAATATAAATAACTATAAAATCTTTGCTACTGTCAATTGCCATTAGAGCACTTAATTGATGAAGCAAAGGATGTTCCTGAATACCTATGGCTCATCTGCCTTCAGAAATGGAGTTTCAGTGGCTAAGTGACCTTATGTTTATACAACAAAGTGGTTTTATTTTTGAGGGGGTTACTGGGGATTAAACTCAGGGGCACTCAACCACTGAGCCACATCCCCAGCACTTATTTTTTTGTATTTTATTTAGAGACAGGGCCTCGCTGAGTTGTTTAGTGCTTCACCTGTGCTGAAGCTGGATTTGAACTCACCATCCTCCTGCTTCAGCCTCCCAAGACCCTGGGATTACAAGTGTGTGCTACCACGCCCAGCAGTGATGTTTTTGATATGTTGCTGCTGTTGTTTTTAGGGGAATGGAGAAAGAAAAGTGTGCAGGCAAAAGAGCCTTCTAAAGAGCTGGAACTACTTAGGTGCTCATGCAGAAGGACCAATTTGCTCCCAGTGTGATAGGATTGTGGGTACATCTGCATTCTATTAAGATCTCTGGCTGTGTACAAGTTTCTCTAAATTGATGAATGACTTTGGATCTTGAAACACACTCTGCATGTGTCCTGATGTGACCAACACAATGAATCAGTTGTTAAGTCCTCTGAATAACCTATCCTGGAAAGCAGGAGTAGTGTTCCTTAAGAATCTTTATTATTCCATAATGCCAAGCATAACACTTTGCTCATTAGACATTTATTGAATCAAATGGACCATCACTAGCAAACAGAAATCCATGTAAGTCTGCCTCCAATTTTTTTTCTTTTAGGTGACCCTTTAACTTAGGAAGTTTTGTGCCAAATTTTGGGGATCTGGGGAAAGGTACAAGCCTGTTCACAGAGTAAGTTACTAAATGTCCAAAGTAAAATACTCAAGACTGCAAAAGAAAATCAAATAACAGGAGCTAGTGACAAGTCTAATAACTTCTATTTTCTAATAGATCTGTAACACTTCATAATAACAATACTAATAACTCTAACAATAACAACTCTTACTAATAATGTTGTAATTTGTCGCTTATATTCCAATGCATAAAATTGGTTAATCCTCTTCATAGATTTTCTGGGTCCCCAAGTTATAAACACTTCTATATAAGAGTTACTGTTCTAACAGGGCTAAATTATACAGTTTAAATGAGTGTCAGACCACAATGACCAAAGTTCAGAGGTTAAGGGATAAGCAGACCAAGGTGGGAAAGCCAGATAATTTAAAAAAAAATTTTTTTTAGTTGTAGATGGACACAATGTCTTTATGTTATTGCTTTGTATGCGGTGCTGAGGATAGAACCCAGGGCCCCACGGATGCGAGGTAAATGCTCTACCGCTGAGCTACAATCCCAGCCCCAAAGCCAGATAATTAATAGTCACAAGGTACCTGTGTCCACTGGATCAATGTTGAGATCTAAATCTATATTTTTTCCCCACAAATATGTTAAGTGAGCTCTGTAAGATGCTCAGAAATTAAAGCTGGAAGAATTAGTAAATTTGGTTGCCTAGGTACATCTCATACTCAAGAAAATACTCATTTGAAATTACTACACTGTGCTTTGGACAATGAGCACATGGTCTGAAGTGTAGTAACAGCCTAACAAATGTTTGTTAAATGTCAGAAATCTCACAAGAGGAAGGACTCACTTGGCTCAACAGATGTGCTCTGTGCAAACTTTACCACACAGAAGGAAGAGAGCAACTGTATTCTGAAGAAAGTGGTTGTAGGAGAATTCTGGAATTCATCAAGAAAGTAAAAAGAACCCTGAAGAGCATAGTCAACAAGGCAACCTAGAAAAAGAACAAATCAGAAGGTGACTTCAACCCCAGCTCCTGCCTCAGGGTAACTCCTCACTGTTGGGATAAGGTAAGCAGGGAAACATTGGTAACCAACAATATAGCAGCTGACCAGTAGTCTCAACTGCAGAAGAATTTCAGTCACCACAGGCTCTAAATCAAATTTGAGGAGCTGGCTAATCTTAGAGCAACTATTCTGTTCCAAAGAAGGAACTCACATTGGGCCTCACCAAGCCCCAGAACCCAAGCTATTACAACAACTACTGCTAGATGCCATCATGCCTTAGGACCTTATAGGTGGCCCTGACATTGCCAGTAGCCTGCACTGGCATGTATTGCATGCATCTCACAAGGTAGAGATCAGTCCCCTAAGAACCCTGCATCTTCAGTGGCTTCTATAGCAACAAGCATGAGTCCCACCCATGATTGCCCCAAGGGAATTAGGGAAAGTTTTCTCCTTAGCCCACAGACTTGGGGGCTGCATCTGCTAATGCAGAAAACCCAAATTCACCCACAATTTTTGTGAAGGTCCTGGTTTCTGCAGCACCAGGAACGAGGTTACCAATGCCCTAAACCCAGCACCACATACACTCATCATATAGGAACTAGGGAAGACTCCTGTACAACCCACTGACTTGGAATTAAAGCCGTTGGTGAAAAAAAAACTCCAATATTATCAAATCTTGTCCCTCAGGATTGAGGGAATTTCCCACTGATGTCCTGCAGTATCAGGATTGGGGATAACAATGCCACAAACCTTAGTCCCACATTGGTGCTTGCCCACATGATCTAGGGACATTCTCATCCATGTTCTACAGTTCTAGAGCCATTAATATCAAAACCATGAGCCTCAGCACCATCTATACTTGACATTCAGGACCCAGAAAAGCTCTCTTCAGTGTCTAGGAGCATGGATATCAGTGCCACAAACCCAAATATTACCTGAACATGTTCCTGAGAACCTAACAAAGGGCCTTCCAGAGCCCATGGACTTGAGACTACAGCTGCTGGTGCCAAAAGACCTGGCACCTCTCATACTTGTCTATTGGGACCTGGACAAGGTACCATCTGAGTCTCACTGTGCCAAGAAATTACTAGCCTAAGCTCTACCCACAATTACCCTACAGGACCTATGGTAGGTTCCCTTTGTGTCCCATAACTTCAGTCCATGGTTACTAGTGTCACAAACTCCAGCATTAACTATGCTTAACTCATGAGATCTGGGGAAGGTCTCATCTTATTCTGTGCCTCCACAACTGTGACTGCTAATGCCACTTGGCTAGGGATATCACATGTCCATCCTGAGATAACTGGGAAAATTATCCTTCATATCCAGTGGCTTGGGGTTATAGATACTGGATTCACAACACTTGGTGTCACTTGCCTTTTCTCCAAGAGACCTGGGAACAGTCCTCTACATATCCTGCAGCTCAGACACTATGGCAACTGCTGCCACAAGCCCCAGTGATATCAACACTCAACTCTCTGAAGTCTGAGGACATACATTTTTGGAAGCCCACGTCCACTGAAAAGTCATACAACTACCATAATGAGCCTCTGCAATCTATACTATTAAAGATATTCATAGACACCACTGATACACATTAACACCAGGTAAATAACACAGAGGCTACACTTTCAAATTCAAATATAATCGAAGCCAAAACACTTTCCCAACTGACACTCTATATCTCAACTAAATAAAAAAATCTTTTTCTACAAAAACTTCTCCATAAAATTGGAAGAGATAATTGTTGAACCAGACATGCAGACATCAACAAAAGAACCTAAGACATTTCCAAGAAAATAACAATAATTCTCTAGAAATAGATCCCAATTTAAAGGAAATCTGAAATATCTAAAAAAACCAAAATAATGATTTTTAAGGAAGATCAGTGGGATGAAAGAAAATACAGATAGAAAATGCAAAGAAGTGAGAAAAGCAATTCAAGATATCATGTAAACAATAGAAATTATAAAAAAGAACCAATCAGAAAATTTGGAGCTAAAACTATCAACCAATAAAATTATATTTAAAAATACAACAGAAAGCTTCCATAACAGACTAGAACAAGTAGAAAAAATAAATTTAGAACTTGAAGATAGATCTTTCGCATTAAAACATTCAGTCATAAAAAATAAAAAGGATTTCAAAAGAATGAAAAAACCTTATTATGGGATATCATTAAATATGTGCATTATGGGAATTCTAGAAGAAGAATAAAAAGGAAAAGGCATTAAAAACCCATTTATGAAATAATAACTGAGAGCTTCTAAAATCTTCAGAAATATGAACATCTAGATACCAGAAAGTAAAATAATCCCAACTAGATTCAACTAAAAAAAAAAAAAAAAGAAGCAGCAGCTACCAAGGCATATTAAAGTCAAAATTTCAAAATTATAAGATATAAAGAGAATCCTAAAAACAGCAAAAGTGTCAAATCACACATGAAGACATTTCACTAGACTTATAATAGCTCTCTCAGCAGAAACCTAATAGGCCAGAAGAGAATGGGATGACACATTCAAAATTTTGAAGAAACTGCCAACCAAGAACAGTCTACCCAGAAAAGCCATCTTTCATCATCGAAGAAGAAATAAGATCTTTCCCAGATAAAAATGAAACAAAGATTATCCATCAAAAGCAGACCAGCAGAATGGGAAATGCTTAAAGTAGTTCTACACTAAAAACAAAAGGTTCATAATCACCACAACACAAACACACAAATGGACAAAACTCTCTAAAAGAACAAACACCAGATGAGTAAGAGAAGAGAATAAAAACAGCATGACATAAAACTACCAAATCACAAAAATTAATAATGAAAGTGGAAAGGAACAGAGCATACACAAAACAAGCCAAAAACAATTAACAAAATGACAGAAGTCATTTCATGCTTATCAATAATAACTTTGAGTACAAATGAATTAAATTTATCAATCAAAAGACAAAGACTGGTATAATGGATGAAAAAAAAAGCAAGAACCAAATATATGCTGCCTGCGAGAAATTCATTTCACTGATAAAGGTAAGAGTTGAAGTGAAGATATACCACACAAATGGAAATTGAAAGTGAGCAGGAGTAGCCAAACTCATATCAGGCAAAGCAGACTTTAAAATAAAAAGCAACTGTAAAATAGGACAAATAAAGCCATTATATATTGATAAAGGATCAATACAGCAAGAAGATAAGGCCATTGTAAATGTAAATATGCATCCAACACAGGGCAATCCAAATATATAAAACAAATATTAGATTTAAAGGGAAAGATAGACTCCAATATAAAAATAGGTGGAGGCTTCAACAGCTGACTTTCCCCAATGGACAGATCATCCATACAGAAAGTCAAGTAAAGAGACATCTGAGCTGAGCCTTACTATAGAGAAAATGGAGCTAACAGAAATTTACAGAATATTTCATTCAACTGCAGCAGAACATACATTCCTCTTGTCAGCACATGGAAAAATCTACGCAATGGATCATATGTTAGGATACATGTAAAATCTCAATAAATTAAAGAAAATTATATATATATATATACATATATATATATAAAATCAGAGCACAATGGAATAAAACTATAAACCAAGAACAAGAAGAATGGAAAGTATACAGATACATGGAAATTGAATACAGGTCCCCCAGTGACCAGTGGGTTATTGAAGAAATTGAAAGGGAAGTGTAAAAAAATAAATAAAAGAACTCTTGAAACCAATGCAAATGATAGCACAATATATCAAAAGTTGTAGGATATAACAAGAGCAGCACTGAGAGGGGCAATTATAGTATTTGTATGCATAAAAATAGATCTCAAATACATAACATAGAAATGCACCTCAAGAACTTTAAAAAGTAAGAAGAGTAAGAAAGAACAAAATCCCAAGTTATTAGCAGGAAGGAAATCATAAAGATTGAAGCAAAAATAAATAAAATTTAAACCAACCCAT
>CM053400.1:124456638-124491728 GCA_028644305.1 Xerus rutilus
TGAGAATGTGTGCCTGGTTCCCAGCTATCTAGGTTAAATCTTAGGAAGTCCATGAGACTGCATCTGTATCAAAACATTTTTCTGCCTGAGCAATCCCCAAAATTCAGCCAGACTGCTCCAAATAAAGAGATGCAACTATCTTGTATGTCCAAATGATTTTATTTGAGAATGATTCCTGCCTCGTAGGTATCCTGCCAGCTTATAGGATTGCTTTGAGGGGACCTTAAATTCACTTGAGAATTGAAATATAATTTTAATGGTAACATGACTCTTCTCTTGCTTTGACAGGTAATCTTATGATAGTAGGAAGTCCATCTTCATTCTGGTATCTGCTGTGATTAGAGAAGTCCTCCCAAAGAACCATGTGTTGAAACCTTGGTTCCCATCCTGTGGCGTTATTGGGAAATGGTAGAACTTTGAAGAGATGAAGCCTAGTGGGAAGTGTTCCAGTCATTAGGGGACTCGAAGGGAACAGGGTGACCCCAACTTCTTTTTCTTTCTTTCACTTTCCAGCCATAATGTGAATGGTTTTCCCATGAGCTGAGGACTTCATATGTTGTCACAGGCCCTAAGACAATGGCACCACTTCATCACAGGGAGAAACTTCCAACACTGTGAGCCAAAAGAACCCTTTTCTCTTTATAAGCTGATTATCTCAGGAGTTTGTAGCAGCAACAGGAAGAAGGTTAGCATAATATCTCTCAAACTTGTCATAAGTTTTTCAATGTCTGTGCACTGGGAAAACTATGTGTTGCATAAAAGGGGAGGGTTACTTTGAATGGTAAACGAATCTAGTCAACCAACTCAGACTATTATGCAAAAATATTTCTTCCCTCTAGTCTGTGTGTTCGCGGAGGTCACACAGTAGTGGATAAAACAAATGTGGTCACGTCCTTCATGTTGCTTATAGTGCCCAACGTTCATGGTTATTCTCCAAAGACCCTGAGAGTCCTGTCCAAAATCAAGAGACCCATTTTGGTTGCCAGAAACAGTCACCCTTGCTTTCGGTGTGCCTGTGGGTACCTCTCTACCCACTGTTCTTACATATACCAGGAGTAGTTTTGGATTGTGAACTTTGAAGGAGAAAGAAACATTAGCAGAACTTCCAGGGACAGGGAAATTAGTGCAGCACATGAAGTGCTCTGGAAGCTACTGTGTCAAGCAATGACCTCTTTAATATGCTGGAGAAATGTTCTGTCATCTTACCTCTGGCACCAGCAGCAGGACGTGGCTCTTTTAGTGTGTTTTCAAGCAGGGGTTCATACGATCAATTTTTTTGGACACTCCAGTTCTGGGAAGTCTCTCTTTTTCACTTATTTTTTGGCTCTAATCTATTAAAAATATCCTGAAATTGAGCTTCATGGTTCTTCATTTTCTGGAAAATTATAACCCCTGATCCAATTGTTCCATCTGATTTGTGGACTAAAAATAAAGAAGGCCATAAGGAATTTGTTAAGATTTCTTCTTTTTCTCTTCTCTTCTAAAGGCTCTTACTTTTATGTAGTCCTACCTTTCCCTTTTTTCAAATTGGATTTCCAAATAACTATTAACCTGTTGTCATGTTCCTTAATGAAGGAGAATTGAGATTAAACGAAGTATGTAGCTGAGAAAGAAAAAAATCATCTCAGGAAAAAAAACTGATATGACCAATGGTAAATGGTAACTTGAAAACTGTTTCTCTAGGTACCAATGATCAATCAATCATGTTTCTGTTTATTCTATCTATTCCAAATGCTTTGAGATCTTTCTAACTAAAAGTATGTGAGAATAGCAAACTTAGAAATAAACCCTAACATTATTGATTTTTTTTTTAACAAGGGCACAAAGATCATCCAATAACACAGGACAGTCTTTTTAACAAATGGTTCTGGGACAACTGAATCCCTATAACAGAAAACAACAACCCGCCCATTCACTTAGAACCTAACCTTGCACTATACAAAAATATTAATCCAAATCCAAAATGTCAGAGTTAAAACTATGACATTCCTAGAAGAAGCATTAAGAGAAAATACTTTAACTGTATATTTGGCAAGATGTCTTAGTTATGGCACCCAAAGCAAATTCCATGAAGAAAAACTTTATGAATTACATTTTAATATTTTGTTCTTCCAAGACATAATTAAGAAAATTAAAAGACAAGACATATACTTAGATATCATGTTTTTAAATCATGTATATGATAAAGGATTTATAGTCAGAATGTAAAAGAATTCCTCCAATTTAATAATAATAAACAAGTACAAATATTTCTATAGATATTTCATCAAAGAAGATAAATGATAATAAGCTCTTGAGAAGATGCTTAGAACTATTGGTTGTCAGAGAAATGTAAATTAAAACCATACTAAGATTCCACACCACTAAAAAGCTTACCTCAAATATTAAAAACACTAAATGCTATTTAGAATATGGGGAACATATCTGTTATTCCCTTTCATGGGGATGCAAAATACTGTTAACTATATGAAACACTTTGGAAGCTTCTTTAAAATTTAAAAATGTATTTACCATACAACCTGGCAGTGCCTATCCAAGAGAAATAAGAAGAACATAGGTCCATAGTATGGCACAGGCATATATGGTCCTAGCAGCATTACTTGTGAATGCCAACAGCTTGAAACAAATCCTGATGCCTATCTACTGGCAAATAAATAAACCAAATGTGGTATCTTCACATGATGCAATATTATTTAGCAATAAAGAGGACTGAACTAATACATGCAAAGACATAGATAAATCTCAAGAACATGTTGAGTGAAAGTAGCCAGATCTAAAAATACATTGTATGCGTTTGTTCATATGAAATTTGTAGAAAAGCTAAGCTTTCAGAGACAGAAAACAGATCAACAGCTACATAAGGTTAGTGGGGGGAGAAATGACATAACAGGCCTAAGAGAACCCTAGGGGTGATAAAAGTGTTCTAAACTGAATTGTGCTTACACACCTGCATAAGTTTAATAAAACTCGCCAACTGTTTTACTTATGATACTTTATGATGCATAAATTATATCTTGATAAAAATATGAAAGTTTTAAAAAATTTTGTGGAAGGCAATACTTTACTAATAATATAAAGAGATTTTTATACTCTTGCGAGTGAGAAAACATTGATGTCTATGAGGATATAACATTTATAGAAAAGGGTGATTGATTTACTTCTGCCTGTAAAAATTCATTCTAAGCCTAAGATTGTTGTTATTTCCTAACTGACAGCAAGCACACCTCAATGGACAATTTTGAAGTAAACTAAATGCAAGGAATTTTGTCTTTCTCCTGGTTTCTCTGGAAATGTTTGCAGGAAGTCAAGCAATTCATAGGATTAATGAGTTTTTCCAGTCTTGGGTCCTGTATCAGGGATTATTTTCATCAGTCAAAAACTTCTTCTGAAGGGTTAAGTGTGAATTATCTGTCCATAACTTGCTGAAGAATCTTGAATGATGACCAGGGAGGACCAAACAGCATAAAACCCAGTTTCAGAAATAAACTCAAAATAAAGGTTAAACTTGGAGAGAAAAAGTATTTTGTTTTTTTCCTCAGATGCCACATTCTCTTTCTGTCCTTTTCTAGCAGAGGAGCCATCAAAGCAGGTATGAGGAAGGGAAGGAGGGAGAGATGGGACTGTTTTGGATAATATTCAACAATAAGGAATGCAACTTAGTTTTTCTTTTAAGATCTTTCATTACTGGTTTCTTGACATGCTGCTTCATTTAGCTGCCTTAATTCAGTAAAACAAACTAGATCCATTTTCAAATATCAGGGCCTTGTTTTGTCTTACCCTTCATCAAATGACCCTTTCACTCTCTTTCATTTGGTTTCAACTAGCCAAGTTATTGAAATTCACTTCAACTCAGTGTTCATGGAGATTAAAAGACAGTGTCTGAGAAAGCACCATATGTTACCCTACATTTAATGTATATCACGTTCTGCTTAAGAAAAAGTATGCTAGTGCCAAGAAAGCTTTTGTCTACACAGAACCCATAAAAGAGAATGGCATAGTTTTCTTATGCTGCAATTTTGAGATACAACCAGCTGGAAATGACAGGGATGGGAGGATTAAGCTCAGGGATCACAAGTTCCAAAGTCCGTGGCTAAAGGTTCTTAGTAGGGAATGTTCATATCTGAAAGCTGGGTCCTAACGTAGCAGTGCCCATCAGTGACTGGAAAACATAGGCTTTGCCATAGACTCAGTCTTTTGGATGAAAGTAAATATTGTTTCAGCGGAATGTCTGTAGGTTGGGCATGGAAGCAAGGAAAAGCAATCCTGTGAGGCTTTAATGTCACCAGCTTTAGTATTTCCATAATCATTTTTAAAACTATGCAAGATTCAGTTGAAAGTGACTTTGTACTTGCTTGAGAGAAAAATATTGAGGTTAAATGATGGGTGCCCTTATGGAAGATTTTTGCTTTTGATTATCATTTTCAATGAAAACTTAGTTGAAACCTAAATTTGTTGAAGTTGACATAACAATTGTGTTTTGTCATGTACTTTAAAATCTACCTGCCTTAGATAAACCTACTGAGCAACTGGATCTATTAACTGTTATTCATGATGGTTCCATCTTTCTTATGGTCCTGTATAGATTCCTAAGATGAGCTCCCCACATGCTTAATTCCTCAAATAGCTAAAAAGCAAACAGCAGGAACCTAATGGTTTCCGAGTTTTCCTTGACTTATTTATGCCTATCCATTCTATTTTTTATGAAATCAAATGAATTGGCTTTTACTCTCAGATTATTAGGAATTATATAAAGCACACAAGTTGAGAAAACCATGGTATGACATTCATAATCTAATCAATCTGTTCTGGATTTTTTTCCTATTACATTGTTCTTCGGTTTATAAGTCAGCCAGCAAGAACATATTACTTATTTACTTCTACTTTTAAAAATTCAAAATTACAAGTAGCATAGTCCATGCTATCCAGAGTCAAATTTAAATACAGTTAAAAATTTTAATTTCTGCCAAAATTACTCCCAAACTTACTCATTATTGGATTGAAACATGCCTCTAGTCTTAGAAATCAGAATCTGTCAGTGATCAGGGTTTATAATGTCCAAAGAAAGGAAAGGAACATTTGAGGGAACATGAACAAATTTATTTCTAGGAAATGACTGTTATATTAAAAACATCTATTGCATATTATAGAGGATTTGGTGAAGATGTAACCATTAGGACCAAAGCATATATTCTAACTGGCATTATTTATATTCTTAAAACTGCCTTATGAATACTAAAATGTTCTTCCATGAAACTGAAAAAGGGCTTGAAAAAGTGCAAAACTTAATTTTATTCCACAGAATCTGGGAAGCCACTTGGTGAAAGAGAAATGGCAAGGTAATATAAGATATCAAACAAGTTTTCTGGCTCCATCTCAGCTTTTTTTTTTTTTTTTTTTTTTGTCTCTAAAACATTAACAGAGCAGACTGAGGCTGTGCTGGGTGTGCTCCTTCAATGTTTTATTACTTTCTCTAAGCTGACAGCAAAATATTTTGGCAAGTTTATTCAACATTAAACTCTAATGGTCTTAAATCTAAAGAAAGTTGGTAATTGCTTTGAAAACGCTAAAGATAGAAATGGCATTTTTTAAATCTGGATTTTATTCTTTCTGGTTTATTATATATTTTGCCCAGAGGTAGACATTTTTAAGAATTATGGCAGCTGAATTTTGTAATTTTGCCAGGAACATAGTCATACACATAAATTGAAGGAGTTGGGATGATAGGAGCATGTTTGTAAAGCAATTTAGGAGAGAATGAAATGAAGGCATGGAGTGTCTGTTCTCTTCAGGGTATACAACTTCATCTGGTGAGCAGTTTTAGAATATGTTTGGTAGTCTATCATCCTCATTCTCCTAGAGATAAAATCTTGATGAGGATTTAAATTCATGCATTCAAGAAGGATACTGGGTCTTCCCGGATCTGACCCAAGCCAACATGATAAATTAAAAAGAATTATAATTAGAATGAAGAGAAGGGAGCTATAGGTGCTGGAATTAAAAAGTGGTTGTTTTTTCTTGGTGTTATATCAGTCACAATGAATTAGATTAAGCCATAATAAGTCAGGGAAAAAATGTTGTAGATTAATATACTGGAAGTTTGTTTCTCATCCATATTTCACATCCAGTGTAGGTAAGCCAGGATTCCACACAGTGGAGTTATTCAGTGACCCAGAATGACAAAGGTTTCATCTTGCTATAACCCCACTCCAATAGTCAGAAGAGTGATATGGCAAATCTCAATCCACCTTCTAAAACTTTTGCATGAATTCCATTGGCCAAAACAATTGAGTTGATCATGCCTCACTCTAAAGGATGTGAGAATCCACTGTTCTTCATTGTCCCTACAAAGAGCCAGAAATATTTTTCTCAAAGATAGAACCACTCTGACTTAAATGGTGTTATAAATCATACTCAAGGAAGGATTTATTGGACAGCTAATTGATTACATCTCAGGCAATTGGTTGTACTCCTAACAACTTACTTTAGTTTCTTCAGCTAGTCTGTTTATTTGGAAAAAGAAACACTATGGATGGCAAAGTTCTCTGTGATATATAACATTTCCTTTTAGCCTTGCCATCAGCAGTTTTATGATTTCAATTTGAAGAGAAGAAAGTGATTCTCCAAGAGATTATTCTCACCCTAACTACTATTATTTTAAAATTCTATGACCTAGGTCCAAAGCACACATATCAGCAAGCATGAGAAGGCCATTGAACATTTTACCATGCACAGAAAACTCTCATGGAATATATATTATCCTTGTTATGTAAGGAGCAGTGACTTGTGGCCAGGTCTTGATCCTTAAAATTTAAGTAAATCACAATTCATGTAACAACTATATTCTATTGATTGAATTTGTTTACTATGTATCACATCATATTATTATTCCCATTATGAGCCACAAAACACTGCACATAGGAAATACAGCTTCACAGCTCCACACACACCCTGAGCCCAAAACCATGGACACAAATGTCACGGTGGTGTACAGACTGGATATTTTAATATTAACTAAAGTTTTCATAATTTTCACTGAAATTGTTAGAATATGTAATCTACGAGATGATTTGTGCAGCTTCTATGTGTAAGAGGTAGCCTATCATATATATTTTGGATGCTAAGAACACAATAGGTTCTCAGTAGGAATTTGAGAATGAGTGGAAGAACAGCTGAGTTTTCAAAACATTTTCGTTACTGGAGCAAATACAATATTCAAAAGTCTGTGATTATCTCTGAAAGTACAGACCAATACATATTATAACATTACCCTGTCAACATTACAAATGTGAAAAACACATTCTCTTGCAAAAAGGTGAGCACTGGAAGGAAATTTGAAGTCAAAATTTCTATACCTTCTCATAGCAGGGTCCTATCATCCACGTAGAAGAGCATACCAATTTGCTACTGTTACTTTTGTGTGGCAAGTAGTTAAAACTATAGAAACTGAAGAGAAAGAAAATACACTCAAGTAAGCTTTTTTAAAAAATCTTAGAACCAGTCAAGAATGAATAGAATCTCATTTATTGATGTGGGGTGGCAGGGTAATTCCATGTTTTTTTGGTAGATTTTTTTAAAGTCAAAAAATAGAAACTGAACAGAAAATACATTTATGTTTGAATTGGAGTCAAAGGTTTTCTGAGACAGAGATTTAAAACTCCCCAATACATTTTGAGTTTTACATTGGTTGGCAAAGTTATTTGCATATGCCCTTTGAATAGCAGTGGAACAATCTGCTTGAAAAATAGAGAAAAATAAATGTAATGGAAGTTATAAATCACACATAGCCCTTTAAAATTTATGTAGGCTCTGAAGTGAAAGTCTCTTTGTCCTCTTCAGTCCTAATGTTTTTTTCTCTGTGCTTATGCAAATATATACACACAGAAGTCTATATTTTTTAAAAGAAATGTGCATGCTATATACATTGATTTGCATGTTTCTTTCTTAAGGTAATATATCATGCACACCTTTTTTCATTGGTGCATATTGTACAGATGGTGGCTTTCATTGTGGTGTACTGGTACATGCACATGACAGCATTTGATTTATTTCACTCCCTAATAACTCCCCTTACCCTCCATTTCTCCCTCCCCTGATTCCCTTTCTCTATCCTTATTTTCTCCTTTTTACTTTCATGACGTTCCTTTTTCCCCAATTGCTTCCACATATGAAAGAAAACATGCAATATTTATCTCTCTCAGTCACGCCCATTTCACTTAACATGATGCTCTTCTGCTCTATCCATTTTCCTGCAAATGATATAATTTCAGTCTTCTTTATGGCTAAATAAAACTCAATTGTGTGTATATACCACATTTATCCATTCATCTGTTGACATCTGTAGGCTGATTCCATAATTTGGCTATTATGAATTGTGCTGCAAAAAACATGTATATGAATGTATCACCATCATATGCTGATTTTAGTCCTTTGGGATAAATATCCAGGGATGGTATGGCTGGATTATATGACAGTTCTATTTTTAGTTTTTGGAGGAACCTCCATACTGATTTCCATAATGGCTCTCATGTACACCCTTTAGGTCCACAGATCTCAATTTTCTCAATGAGATAACTATTTAGTATACCACTGTACTGATGTTCCCTAATTTGCCTAGTCTTCCTATTTGTGGACATTCTGATTGTTTCTAATTTTGTGTTATTTAAAAATAAAGCTGAAGTGCATATCGGTTTTTTAAACATTATAAATACTTTGAAGCTATTTCCGTTATAAGAATCAAGATATCTTAATTATAAGACAATGCATTAATTATAAGGATTCTGAGATTAATAGGAACAAAACAGAGAGAGGTGAGAGATGATCAGTAAGAAGAAACCTTGTTGATCAACAACATACTAGAGACCTCAGTACATACTGCTTTTCTACAGAGTTTGAGACCATTCTACGGATGATATTATAGAGGCCCAGAGTGATGCTTTCTAGCATCATATCATACGCCTTCTAAGACCTCAAATATGTACCTTCATTTATTCTCAGACATTAGTGTGCATTTCCAAGAATCCTATGGGTTGGGGAAATAACACTGAAATGTTAATTATGTGGACTGCACCTAACAGGGGACATTTATAGTTATAAGTTCCCGATACAAGATTTCTGCTTAGTGTTGAATGCAATGAGGAAAAATATCTTGAATCCTAGATGTCACCTGAGGAAATATAAACTTGAAAATTTAGTGTATAAAATATAAAATCCAGATGATATGTACTTTACAACTACCTGACCAAGGTTTATCTTAGGTTCTATTCATTTGTGCGCTATGATAACTCTTCATATTTTACAACAAGTATTCTCTCCAGTAATTTGTAAAAGCAAACAAAAGCAAAGCAAAATTAAAATTTCAGGTGGTTGGTTGTGCGTTTTCTCAAAATACTTAGCAGCTTTGCATTAGGAAATTGGAAATTATTATCTATCTGCTTTCAAGTTCATTGTCAAATTCCTCATATAAAAATCATCAGGTAGAAGTCATGAAGCATAGCAAGAAATTATTAGTTTTTTATCCTTTGAATTTGTAGACAAGAAAACTTATAAAGGCTATACTTGAGAATATTTAATTTTCGATTATAAAAATAATATGCATTACATTAACCCTTTAGTTTTCAAAATTTTTCTTTTAGTTGCACGGTTTGAGAATACCATAGCTCATTTCAAGATATGCAATAATTCTATATTCTGATTTTTATTTCTTCCTAAGGGAATCCAGCCCAAAGCCATCCATTCAATATAGGTCCTCCTAATTCATGGGCATATAGGAATGAATGCAAATAGTCATAATAAGTACTGTTGCCTAATACAACTTTTAAATTTCATTGTGTATTAGTGCAGACACACTAGTGAAAATTTAAAGTTAAAGCTGCCATAAGCTGTTTTGATTTAGTTATTACACATTGCAGACTTCTACTTGAAATTCTGTCCATGTCTCAAAGAGTTAATTCCCTCCGTGAAAATCACAAAGCTACCTTGTGCAAAAATAATTGCAATTGGCTGTCTTTAAACCACTCTTACGCTCTCCTGTTTGTCACTGTCATTGGCAATTCCAATTTCTAACACAGTCTATCTCATTGATTTATTTACACATCTGGCTCTAGTAAGTCTTTTGAGTCATTATTCATCTCTTAAACCTGTTTTGTTTTATATGATGACAGTCAAGGAAAAATGTTTACTAACTGACTCAATTCTATAGTATTTCCTGTCAGTTTCAAGTGAACATTATAATTAAAGTCATTAGGTAAGGCTATTCCATGTCTGAATCCCTCTTTATGGCATGCCTCATATTATGATCAGGGAAAGAGGAAGTTGGAAATGCCAAACACTAATTGCCCCAGGTGAAATATAAGCCCATGAGCTAAGTTTCCTCAGCTAAACTCAGCTGCCTCAGAGACACTTGGGCAATGGCAGTAGTCACACATGGACTGAGTCCTGGGAAGAAGTACTGTTGCTAGAAATGGGCTCCAGTAACGAATGCTAATGTCATGGGTGGTATAAGCTGCAGTATGTAATGCTTAGCAGTGGCAAGGCAGCAGTACCTTCATTTGGTCAATCCCACAGCATGATTTTAGATGTCGTTTCTGGAGTAGGTAGACCAAATTAGCTCCCCACCCCTCCTCATGAGTCTGTAAGCTACTCCATAGTCATTGGCAATTTTCTTTTCTCTTTGAATCAATTAGAAACTTGATGAAATGGCTTCAGCCTTTAGAAAACATTTGGAGTTTTCTTTCTTAACTATAGGGGTCAGTAAACCTCTTCTGTTAAGGGCCAGATAGCAACTATGTTGCTTTTACAACTTACATTGCATTGGTTGCAACTGTTCAACTCCAGTACTTTGTGGTGAAAAAGAACATTACGGAAATAAGCAAATGAGCATTGTAATACTTTGATAGCATTATTGTAAAAACATGCAATGAACTAGGTTTGGTCTCTAGACTGTAGTTTGTGAATGTTTGCTGTACTACTTTAATGAGAGACCTTGGAGTGGATGGGACTCATTGAATCTTTTGGATCATGTCACCCAATTGTATCCATCCCTGTTTTCTCCTTGTTCAACATTTTCTAATTCTAATGGCTTTGTAACTTCTAGTTCCTTTCTGAGACATTTAACACTAGAAAAGTGAGCCTTGCTTTGACATTATTAACTACCCATATCTTATATCTACCTCTCAAAGGAAGTTTTAGCATATGAGTTTATAGAAAGCAATGTCTCCTTTATATCAGAAACTTTGATATTCTAAAACCTTTTTTAGACTGTAATTGATCTTTGTATTGTAAAATATAAATGCCCATACATTCTATTTTAAAAGACTGCTTTCAATTTATTCAACAACTCAGTAATAATCCAGTGACCAATTTTAATTTCATGGGGATGATAACTCTACAAGTCTACTGGGACCATGCTGTGTAAATGCTGAGCACTATGAGAATCATTGAGGACATGGTAATATAAATTTACGACATAGATTGTTATGTAATTCTGGTGGAATCAACTCTTTGAAACATGGATTTAAATTCTATTGCAAGTCTGTAGTGCATAATTAAATCATATAATTGTGGTAGTTTAGGATTTAAAATATTTACTAATGTGACTGCAACTAATATGCTATTGAATCAAGGGATCCTGGTTACTGGCCAATACACTTATATTGACTATTCCAGTATTAGAGACATGTTAGAGGTAGGGTTTTTGTTTGTTTGTTTGTTTGTTTTAGGTTTGGTCACTAGACTACTTAGAAAGAGTGTGAATAGGCTTTCAGAAAACTCCTCTGAAAGATTTTGCATTGCTTAAGATAAGATTCTTCACTTTGAATAGTGAAGACTCTTCTAACTTGAAAGAAGACAACTTAACGATGACACTGTAAGAAATACTCTCCTGAAGTTCTTCCGTGCATGTTAGTACCTTTGCTAACCTACCTTAAATATAACATGTAAAAATAACATAATCAACAAGAGAAGTTATTTTATTTTATTGTTAGGAAATAATTCTCCACTGGTCTCTTATTTTGTAGGCTTCTTACTAGTACTCTGGTGTGTAGTAACTGACTGCCTTTGTTATCAAGTATATTTTCAAGGACATTTGAATAGCAATCAGCTTTGGAAGACAGAACAAAAAGCAGGTTTGGTTATGATTTGATATAACAGAGGTATATCCTTTTCAGGGCAAGGAGTAGACAAGCTTGCTTATTGCCCATTATAAAAGATCAGAGTTCCATGAATTCAAGGTTTCTCTCCTATTTCGTGACCCAGCTTTGCCCTGTGCTTTGAACACACCATTTACTGACATTTGGCTTAAATTTTGTCAAAATTCAATTAAGTCTGTTCTTCTGGTTCTTTTCTGTCCCCAACTTCAAACCTGTCATTTGTTGTAGAATTCTGTTCTTCATACATGGAAAAATACCCATGATCTTAACTTTGTCCCTAATACTTGTTCCTATATTTTTCTTAGTAGTTTAAGTTGTTCTACCTCATAGTTAGCCATTGAAGATCAGATTTCCATTGAGATAATTTTGGACAAGTATGTTTCAAACACAACACATAAAAAGTGGTAGACAAGTAAAATTGTTTTTGGCTCTTTGCCATGAGAAAAACACACAGAGTTGTCCACAAATACCAACCCAGACCTTATAATGTTTCTGTCAAATGAGGTGTGAAACAGTCACAGATATACATCAACTGAGAGTAATTCTGAGTATTTTATTTTACCAGAAGCTTAAGAATATCTATGCCTTAAAGCATGAAACGCTGAATATCTGAGTATATGTATTAATGAAATGCTTTTTTCCAAATTACAGATGTTTCAAGGTTAATAGTGGATCTCTATTACTAATAAAGTATTAATAACATAGTAACATTTTTACAATTTGAACATAATACTTATAATTTTAGTATTTCTGAAAACTTTTTCCTGTAAACACTCCAGCAAAATAGCTTATTTTAAATTGAAAAATAATGAGCAAGTTCAGAAGCATATTATTAATTTTTTTTTGGTACTGGGGATTAAACTCAGGGGTACTTGACCACTGAGCCACATTCCCAGCCCTATTTTGTGTTTTATGTAGAGACAGGGTCTCACTGAGTTGCAACGCCTCGCCATTGCTGAGGCTGGCTTTGAACTCGCAATTCTCCTGTCTCAGTCTCCCAAAGTGCTGGGATTACAGGAGTGCGCCACCACACTTGGCTTAATTTTTTTTTTTTTAAGATTGTTGCAGTACTCTTGTTGTCTCTCCCTGTTTGCACTCTTGCCTATTCTTTTCTATTATTGTTACTTATGGATATATGTGTTGAAATGTTTGTCTTTTTTTTGGATCAGAGTTTCTTCCACAATAAAGTTTTAGTTTATTCTGTGTTATCACATCATGCCTGGCCTGTACCATAGTCATAATTCATTTGGAATTACTATAACAACATCTGGTATTTATAAAATATGGGCTTGATATATATTATATTTAAAATTACTTATTTTTAGCATCTGATGACACAAAATTTAAATGATATTCTGAGATGTCTACTCTGAATGTACTCGATTGATCTCTTGGATTAGTTTAAGAAAAAAATGAGCATGAAAATTCACAGAAGATTCTGAGACTGGTCTAGTTATTGCTTTGAACAATCTCTACATAAAGGTTAGGTGGGTGGAATAAAGAACCCAGAACTTAAGAAGCCACTGTGGTTTTCTGAGTTCCTGCAAAGGCCCTATACACAAGTGAGTGAGTGGAGATTTTGATGATCCTTTTGGAGTGTCCTGATAGGTTGGAGTGATGGCTGGAGTGTCAGACTCAGTGTGATTTTTCTTTAGATTGCTCATAGGATTAAGGTTTCTACTTTTCATTCTCTTAATTGCCTCTGCCTTCCATTCAGAATTCTAGATGATTTAGAAATGTATTTCAAGTGTCATTTTCTTAAGAAACATGAAAAAATTATTTATCCGCATTGTCCAGGTTTAAGTTAATTTATAGATCAATTTTTCACACACAGTTTAAGAATATCATTCCTATAGTTTTCTAATGATAGAAAATTAGATAACTCTATTTGAAATATTTAAATAGATGTGACAAATACAAATTTCCTTTGTAGATTCTGAACCTATTTAATATATTTTCCAATATCTGTCACATGTTGGGCTCTGGTTATACTTATTGAATAAATGAAATGTTGGTCACTTATCTGAATAAGGCCATGAACAAGTTATTCAAATGTGATTGAAGGCAAAACTTTGAGCTTTACTTTTTAAATTTTAATTTAATTTCCTCAACTTTGTTAAAGCATACCTGAAGAATAAATACTGCATACATTTGTAGTGTGCAACATGATGTTTTGGTATGTATACACAATGTATAATCATTGTGAATTGATTATATCAAGCTAACTAAAAAATGCATTACTTTACTTCCATTTTTTTGTGGTGATAACATTTAAATATACTTAAATATTGCTAAGAGTATAGAACTTGATTTTTAAAATGCAATTAATTTATGCTGTATATAACCAGTTGGAATTTTAATAAATATATATGGGACTTCGTCTTTTCTGATATGTTCTTGAGTCAGTTACAAGAACGTATGCCTCATGCAATCATACAAAATAAGATTAGTTTTTAAATATTCTATTTTTACCTAAGTTTACTTCTTTTCAAGGCAATAAACATTAAAATATTGAGGAACCACCAAATAATCTTAAATGCCATATTGTCTTTTGTCAATTCAAAATGCCCAATGACATTAATTGTAACCACTTTTACTGCTTATTATATAATAAGTGATAACAAAGTTTATTTGATAAAAAAAATCCAAACTCTGAAGAGCAATACCAGGCAATGTGAGCTAGCAGTATCACCCTGCCTAATGGCTCAACCAATCAGTCCTTAAATATTGGATAAATGGGCTGGGGCTATAGCTCAGTGGTAGCACTCTTGCCTAGCATATGTGAGGCACTGGGTTCGATCCTTAGCACCACATAAAAATAAACAAATAAAGGTATTGTGTCCATCTACATCTACAAAAAATAAATTTTAAAATTGGCTAAATGACAACATTCATTTTTTCCAATATTGGCTAAATGGCTAGATTCTTATGGCACACATTTATAGCTATTTGAATACCAACATTCAACTAAAGTGTTACCTTTGTACCTCTATTAAGTTCTGAAAGGAGAAATGGATGGAATGCAAATATCCAAATACAAAATCTTACAGGTCAAATCTACTGAGACCAGCGACTGCTGAAGTTAAGTTTTCTGGCCACTGGCCTAGGGGAAATTAAAATTTAGCAAAGAGACTTAAAGTCTTTGTGGATCTGAAACAAATGACCTCAAAAATTCACACATGGGCTAATTTAAGTAAAGATTTGTTTGTTTTGTGTTTAGGGGGCAGGAATCTGAGAAGAGAGGAAGTTTCAGGTCAAACAATGGTAGCTCTTGGGGGTTACAGAACTCCAGGATATTGAAAAACGCATAGTGCTTCTCTCAGGGGTCTTTTGGTGGCTCAGGAAGTATATTTGACAGTTGACATGGTGATGATAACAAATACATAAAGCAATCTGCTTAATTTTTTTGAACTTGAGATGATTAATTTGGGAGAAATGCAAGATAAAAGTTGGACTTTGAACTTGTACCCATCAGATGATTGTTGAATGGCCTCTAAAGGTGTCTTCATTATTTATTTTTCTTCCCTGAATTGAAATTTTGCAATTAATTTCAGCTTTGAGCGAGAATAATACCATCCCCTAGTAGAATTTCAGGATAGAAAATGCATTCGTTTTATTGCAGATGGAGAAAAACACAACGCACAGCGTAGTGTACTTGTGTGCACTGCAGGGGATGAGAATAGTGGTGCATTTGGTCTGAGACACTATTTTCTTGAGAATTTCTGCAAGTTAAAGAACAGAGTTTTCCACTTTTCTGTCATAAAGAGATTAACCCTTTGAGCAAGAGAGTCAGCTGGGGTGAGTGTCTAGTCCTCTCACTTGACCTCTATCTTCTACAGAGCTAAAATGCAAAAAAATCCAAATGAAAAGGAATAAATGCTGTATTAGAAAAAATCATCAGTGATCATTGGACTTGGTGAAAAATGTCCCACTTCAGCTCCAAAAGCTGGAGTGTTGCCTTAAAACCCAATGCAAAGGTGGTAGAAGATGTAGGAAAACAACTAGAAAGCTATGAGTTTTGTGCATTGCTAATCTGTTTTTAGTTTATTATTTGTCTATGTGTAAGTTTTTATAATTTAAGTTTTCTAATGGCTGTATTTAAGAACCAGCTTGCAAAATTCCTGAGAGCTCAGCTCTCTGGAGAACATCCATTTCCTTCCCCTCAGTGCAGATTAAGGGCGGAGGTGGAGTTTGGCAGACCAAACTCCCAGATTGTGTGGAAAGACTCAAGATGCTGCCTGGAGAAAGAGAAACTCTCCACAATAACAAGTGGAGTGCTTAGCCATGTGAACCCCAATTTTAAGGGGGAAAAAACATTTTCCTTGCTTCTAATTGTTATGACTCCTCCCAAAACTAAAAGTCAGAGGTCATTCACGAACCATATTGAAGGAATGATATTTTATAAAGTTGCATAAATTGTGGAAACAAAATATATAGTTCTCCAAGTTGGTTTGAATTCACCTGCACAAATTACTGAAATGAACAAAAAGTGCTTTATTTGAATGCACTTCATGCATTAAAATAAAATGACAAGTCCCTGACTGCTCCCAGATTCCTGAAAATGGACTCCTATAAATAGCCGAAATCTGAGAGAATAGAATCAATTTCAGAGTGTTTGTGTATCTATTCTACTTATCTTTATGTGTTTCCCTATAATCTTTCAGTGTCTAGACATATTTACTTCAGTAAATTAGAATATAAATAGACTTCTATTTGTGAAACATGCGAAATGATGTGAATTGCCTGAAAAATGTGTTCTCTATTAAAATTTCATTCATGAAATTCTATACAACATGTTCATAACATAAATAGCTGCTTGCTTTAATTTTCTCAAGTTAACCTAAATTAAAATGAATCCCAGTTAAACTGAGGCTGTGAACTATTTTCTCATGTATTTTATGTTGAGAGTAGATGTGGTACAATAAGAGTAGCATGACACTCCAGGTTCTGACTCCAGATTTTTCTCCAGCAACATCTGTGACACAGATATTTATAAGGGTTCTGCACCAACATTGTACACAATCAAACCGAAGAGGAAGTTCTTTGATGTTCTCATTGTTGATTCTTATAATCCCAGCTATCCTTGTCTGTTTTTGTTTATTTCTAATTAACAGTTCCCTCTCCTCTTTTTCCTTTAGTTTACTTGCTGAGTTTTTCATAGCATCTGAGATATATTCAAGGTTCTTTGTTTAATATCAGCCAAAAAGTGATATTTTTTTTTCAGATATTGCATGTGATTTTCTTTTTGCTTTTTGCAATTGACTTAAGTAAAAGTAAATTCATTTTTTGGAAACAACTTTTGGTTAATAATGGGCGATTCATTAACACAAATCAACAGAGGTACAAAGACTGTGTTTTGGTGCAGAAAGTACTAGCTCCGTGAGGCAGTTTATGCTTACCTTTAAGTTAATATCTCACTTTAAGCTGTGACCTCTCCGAGGACACTCACATCTGAAGGTAGAGACAATCTTAAGGATGGGTCCACCTTGAAAGTCCAAAAAGAATCAGCTAATGGTCGAATGAGAGGCAGTGGGGCTATTGTTTTAGTAATGAAGCCCTCATAATAGCCACTTGAACAGCACTAATAATCATCTCTGCCTCCTACAAAGGAGGTCACACTTGTCTGAGACCAAGTTCTCTGACCACTGAGCTTAATTGAATGAGATGGTGGAAATTACATAGGGGAAACATACAAAGAATACGTTAGAAGGGACTGGCCTTTTGTTCTTTTGCACAGTCATATTCAATTGTACTTTCTTGCTCCCATGATGAGTACTTCCTAGTAGTTTTTCAAGTTATTGCTATATTTTAAAAATGATCTGTGTTGTAATAACTATCACTATAGATACTTGTTATGCTCTTAAAGTGGCATTAAAATTTAGCTCTGGGATGCTGACTGGAGTAGGAGAATTGCTAAGATCTGATTGGTTCACACGTTGTCCTTTTCCTCTAGATGATAATTAGTGATGCACATGTACAAGAATGTAGGTTGCAGTCACCGCTCTTGCAGTGTTTATGTGTATGCACACACGTGTGCGTCAACTACTATATTTTATATGGCACATAAATGTTTTTTCTTTCTAGGTAATTATCTAAGGATGTCAAGTTCAAAGGATTCCGTGGATGTTCCCTAAAATAGCATCTCTCCACAAAGAGCAAAGAATGCTGAAAAGGTAGTTGATGTAAGATTCATTGTTCATAAATGGGTGAAGCTGGGGTGTTTGATTTAGTCCTAGAGCAGTGGTTCTCTCTGTGTCATCCCCTGACTAGTGACATAACCATCATCTAATATCATGTTAGAAATACGAATTCCCTGGGGCCCATCCCAGACCTACTAAATCCAAGTCTCTGAGGCTGAGGTGCTGCCATTTTTTTTAGCAAAACCACCAGATGATTCCAATGCATGTTCAAGTTTGAGTGCAACCGCAGGAGAGCTCTTCTTTTGCACCAGAAAAGGGAAGGCTGATTAGTTAAATGGTAGCCAGTATATGTGTTAGCTATGAAAATGACCAGAAAGCATTTCCCTAATGCAGGTTTGAATCAGGTACTCTTTGTCCTATGGACTCCTATGTTGATTGGTTACTTTAGCTTAGACCTCACCCTGGTTTTGAGTCCATGCCTGGATTTGATTGCAGTTTCTGCTACCTCATCTAGCTCTGATCCTGGTTTGTGGATATTCTTGCCCTGTACCAGCTTAGCTCAAATTCTAGGGAGCAAAACTTTACAGATTGAATCTCTTTGCAGTTTCTTCATATTTTATTGAATTCTCTTTCTTTCTTTTTTGGTACTGAGGATTAAACCTACAGGCACTTTATCACTTAGCTAAATCCTCCTCTTTTGGTTGTTTTGTTGTTGTTGTTTGTTTGTTTTGGTTTGTTTTAGGCAAGGTCTTGCTAAGTTGCTGAGGCTGGCCTCAAACTTGCAATCTTCCTGCCTCAGCTTCCTTAGTTGCTAGGATGTCAAGTACAGGTATGTGCCTGCACGCCTAGCTTCTTCCCATTCTATTACCACAAATTCACCATTGTCTCTGGACTCATTGTTTGCAAAGTTAACTTGTCAACACCTTGCAGTAAGACCCAGGGAGGCAAGGACTTTGTCTATTTTACTTACCCCTCTATCCAGCCAGAAGCTAGTAAATGTTTAACAATTGACAATTTTAAAATATAAAACAAAATCCTGATTTGTATTGTGCTGATTTCTGTGGTATGATCACCATAGTTGATTTCAAGCTACCAAAATGTGACATGGAACACAGTTTGAGTTGGCAAGAGGTGTGCACAGTGGCTCTTGCAAATTTGTAGGAGCCAGCTGTAGAACTCTGTAGACTCTATTCCAGTCCCTGGCATATGAGCACATATTGAGTATGTGCTCAATAAATAAGTATTTAATAAATGAATGAAAACGAATAGATCAGTGAACCTTTCACTAGCACTGGAGCAGCAACTCAGAGTGTATGTGCTATTGGTGAGGAAACATGGCATCCATCTTTGTGAGCTGCACATTTTGATTTACATTCTTATCCAGCCTTGAAGAATAAACAGTTGACATCAAATTGCATAAATACTTGTCACATAATCAAAAACAGCTATGTTTTTGTAAATAGGTATAAGCCAGCTATTCTAACTCATCCCAAAATAATTCAGTACATGTAAATTAATAGGAGTATACCATTTCAAAGCTGAAATGGTTTATATTTTAACATGCTTAACTGTTTGAACTTGTCACTGAAGTGGGATAATTAAATTGGTGAGCCTGGGATTTTTAGACTTTAGACCCCCACCCCCACAACCTTTTTAGCTCTTATTAAGAACTTGTACTGTGACATGAAAAACTACATAAAGCCCTAGTCATTTCATTTAAAATTATCAATGCCTCTGTAGAAAGAAGTTATGCACCTATTAAGGAAATCTTAAACCTTCCTTAAAGATTTCCCTCCCTGAACTGTAAAGGCAAAAATAGTATTTGTCAAAAGTTTTCAGAATAAATTCCTATTTCTATTCTCTAATTTCATTACCTTATTTGGAAAGAGAAGTTATACTTCCTTTTTTTCCCCTCAAATAGAGCTAATTTTTTTGGGATTTCAAAACATGTATTTTGACTATAAAGCTTTTGTTAACTTCACTGCAATTAGATAATAGAGATTGCTGCTGTTCCTCATTTCTCTGTTCCTCACTTTTTAAATGCTCCCTGTAGGTGTTCATGTTCACTGGCATTTTCTTTCAACAATTCCTGTAAGTTATCCTTTCTTTGTGGGTAAGTAAGAGTTTGCAAAACTTTACACCCTTATTCTTCAATTAAATACCGACATGGAATGGTAGTGTGGCGCATGCTAATCAGCAGGACCTCCCTGTGGGAATCTGTGCTAGAAGACTGGTTCACATTGAAGGCAGACAGCGCTGTTGACACTGGCTGTCAAAAAGGCTTCACGTCTTTGAAAGGAAATCTTAATCTTCTTTATTCATGTGTGAACAGGTCCAGGCCCCCATCCCGGGACTCTCATGCATTGGCTGTTTAAACTACAGGTTGCTAGGCTTTGGAGTAGAGTCTGTTTGCCTGTGTCTAGTCCCCCCAAATGGATGAGGACTGAAAATTAAAATCTGTCTGACACAGACCATGGCTTTTCTGTCTCTGTTTGAAGAGACATGGCAACCTAGGGCGAAATGAAAAGGAATTTTATTGAGCGCAAAACCACTCAATGTTTAAATGTTGGATGCAGGAACTGAATGGTGATTTGGGGCAACGGGTGGATTGTTTATAGACAGTGGGATGGCTGTCAATCAAGGCACAAAGGGGAAATTTGTGTCGGGGAAAAAAGTGCTTTTCTAGTGACTGAACTCCTGTTTCCTGTTAACATGCTCAACTCCACAAATAAAAAGCTTTTTTTCTTCAAGTTTCCAAGTGCAAAAATTTCAGAATAACGGAGATGTTTTACTAATCTGGGTGGCACAGTTTAAAGCTAAGTTATACCCAAAAGATGTTCTATGCAATTTCTCCGTTGCATTTGAAAGTTTATGTTCTTGGTGATATCTCTCATTTCCACATTCTCACAAACATGAAAAAGAAGGAACAAAGATTAATCACCAGTTGAAAATCATCACAAATATCTGGGATAATATATAAAACCTAAAATAAAAACATCTTGGGCACATATTTGATTTTATTTTGAGAACTCATTTTTTTTCCTCAAGTGTTCTTTTAGATCATTCATTAAGCATTTCCATTGTTAATAGTGTTTGACTATATAAAATAGAGGAAGAATAGCAAAGCAAAATAGGGTTTTCAAAATAAGATTGACTCTATACTCATAGAAAATTTGGGGGCATGAAAATAATATATAGTAATATGTTAAATATGTATATATTTAAATATATTTATTTACATAGTGGATAGTCACATTAATTTCTTCATTTAATGTAAAAAAAGAATTAAGATTTGAAATGTTATAAGCTCATGCTAGATTCCAATGCAGGCTCTGAGTCTCTGAGCATTTATTAGATTTCTATATATCTCAATCTGTGACAATAAAGCACATATGTGTTTTTCTACATATGTGAAGATAACACCCATAGAAGATGCACATTCCTTGGTGTTGTGCTAGGAGGTTAGTACATTTGTTCTGTTGGGTTGACACTTCAACCCAGCTCCATTTTGGATTCACACCATGATCTGTTGAATGATTATTCAGAGATAGGGGTTCTGTCCTTTACAGAAAAAAAGAGCAAAATTGAAGAAAAGATGGTCAGCAAAAACATTCTCTGGTTAATTTTTGTTTTGAGGAGTGATGATTAATCATATTCATTATTCCCTTTCAGCTCTAAAATGTTTGACAAATAATCTCAGGACCAGGTTAGGATCTGAAGTTTGGCCCATCTAGATTGGAAAGCAAGGTATATTCCCCAAACTGAATCAAGTTTATCACTACTTCCCTCAACAAGTTTTCATCCCTTGTACTTCCTTGAATAAATTAAAACCTTCATGAAATTTTCTGCTTTCTGGCCTGGAGTAGGCATATCAGGTGAATAAAATAAGAGGTCTTTGGTAAATAGGAAGACATCAGTCATAGGACTGGGGAATGGAGGCAGAACCCCTAGGAATTCTTTGGTAGGTTTGAGTAGCCATCAGAAGAAATCTCTGGAAAAGTGAATGGGTATTATCCACTCTGGTCATTTTCACCCATGAAAAGAATAACAGTGAAAGAGCTGGAGTCATGTGCCTGAGGTGTCAGTCTTCCCAAGAACAGGACTAACACCCAGGTTCCCTGAGTCCTGTCTTTCTTCTTCTGACTGACCAAGTCTTCCCCCTGGAAAAACCCTTAGTCAGCTCCTCTGAACCCTCTTCTCAAGTAGGCCTGGACCGTGGACTTTTATTCCATTCTATTGGGCCTCCATTCCCCAGCTTTAACAAGAATCCTAAATGAGTTTAGAGAGAGTTCCCTAACTATCCGATCAAATTCTTCACTAGCACCATTCTCCACTGATATCCAATCACTCAGTCTTGCCTTCAGCAATTCTGTTAACTCAGTTTATTGAGAATTTCTCCTGCCATTGATGTCTCCTCTTAGTAATTCTCTTATCCACTGATCTCCACCCCAATGGCCTGCTCCTTGTTTATCAATTCCCAGTGGCCCTTATCTTTGTAATTGAGCCCACTTTTATACTGAGATCTCTTTTCTCCCATTGCAATAATTCTTGAATAGAATCTGTTTTTACCACTTTACCAACCAGCTCTGATTTTCTTCAACACTAGGACTTCAAATATCTCTGTCCCCTCTCCTGTGAGGAGAGGAAACATGGCTGGCTTCTCTTGCCATAAAGCAGAGGATCATTGAACTCTCTGCTCTGGCGACCAAGACTCTGAAGATCATTGTCTACTCAGTCTCAGTGCTGATAAGAACTTCAGGATGGGCACTAGAGATACTTCTAGAACAGAATCATAAAAGACCCAAAGATTCTTGCAATTTTTTATAAACTTTCTGAACTTCAGAGGTAAAGAAAATTTAATTGTTTGTTCATACATATTTCCTCAGGAACTAGGAGCAGCAAGGTCACCATTTCTTTATGTTGGCATTTTGGATTATGAAGCTTGGCTAATTTAAAGTTATTAAATCACTTTGAGCTTTAATAAAGGTAGAAAAAAATCATGAATGTAAATAATGTTAATACATATATAATGTGAACTCCCTGGGGATTAGGAGAAAATATTTCAAATTCCAGAAATCAAAAAGGTTATTGAAACAGATTTCTCTGTAGGGTGGGAATTGTTCAACCAAACTGCTGCTGTTCAATTTCCTTATTCTAACACTCTCCTACATCCTTCAGGTGTTTCAGCTGCTACCATTCATTGCTCCGTTATCATCATAATTCCTCCTGTCATGACTGAGGACTGAGAGGAGTTTGCAGCCTTGGACAGGAAAACCTTTTGTCCAGATTTCAGAACTATTTTATTTTAGGGCCCATCTCATCTTTTTCCACCCTCAAAAAATGGAAGGTTTATAAGTGATGTGATGACTCTAATTTCCTGGGCTTCTCTAGATATTAGTGTATAGTTATAAATCAATCTTTTAAAAAGCTAACCCAGCATTTGATAGTATCTATGGCACAGCTGTCAACTCTATCCCGTTTACAAAGGCTACTCTTCTCATCTTAGATGTTCCAAAGACCTTCTAAGTAGCCACATGGTGAACAGAAATGAAAATCAAAATAAACTACCCTAAATTGCAAATGCTAGGAAGGAAAAAAAATGTTATATTAGGTTTTCTATGTTTCAAATTAAAAGCAAGGTTTTTGAAAGTCAAAACTAAAAAGGAACTTCTATGTACTTTAAAATTCCAGACTCTAAGAGTTAAACAATATTTGACCAAAATGGTAAGATCAGTAAAGAAGCATCTGTTAAGAAATGATCCTCGTTCCTCCCACTCACACCCCAGCCAGAATATTCTCAACAAGAGGAAAGGGAAAGTATAGCAGGAATATGTCATCTTTAGTTACTAGACAGTAACTATTGGCAAACAGGGTGTGGCTGGAGAAGGTAAGTCACTGGAATGTGCCATTTGTGTTCATATTTTGACCCTGGTGACCCTCATTCTGCTTCCGGGTTGCCATGTTCCAAACTGCTTTCCTCTGCCACGCCTTTCCACCAAGATGTTCTGCCTCACTTTGGGCTCAGAGTTCTAGAGTCAGCTGACCATGTACTGAATCTCTAAAATCATGAGCCAAAATATACTTTTCCTTGTCGAGGTTGTTTTTGTCAGGTCTTTTAGTTACTGTGACAAAAACCAAAAAAACGAATAACAACAACAACAAACCCTCACTAAAACAGGGTAACTTTAGGCTTGAAAGCTGGAGGTGAGGGAAAGGTATACTCAGTAATTGGCAGTTGATTCTCTTTCTTCCTGGCTTTGCCTTCTCTACCACCTGAAGCTGCTAATAGTTTGGAGCTGGTGGAGAGCAGTGAATAAGAGGTTATTGAAAAGTTGGGGAGCTAGCTCTTACCTCATGGTGCACTGGTGACTCAGTTGTAACCCGTGATTATAGTTCCCTTAGCCCATCAGTGCTTCCTCAGGCTGGCCATTTCCATGGTCCTTTAGCATCTAGACTTCGAGACTTTCACACTCATCAGACCTAAGGGTTTGCTTGCAGCCTGCATTTTTTGAGGTATTTTATAAGTTCCTACAGAGTTTTAATCTATAGTCATTCTTGAGATTTATGAATTTAAACCTAGGAGACTTTTTTCTTGGGGAAAGGGGTGTACCGGAGATTGAACTCAGGGGCACTCTACCACTGAGCCACATCCCCAGCCCTATTTTGTGTTCTGTGTAGAGACAGGGTCTCATTGAGTTGCTTAGCGCCTCGCCGTTGCTGAGGCTGACTTTGAACTCGTGATTCTCCTGTCTCAGCCTCCCAAAGGGCTAGAATTACAGGCGTGCGCCACCATGCCTGGCTCCCAGGAGACTTTTCTTATACTCATTCTCCACATTCTACCTGGCATCCAACAAAGGAAAATCTCACTTTCGGTATGGTTGTCTCTCAACTATATGCAATCACTTTCAGTACCAAAGAGATCTCAAAACTTCTTATACTAAAATATCTGCATGTGGGTTAATGGTAATTAACTGTTAGCTCCTTCCCTGACTTCATTTATCTACCCTCTTAGCTTAATAAAAAAATCTGAAAGGTATGAGACCTGGCCTCAGTGAGTGTACTCCAAAACTAACACATTCAGATTGCTGGGTACTATGGAAACAGCATAGCTCTTCTGTCAATCACACAGAGGAAACTATTAGTTTAGGCTTCTATAAAGAAAATGAGACAGGAGAAAAGTCATCAGTTTAACTAAGTCATAGGCACTGCATATCTGACCAGAAAGTAATATCTATATCTTTTGTCTAATAAAAATGAACATCAAAGGAGCTATGACTCATTTAAATCAAGTGTCATTACTAATAATCTTCTTAACTAATGAAAGACTAATTGACTAAAAATACCAAGGCAACTTCACATGCTATAATGACCTTTCTGGAAATGCCAAATCAGAGTAAACGTTGTTTCATTTAGTCGAGTGTCCTCTACAAGATATTTTGAATGTAAGAATAAATGCTAGTTAAATACAGCATCAATACTGTTTAATTCTAAAATGTGGGTTTGCAGTGAGCATTTCAACATCTTCAAACAAAGGCAATTTATAAAATATTCCTATGTACACATGTAGCTTTTTTCATAAGGTCCTAGGCTAAACATGATTTTAAAACTCTACAAATTGCTGGCAGACTCAAAAGTGTATTGATCATTAACTTTGCAGATAGCACGACAAAACTGTTCAAATGTACACTCTTGGGTCAAAACAAGTGAGAATTCATGATTCATCACATTGGCATAATCCTAGAAAACAAAATGTGAACAGTGATCCACTGAGTTACAAAGCAAAATGGAAACCAGGGTTCTTGGAAGGGGCAACTCAAGCTAAATACATTTTATAGAGCAAATTAAGATCTGGGGCTAGGGATATAGCTCGGTTGGTAGAATGCTTGCCTCACATGCACAAGGCCCTGGGTTTAGTCCCCAGAACCACAAAACAAACAAACAAAAAACAACAATAAATAAAACTTTTAGCCAGGCATGGTGGCGCACACCTGTAATCCCAGCACTTTGGGAGGCTGAGACAAGGGAATCCCCAGTCTCAGCAACAGTTAGGTGCTAAGCGACCCTGTCTCTACATAAAACCCAAAATATGGCTGAGGATGTGGCTCAGTGGTCAAGTACCCCTGAGTTTAATCCCTGGTACCAAAAAAAAAAAATTAAGATCTGCTTCTGGTTAAGATGACATCAACATAAAAAGAATGAATATAGATGATGTGCAGTCTGGGCAGGTCTTGTCAAAGGAATGTAAGCCATAGAACACCAGGACACTTGTCATTTAAAGTAGCTCAGCAATATGTCATCTCTTTCCCAAGTTCTTTTTCCTCTTCTGTCTTCTCACAACGACCCTACTTTTGCCCATACACATTTCTTTTGTGTAAGAATAAAACTTGGAGTCTTTTCAGGGATGGATTGGTTTCAACAAAAGTCCATGCCAAGCTTGACCTGGAAGGCCTTTCCTCAGCTTTCCTGGGTGGGCCAGACTGCTCACTGCTATACAAAGAAACCAGCCATCAAGGATTTCATAACGTTTAAGAAATGTTATGCATCAACAGGTAATTTTATGGCAACCAGAGACCTAACCAATGAACAAATCCCTCTGAATGCATAAGCCTTTGGAGACAGCTTAATCTGCAGTGGCAACCTGTACATTTCGGACAAAGGCTAATTGTTCCTCTTTTGTGACCATTGTGCCTCTTGCTATTTGATATGGTGATATCATTTGACAACTATTTACTTTATTCCTCTAATTGAATACAAAGGAACTCCTTATTTATGAAAATAAGGACAGTTGAATGGTCTCAGATGCTCCACCTCAATTTTAAGAATGAGGAAGAACTGAGTGAAGTCCTCTGTAAAGCCACTCAAGGTGGCTCCGTCTTCCTGTCTCTCCTTTCGGTCTGCTGTATTTTTGAGCATAATTCTTTGTGACTTTTCACAAATGCAGTGTTCAAATCTTCCACCAACACACAAGAAATCCCCTCTTTGCTAAGCAATCAGAAAAGAAAAAAATTAAAATAAGGAAAAACAAAATTTTTTTAGTGTGGAATGTAGACATTACATAGAATAATAACTCCATATTTCAGCATTGACTTTATGACAGTGTCAGGTATAGACTTTTAAGTGTCTTCTATGCATTATTTCTCTCAGCTAAAATGCCCATGAAATAGGCACTTACTGTCTATATTGTATATTCAAAAAAGAGCAAGTATAGAGAGTTAACTTGCTCAAGGTCATATGCTAATGAGTGATAGAGCCACTACTGGAGTCCAGAGTTGATGTTTTCACAAATGATGCTCAAGTGTTGGGGTATAGCTTTGTGCTAGAGAGCTTGCTTGTGTAAGGTCTGGGGATTAATCTTCAGCACTGAAAAATAAATAAAAAATAAACAAACATGATGCTCTAATCTTTTCATTAACTATAGAATAACTAATGCAGACTGTTCTATAAATACAAGCTTTAGGTTATTAATGAAATCAAAAATATATATGTCACATACGTTGATTTTGAGGACAAATTAAGGTAAAGTACAATTTCTAGCTTCATAAATAGTGACTATTAGATCTTTAGAAGATATAAGACAATTACTACCAAAAAGGTAAGGGTGGCATCTTCTTTATCTAGATTATTGTTAATGGAAAGCTTAGATGGATTCTTTTATTCATTTCAAGATTCATGACCCTATAAAGAGTGTTAGTTTTTCAAAAATGTATGAAACAGATATGCTGTAAGGAGGGAAAACTAATGAAAGCATGCATTTAATTACGAAGAACAAAGTTCTAGAAAGATAGGAATTGGCAGGTTAGGATTCTAGTGCCTCTGTGAAAGAGTACAAGGCATCTATGTAGGTCCAACTGGCACCATTTATCTTCATGGCTTGCTGCATAGAGTGATTGGGTTTGTTAGCTTGTACAACAAAGGACAAATCATGTTATTTCTTTTTCTTCGTTACTCAGAATGGTTAGGGGCTTTGTCATTTGATCTTTCTGTAAAAACTACAGTAAACCTGTGAACCCTGCTTGACCTTCTCTTTTTGACAGTCATATGGTTAAGGTTCTTTTTCTCTCTCTAATTGCCATTGACAGCTCAGAGATCTTAATCTCTATCAGAAGAAGCTGGAAATTTGTATTTTTGAAGCCAAGGATTTGTTCCTGCTGTCTGTTAAAATCTAAAGATTTTGATTTCATTGACTCTCCTGATGATTTGCAGAGGTTTTATTTTAGGCTTCCTGATGAATCCCACCTGAACTGGAAAAGAAAAATCAGCCACAAGTATAACATAAATGCCAATTCTCTAGGCTTTTATATTATTTTCATCATTAAACTTAGAAACAAAATGCAGGAATAGATGGCTTACAGATTCTAGTAAATGTAGCAAATGCCTGGTGTTAAATCCTTGCACCAGGCTTTCTAGTAGGAAAAAAAAGAGAAAGAAAGAAAAGAGAAGGAAAGAAATGGCATTGCCATGGTATAAATGAGTTCCCTACCAAATTCAAGTATTGCCAATGTAAGGATTTTACTAGGTGGAGCTTTTAAGAGATCATCAGGCCAAGAGAGCTATTCCCTCATTAATGGAATTAAGGCCCTTTTAAGAGTCTTAGAGCATTGAGCTAGCTTGCCCTTCTGCCTTCTGTCATGTGAGAATGTAGCAAAAAGGTCTCACCACACTGAAGACTCATCTTGATCATGAACTTTCTAGTCTCTAGAACTGTGAGACATAAATTTCTATTCTTTATAAATTACTCTGTTTCAAGTATTTGGTTGTAGCAGCTCAAAACAGAATAAGGTGTGTCCTTCTAAAAAAATTTCTTCTCTGTTGTTTTTTCTTAAACATTTGCCATTGAATTAGAACAAGTTGATTTGATATTGTAGTAATAAGCTTTAAATTATCCAGTATCACTGTCACATAGAAATTCAATTCTATCATGTAGCAGAGCTTTTATATTCCTTGAGATGCAGGCTCAATGTCAAATCAAGGATCAATGGTTGTTCCAGAAATTCTACAATAAAAGAGGTGGCTTAGAGACTACAATTGGATGGTAGGGGATCTTGAGTCTCAGCTTGAAACTGTGTTCACAATCACATTTTTGTTTAAGTATATATTCATTAAAGGAGGTTATGATGACTGAATTCACTGCCCAACCTAACTCCCCCATTACAGGGGTCTATATGTGGCAGAAGCCATAAAGAGGAGCTTGCAAAGGATGCTGTCCTATCACTCTGACGCTGGCATTCTCAGGTGGTATCTGCTTCAGTGAGTAACAGCACCAGGACTATGTGAGAAACAGGCTGCCAACTCTAGGAAGCCCATGGAGACAGAATAAGGAAATTGGTATAGAGCTGAAGTCTTGTCAGGAGCATGGGAGCAGCTCCTCCTTGGCTTCAGGACTCTCCCATTCAAGTATATTTCTATGGTCCAGCAATAAATCTTTATTTCTCTTTTGAGATGTTTTATTCTAAATTTCTGTATTTATTACATAAAAAAACTAAATGGACTTAACTCCTTATATCCATTACCATACAACTGTGCTTGTAATGGAAATACTGCTGCTCCAGTAAGACCCTGCAGGAGCCTCCACAAACTTATCACAGACTGTGGCTGAATCTGTGATTGAGCAGAGCCTATCTCCATTGGTGTTTATTCTAGTTTCCCTTTGGGCTGTCATTTTGAAACCTGATGCTCTTGGCCAAGTTATTTAATTATGCCAAGCATAGTTTACTCATCAATGAAGTGAGATCAATAACTTCCAGTGATGTGATAGAGCCAGTTCTCACTGACTCGTGAGAGTGAGTGTACACTTTTCAGGAATTTCATGAGTTGGTTATCTCTAAGGTCTCTCTCAATGGGTTGTGTTGGGGACATTTGCATCACAGAAATTAGCTCAAAGTAGGGTTCCTCCCTCTCTGTCCCCACAGTTGTTAAAGTGTACCTGCCCAGTCCTAGTTATACCAACCTTTGGACTGTTGAGAGATTTTTTTTTTCTGTACTGAGGATTGAACTCAGGGGCACTCAAACACAAAGCCACATCCCCAGCCCTTTTTTTGTATTTTTTATTTAGAGACAGCGTCTCACTGAGTTGCTTAGTGCTTTGCTTTTGTGGAGGCTGGCTTTGAAATCGTGATCCTCCTTCCTCATCCTCCTGAGCCACTGGGATTACAGGCATGCACCACCATGACTGCCCTGTTGAGAGAATTGAAAGATATAATAATGTAAAGCAGTGACTGATGAGAGGAATCCTCTCATGACAGCAGTTAGTTAGTATCAACATCATTGTTAAACTGCATTACAGATTTTTTTGTTTTCCTCTTTTCTTCATTTTCCTAGTTATCCATCCCCAGTATATTACTTTTCCAGGGCTGCCATAACAAAGGACCTCAAATAGTGATGTAAAATAACAGAAGCTTATTGTTTCATAGTTCTAGAGACTATCTCTAAAAGAGCTGTTCTTCCTCTGAAACCATTAGAGTATCTCTCCTTGTCTCTTCCCAGCTACTGGTGATCTGCAGGCAAATTTGGACATTCCTCAGCTTTCAACTATGTAACTCTCATCTCTGCCTCTGTTGTCACATAATGTCCCCCTGTGTGTGTCTCTCTCCATGTGGCTGTCTTCTTATAAAAGCACCAGTCATAATGGACTAGGGATACACCCTACTTCAGTGAGATCTCATCTAATTAGTTATATCTGCAATGACACTATTTCTAAATAAGCTCACATTCTGAGATACTAGGGTTTAAGGCTTCAACATGGACAGTCCCCAATTTAACGATTCAATTGTACAGTAATGCAAAAGTGTACCCATATGGTCATCTTATTTTAATTTTTAGTGCAGCATTCATTAATTACATGAGACAGTCAGCTCTTTATTATAATATAGGCTTTGCATTAGAACAGTTTCCCCAACTATAGGCTATTGTAAGTCTTCTGAGTACATTGAAAGTAGAACAGGTTAAGGAATAATGTCCATTAGGCTAGATGAACTAAATGCAGTCTCAGCCTATGATATTTGCAATTTACAATGAATTTATCAGGTTAAGACAAGTCCCTCATAAGTCACAGAGCACCTGTGTATCTTTCTTGAGAGGAGACAATTCAAATCTCAATTTACCTAGCAGCATTTAAAAGTTTCTTTCAGTCTGCATTTATAGCAATGCCAGCTCAGCTGCTTATAGTCAATGTGTTTCATTTTTTTGCTGAGCATTTAATCAGAAACCTGATAAGAGTAAGTTGTGGGGCTGGGGCTGTGGCTCAGTGGTAGAGCGCTTGCCTAGCATGCGTGAGGTACTGGGTTCTATCCTCAGCACCACATATAAATAATAAATGAATAAAATAAAGATCCATCCACAACTAAAAACTAAAAAAATTAAAAAAAGAGTAAGTTGTGATAAGATATATTCCAATGCTGGAAAAAAAAACATTGTTGGAGGTCATTCCCGGGGCAATTGACATGGAAGAAACAAAAAGCATATATTTGTAAAGCACCCAATAGTAAGCAATGCCCTCTAAATACAAATTATGCAGATGTATAAAAGATGGATTAGCCTCTGAGGAGCCAGGGAAAGTGGAAGTGCAAAAAACCCACATCTATATGATATGCTATATGATATGCTATATGGATGAGGGGCCATAGAAGCATAGAAGGTAGAGTCTATGATTTCCCGAGGCAAATGGGAAGAAAAGGTCAGAGAAACTTCATAGTGATGATTTCAACTGGATGGAAAGAGTAGAAGAAAACTTAGGCATTCCTGTTCCTTAGCCTTCAGAAAAAAATGGAAGAAAATTTAGGTATTCCTGTTCCTTAGCTGATATTTTAAAAACTATTTTCAGCTGCATGTATGTCTTTGGAAGTCATGCTGCCCAGTAGTAGACCACAGGTGATAATTTTTATCTTTTAAGATGATAGATGATAAGTCTTCTTCAGTGAAGGTTGGTCTGAGACATGGGTCCACTGAGTTGTGCTCCAAGGATGTCTTTAGGCCATTTTTTGTATTTGTCACATGCATAACCTGTCACTATTGGCTTCTCCATGCCACTTTAAGGTCTTTAATGATTTTCTGAATATTTAAAGTTCAATTGTCAATGACATCAGAAAGTTTGTTAATAACCAGCTGGTAGGAAACTTATATCCATGTCTATGAATAAGAAAGGAAATTGGATAAGTACGTACTTAATAAGTAATCATGAAAAAGGCAGTAATAACAATAAAATAAGATGTTTCCGAGTTAGAAAGATCAGAAATCAGATTCTGATTATGTCTTTTATGAGCTGTGAGAACACTTACTAATGTTATCTCATATGGTTATAGTGAAAATTAAATTAAATGACACAGATAGATAGGGCACTGTAATTAGAGTAGAACTTGTATTTATTTGCAAAATTCAGTTTCTTTATCAAAAAAGGGAGGATAAGACAATATACATTATAGGGAAATAGGTATGAGTTGATATAATCCAATCTTATAACACCCTACTTTGGGTCATAAGTTTCTGTCACAACCATTCAATACCACTGTTTAAGAAAGAAAGTAGCCATAGTCAATATGCAAATAAAACGTCTACATAAATGTGTTTATGTTCCACAAAAATTTATTAACACTGAAATTTGAATATATATTTTTATGTATTGTGAGTGTGTTGTTTTTCTTCTAATTGTTTATAATGAAAAGTCTTTCTTACCCATAGTTCGCTAAGCATTGACCTCTACCATTATAATATAATCCTAGGATTCATGGACAACATGTTTTTTGGTGTTGATAACAGCTGCTTGCGGTTGGGTTTCTCATGTTTCTGGAGTATTCTCTGTGTTCTAGATCCTGTGACAATAGCCTACATTATGTCATTTAACTTTCTTAAGAACACTAGGAAGTAGACATTTCTTCTTAGCTGACGAATAAGTCAAAATTATATGGTCTGAAGAAATATTTATTCCCTGCTTATTTTCCTGGAAATTCTCTGTAGGGTGGAAGAGTTGGTTGTTAGAAACTTCCTTCAAAGTACTTACACTCTGGAGAGGATAGAATAATATCAACAAATGCAAACTTCAAGTTGTAAGATCCTTACAGTTTGTGGATAAAAAGAAAGTGGGTATGATTGAGAGAATAAGTCACCCAAATACATACTTTGGATAGAGCATTCAAGGGAGGTCTCTGAAGTATTGATGTCGGAGCAGACATGCAATGAATCAGAATGAATCAGCCATGGGAAGAAGAGGAATGATCCCTAGTGATGCTGCAAATTTTGGAAAACAGGTCAATGTGACTAGAAAGAGATGCATAACAAGAGTGGGGAGAGGTGAGGTGTGGGAGACAGGAAGGGAGATTAATGCAGGGCTGATATGCCATACTAATATATTTGCTCTTTAATACAAACACAGTGGAAATCATTAAAATGATTTTAGAAAGGGAGTAACTACCGAGCAGTGAATCATCTACATATGGTCGATTTCAGGCACTGGGAATCCAGTGAGAAGGCTGTTTGTATCCCCATGAGGGAAACAATGGGAATTTCCACAATGGTAATGACAAAAAAAAAAAAAGGCAGAGAGAAGTAAATTGATTTAAGATAGAATTTGGACATAGAATTGATAAGATTTTCTGACAGAGTGAATTTTGTGGAAATGAATAAAATAAAGGAATGAGCTATAGTTTTCTATTTTATAGACCTAAATGGATTATGATATGATATATCCCTGTGTTGAGGGGGTAGAGATTTGGGGTGGAAAGTCAAGACTTTTATTTTGACAGTGCCATTAGAGTTGACAATTATATATTCATGTGGCTATTCAAAGATAGAAATCAGTGATATGATTCTGAAATTAAAATGGAGTTTAGAATTAGAAAATTACAAGTCATTGGCTGATAGATGATAGTCAAAACATTGGAACCACCTGCTATCTTGTAGGAAAAATATAGATGGAGGGCCAAGACAAAGGCTTGGGCATCCAAAGTCAGTCTTTGTGCTGGGCAGTAAGAGCTGAGGACTGGTCAATGTGGGAGAAGCATGTGGTGTCCCAGAAACCGCATGCAGCCCGTGTTTTAGAGGGAGTGAGAGTGAGTTGGAGACATAAGTACTGCTGGAGAGAAATATGCCAGCGTCTGTATGTGCTGGGAAGTGGTGCAACTAGGCCTTGAAACCAACTACCCTCTCACCTTACATCCTAAGATCTTTCTATAGAATCTTGTTGCCAGACTGGGTAGCAGATTTCCCAACTTCCGTCCTATATGCAGGTTCTGGTGCTCCTCTTAATGCCCTCAGTTGCCACTACTCGCCCCCAAAAAATTTTGAAAATGCTTTGTTAAGTTTTTAATTTAGTATACTGTTATTGATTTGAGTTCACCTATTTTGATTTTGACTTTGATTGGGGTTGATTTATTTACAGTCAAATATTCATTACTGGATTACCTGAAATCATTCATACTCATATATTTCTCTAAATATTTTAAGATGGAACAAAGATATTTTATGTGCCCTTTCTAAGATAATAGTTTTATTCTACTTTGATATTTAAAGTAAGAAATGTGGAATAATTGTTTATTTCTTTCCTAATAAGGAATGAAATTAAAACTAATTATAATCACCATAAGAATGCTAAAAAAACAAAAAACAAAAAACAAATCTTTGGCATTGTCCTTTAAGAATATAGGATATATGTTACAATCCTTCTCCATAATTAAGAATTGTGTATCTTGGTTTTGTTTTATTAATTAAACTGGCACTATAAAATATTTCTTGTGATTATATGAGTTAAATACTACAATTCAATATAAAGGTTAAGTACGCATAAAGTAGATTCATAATTGGAAAGTAAGAATAA
>CM053400.1:124492228-124530329 GCA_028644305.1 Xerus rutilus
TATTTCTACCTCTTGGTTGAAAAAAAAATAGATTCTTTTTAAAGACCAAGAATTTACCACAAGGAATTAGATTGACTTTGTAAACATTTTATAATTTTAATAAGTAGTTGCTAACATCAACACTGTCCATAATCTTAAATTGCACTTCATAGGGTCAACAGAATGTAACCCAGGGATTCACATAACTAGACCCCAGGGAAACACACATGGTGTTCAGAGTGTAGGCTTTGGGCCAGATTATTTATTCTTAGCTATGTAATCTCAAGTATGTTTCTTCAACTCTAAGCCTCCATTTATTCAGCTGTAATAAGAGAAAATTATTACTTACCTGTTAAGAGTTACTAGGAGGATAAATGAGTATATTTTTAAATTGATTAGCCCCATGCCTGAGACAGAGTTAAGTACTGAATAATAGTTGATTTGTTTTACTATTAATTTATAGATATAGACTAGATATGTCCAGATTCAAGATTGCATATTGCAAATTAGAAGAAAGAAATTTTCTTAAAAATATGAGTTCAGAAACAGGTTGTGAGATAAAATGTGTTGCTCCTACACTACAAACCTGTGTAGCCTATTACAGTACTGAATACTGTAGGAGATTATGACACATGGTAAATATTTGTGAGTCTAACTATGGAAAAGATATAGTAAAAAATATGGTACAAATCATAAAATAAATGCTATGCCTGTCAATGGTACTGAGTGCAGCTCTCAGGACTGCAAGTTGCCTGGGGTGAGTGAGTGGTAAGTCAACGTGAAGGCCAAGGACATTAGCATACACAACCACAGACCTTATAAACACCATACACTTAGGCTGCACTAAATTTATAAACTTTTTTTTGTTTTTCACTTAGAGCTCACATTTGCTTACTGTAATTTGTTTATAATTTTTTTTGCCTTTTGATTCTTTTACAATCACTCAACATAAAACAAAATAAATGGTAGAGCTATACAAGAGCATTTTTCTTTAAATCCTATTCTATAATTTTTTTTTCTACTTTAAATTTTTCATTTTTTAACTTTTAACATTTTTTTGTTAGAAACTAAGATGAGAATACACACATTAGCCTAGGCCTGTGTAAGAGTGGGATCATCAGCGTCACGGTCTTCCACCATTCAATCTTGTCGCACTGAAGGTCTTCAGGGACAGTACCATGGGTGGAGCTGTTATTTCCTATGATAACAATGCCTACTTGTGTAATCTCTCCTGGAGGACCTGCCTAAGTCTGTTTTACAGTTAACTTTATACACACACTTACATATGTACATATATATATATACACGCATAGACATACATGCATGTATATCATATATATACATCACAGATGTATATATATGTAAAAGGATTACACTTTAAACAATAAAAAGTATAGAAGAAATGTAGAAACCAGTTTCATAGCCAATTATTACCATAATTGAGTATTATGTACTGTACTTAATTATGTTCTTTTATACATATAGCAATAGATTTATTTATACCAGCATCAATCACCACAAACACGTGAGCCATGAGTTGTGCTGACATTACGATAGCTGTGAAGCCAGGAGGCAATAGGGATGTTTCAGCTCCATCATAGTCTGTGGACTACCCTGGTCTATGCAGTTCACCACTGACTGAAACGTTGTGATGCATTGTGTGACTGTATCAAAACACTACTTTGCACCTCATAAGTACACAAAATTACAAGTTGCCAATATTTAATAAAAAAGACTAAAAAGCAAATCTGAAGTCATTCACTCAATGACTGGCTCAGAAAACTAAAAGCTACAGGGAGAAAGCATGTTTATCAGGAGAAGTTTTAGATTAATGTTTAGGGTGTTGACTTTTCTACTTCTCATCTTTGGCTTCCTACCGTCCTTCTGTTTTTATGTAGCGATATCATTTAATGTATAAGAATAATAGATTTAGCATTATTTCTGCAACAGGGAAATAAAAGAGATGACTATTAATGTCTCATCTTGCTTTCATATTTTCTTTGTATAACATACTACTATATTGTCACATTTGCAAAAATCATTAGTGTACTTTTTCTTTCCTTTCCTTGTCAAAAATACCATTACCCCACAGCATGGTGTGGGATGGTGATGGGGTATTCTCGGCCTATGGATCCGCTGGGATTACAGGCCTGCGCCACTGCACCTGGCTCAAGATGGTTTTAACCCATTCATGGAAGTCCACCTGGGTTCAAATCCCAGCTGTCTCTTACTATTTGGTTTAACCTCAGGCAAGTTAATTAAGTTTTCTCTGGATGCTTTTTCTCATTTGCAAAATTAGGATAATAACAGAGTTGTGAAAATTAAGTAAGAAAATTTAGCATAGTGCTTGTCCTATCATATGTAAAAATTTAATGACATACAATAAACTCTTATTGACAGTTGTATCAATATTTTCTGTTTTCCTGTATCTGATAAATTAAGATTATGTCATTTCACTAACATAAAAGAAAAATCACAGACTGGCTTCACTGAGATTTAAATAGTTTAAGTTGAGCAAATTTATGGATCTCATATACTTTGAAGTTCCCTCTTCATTCCTTTACCAGGTACTCATAATCAATAAATATTTTCAAGTAGGTGCTATAATAATGATTTGAAAAAGAAAGAAAGAAAGTAAACTTTTTCAGTTGACCTAAATCCGTATCAACACAGGAGCACAGTGTCCCTGATCTTTAAATGCAGAAGTGACTTCTGCACAATCAAGATGTTTTTTTTTGTTTGTTTGTTTGTTTTGGTACCAGGGATTAAACTCAGGAGCACTCAGCCACTGAGCCACATCCTCAGCCCTATTTTAGAGACAGGGTCTCACTGAGTTGCTTAGCATCCCACTTTTTGCTGAGGCTGGCTTTGAACTAGTGATCCTCCTGTCCCGGCCTACGGATCCGCTAGGATTACAGGCCTGCGCCACTGCACCTGGCTCAAGATGGTTTTAACCCATTCATGGAAGTCCACTCAATTATTTTGTCTATGTTTCCATATTTTCTAGGAATCATCACTTCTTCCTTTTTTTCCTTCACCATCTCACAGCCAGTCATCAAAAGTCCTTTTAATTCTATTCACAGTCTTAGAAACCCATCTTTTCTTCTCTATACCCACTGCATTGTGACATTTCTTGTCTGGATTATTACCAGGAGTTGTTGTTATTGCTGTTTCCACTTCCACTCCATAACCTATCTTTTGCCCCTCAATATTTTGAAAATACAAATCTGATTGTATTACTCCCTCTTAAAATTTGCAATGATTCTTTGTGCTTCATGGAATTTCCTAGGTTGGCCTGCTAGAAACTGTTGCTCACTTTTTCTTTGATAATAGAGCCACTCCCTCCTGCCATTTTGAGAAGAGACATAGCTGCCCACAATGAAGATCAGGTTTTCAGCTTTCCTTGTAGTTCATTGTGCACTTAAGCCTCAGTTCTGGCCAAGGGGTGTAAGTGGGAGTGTCATATACTACTTCTACTTAGTGTTTTTAAAGGACACTAATATTGTTTGTGCCCCCCAAAATTCATATGTTGAAATTTTAACCTCCAACGGAAGTCAATTGTGGGGTGGGAGCTTTGGTAGGTGATTTGGTAGGCAGAACCCCCATGAATGGGGTTAATGCCCTTGTCAAAGAGACCTGGAGAACTCCTTCACTCTTTCCCTCCTGTGAAGATACACATTGGGAGAACCCCAGGTCCTCACCAGACACCAAATCTGCCAGCACGTTGATCTTGGACTTCCCAGCCTCCAGAACTGTGAGAAATAAATTCCTGTAATTTATAAGCCCTGTCTATGGTATTTTTGTTATAGCAACTCAAATAGACTGACAGGGAGGTAGCATGTCCTTTTTCCCTTTTTATTTCTTAATAACTGAATTATAGATAGAAGGGTTGGCACTATATCCATTCTTTGAACTTGTGAGGTCAAATGCAAAAGGTAATAGAGTACCTAAAAAGAACCTGAACTTATGATTATAGAGCTTCCAAACTTGCCTTAGACTGGCTTCATCAGTGAATTACATGTTTGTGAGTTAAATAAACTTCTATATTGTATAAAATGATATTATTTTGGATTTCTGACATATTTAGCCAAACTAAATCCTAACATATATGGCATCTATTATCTTCCAAATTCTGTTTTATTTGAGAATTTCATATTCTATCTTTTTCCCATTCAACTTTTCTCTATAGCAATACTGAACTACAGGTAACTCTCAAATTTTGGAGTAGTGTCAGAGCTGCTTCTGTTCAAATAAAATGTTATTTAATTTGCCTAATATCACACACCTCACAGCTCTGGTTGTCTTGATTTGAATTTTAGAATTATTACTTAAAGTATATAATTCAAACATCATTTCCCATAACAAATAATCACTGAATAAAAAAGAAAAAGAAAAGAAACAATCACCAGCAACCACCTCCATGCATGATCATTTTGCATGTGTGTGTTTCTCTTTCTCTTTGTCTTTCTCAACTTCTGGATTTGTATAGATTCACATCATTTCATCATCCATACACATTGGCAGTTATTTATTTATATGTGTTTATTTCTCATTAATCCTTAAGGGTAGTAATTCTCTCCTATACATTTGCAATATCTAGCAGTATCTGGCAATTCATAGGTAAGTAATCAACAAAAATGTGTTGAAATGCAGTTTTGACTTCATATAGCATAATCATATTGATATGAACAGGATTTGTATAAACAAATGTTAAAATTTCTCTTGGGTATGCCCCTAAGAATGGACTTACAGAAGGTCTAGTAACTCTGTTTTTCAAACAGCAACTGTCAGTTTTTCAAAATGGCTGCATCATTTGACAATTCACCAGCAATGTATGAGATTTCAATTTCTCCACATTGCCACTTATACTTGTCACTGTCTTTTTTATTATAACTGTTCTAATGGATGTGAAGAAGTGTGGTTTCAATTTGTCTTTCCCAAATGACTAATAATGTTGAATACCTCATCGTGTGTTTATTGGCCACGGTATACCATTGGACATTTTGCACCTATTTCTAAATTGAATATCACCATTCTATTTTTGTTCATAGAATTTAGTGTTCAATACTCCAGTGCTAGCACATTCTGGAGAAATTCTGTGTCACAGGGCAAAAATAAAATAGGTAGAGACCTTAAGAATTTTCAAGTGAAATATTCTTAATTTATAGCTGAAAGTATTAATAGTCAGAGAGGTTAAGTGATTGCCAGCTGGGTAAATCAGCCTAGAAATAGAAAGTAATTGTTACCTTTAAATCACTACAGGCTCTTTGCAAGACACAAAGTAGAAGAGTGCCTTGCCAATGATATCAATTCTCATTTCACAATTGTTTTGGTGGCAATAGAATAGGAAATAATTGATGATAGCAAAATGTTCTGCTGTACTTTTAGTCACCTAAAGAAACTGATAACAGTGTGAATTTGTCCAAGTTATCTCAGCAGATGACCTAGACCTAGCAATTCATCTGCTGTTCATAGCAAAGCAGTTTGATAATCTTAAAACACACCACTTGAAGAAAGACATCTAGTTCATCCTTTGCTGGATTAGGACCAAGGTATTAAATTCTGGCATCCTCTTTACTTGGGTCTTTTAAGGCAAATGTTTGCAGCGCCTGATGCAATTATCCTGGGAGTTGTTCAGTACTCAGAAACTGTTAAATGAATAACAATTAGGCAGGCTGTGTATAGTACACTGTTTGCATAGATGAACTTGTATGAGTATACAGAATATTTAGATACAACTCATTAGTTTTTTTCCCTGCATTTGCCTTTCCCAAATGTCATTATTCATGAATATCTAAACGTAAGGCATGTCTGAGGTGCACTTATGAGCCATAGCCATAGCAATGTGGTTAGTAATTACCTAAGCTATTTTACATCTAAAAGACATGCAGTTAGATGACAAAAGAACACAGCAGAAATATAAATAAATTTTCTAATTACAATAGTTGAACCTAAAGTAAATTAATCTAAGGGCTTACATTACTGTAAAAATTGCATTTGTTTCTTCATTAATGCTGCCATTCAAATATAGCCGTTATATGATTAATGAAAATGATAAATAAATTTTGTTCAGAGGAACTAAAGTCAATATCATCAAAATGCGTGCTTTCCAACAAAATGCTTAAGAGTTCCTTCTGGTTCTGTAGAGACATGAAATACATCAACAAAGCTTACCTGTCTCATTCTTCTTCTTGCCTACATCAAAATGAAACCACTTGGAAGATGCAAAGATACATTCAGATTTGCTTCTTATTCTAAAAAGAGTAGATCAAAGGACCAACCTATCAGCCAAGAGCGTCAGTATAAAGACTGGAATTATAATGTTTATTTTTGAAACTTGAGTAAAAATGTGCATGGTGGAGGTAGAAGTAAAAATGAACTCATTCAGCAAATGAAAGCTTCCACTCCTCCTACAAGGATTCTCCACTGAGCTTTCTTTTTTTTTTTTTTAATTTTTTCTAGTTGTTGATTGACCTTTATTCATTTATTTATATGTGGTGCTGAGGATCGAACCCAGTGCCTCCCACATGCAAGGCAATCACTCTACCACTGAGCCACAATCTCAGCTCCTCCACTGAGCTTTCTTAACTGATGTTTTCCATCACTGTCTCCTAAAGCATGCATGAATGGGGCAGGAATATATCTTCATGAGGCAATTATCCCTCTCTTCCAACACAAACTTAGCTTAGTGAAGCTATAAACAATTTTGCAAACTTTCTCAGAAAGACCAGTTTGAAGTATGGATTCCTTTATTTTTATGCCTTCGTTCCGCAGTCCTAATGGATTTTTAGAAATGTAAACAGATGCTAAAGCAGGGTAGATAACACCACCACCACACAGCCTGTGATTAGCTCAAGAGCTGGAGAAATGGAAGAGGCCATGATGAAGAGGAAAGGAGTGGAGAGAAAACAGGTCCCTGACTTTTCTCACATATGTAGAAACATGTTTATAGCAACTTCTTGATAATTTTACCTTAAGCCTTATTTCATATCAATCACCTACGGCAGTAATGACCATGTCTCCTTTCAGATCCAATGGCCTTCTATGCTTCTTTTCCCAACATAATCACAGTTACACCTTAATTGATTTAATAGTAATCAACATGTTGTTAGATGCAACTAAAGGAACATTACAACATTCCAAATGTACATGCTACATTTATGAATTTGTAAAGCATGTTTGAGGAATATCACATTTTGAGGAATATGACATTTATAGGAAAATATTAATTTGAATGTGGTTTTAATCTATTGTTACTGAACTCTTGGAAAAAAAACTCTGGGGTCTTTAAAGATGTATTGGAAGCAGTGGAGGATCCCTGGTGTGTAATATTTATCCCATTACCTGGAGAAGAGAAAGAATATAGAAACAATTTATGTGACTTTGGAGAGACTGCTCTCTGGACTTCGATTCTGCCATCTCTAAAATGGGGGACTTAGATCCATGGACACTGGAATTCTGTATCTCTTTTATCTCTTGATTTAGAGAGTGAAACTAATTTGGGAATCTTGTCATTAACCATAAAAGGAACACCTAGGATCTACACACTTTAAAAAATAAGGTAACTAGGTTATTTTGTCTTTGGTGATAATTAATAATAGAGAAAATATCTCAGTAATTATCATGTTAGAAAAGTTACCATATTTTCAATACTTATTCTATATTCTAAGGATCTACCATAAGATAATAATATAAGCCAAATTTCATTATGGAAAGAAAGTTCATGATTTAATTACATTATTACACCATTTTCCTACAGTAGTTTTTTGTCTTTTTGTTAGGCTCTGTCTTTATTTTTCTCAGCATACAATTTGAATACAAAAGCAAAGATCTCTAATTGTCAAAGATATTTGAAACAGCTTCATCTTTCCTTTGTGTTTTTTCTTTGAAGTCTTTAAACATATTATCCTGTTTGGAGATCTATAGTGTTATTCAAATCAAAGGAGTCACACCAGAAATTCTTCTAAATAAACATCCTTTAAAATATTTCTGAACTTGTTCTTTTTATTGACCTGCTTTCTCTTTCAAGTGTAGTGAAAATTTATAAATGATCTCTATTTCATACTCTGTGCTTTCTTATATGACCATTTTTAAATATTAAAGTTCTCGAAATACCAAAATTAGAAGGTTTTGTAAAAAAAAAAGATTTTCTGTATACAACCCTAAAAGTAGAAAGAATTCCAAGCGACCATCTACTATTCACAGTAACAAGTGAAATATAGCTCTTGATACTTGTTATGTATGAAATCTGTTATGATCTGAAGATGCTCTTAAGATCTTACTTTTTTAGTACCTGTCAGCTACATAGAGGCCTTGCTACATCCAGCTTTCCTTGCTCATGGAAAAATCCCAACATAAATTTCTTTATATCTGAAAGCCAAAGCATAATTATTTTTAAATATTTAAGAGTTTTTATTTCCAGATATTTGTTATTCCTCTCCTCTCTTTTTCTCTACATAATTTTACTTAGGTATGTGGAGATATAATACCAGTTAATGTTTTTGGTTCATTCAGTTTTATTCTCCCACTCATTCAACAAATATTTATTGAAGATTATAATAGCCAAGAAACAACAGAATCTGTGAAAGATAGAATTAAATAACCAATTGACTCTACCCACAATCCATTACAGTAACTAACTCATAATATAAATTGAATACAAAGAAAATAAATGGTTTACTTTTCCTTCTGTCTATTACCTGAGAACATGAAAAAGGCAAATTATAAATGAGAAAGATGCCAATGCTTTTAGCTAAGATGAAAATTAAATTTTAATCTATTCTTGTAACAAATCGTATATTACTTCAAGGATGCAGTATTGTGTACATCGTAGTTCTTTTTTTAAGCCTTCGTAGCCCTGTTGTGGAGTTGGATGAATAAACTGCCGTTTGCCACACAATTTGACAGGTGCAATAATAGTGGGAAGTCCGGAGTCATTACTGAACACACAGGAGGGATATCATGGCTTGGAAACATTCAACAGCAGCAAGAACTTAAGTGTGGTTCTGAGGTTAAGCAGGGATAACCAGGTGGACAAAGAATGGATTGAGGGCGGGAATAACAAATCAGAGGGAGCAGAGGCATGATCAGTCCACATACCCATTTGGATTGAGATGACTCTAACATTTCATGAAAAAATGTAAAATCACTTTTGGTTGATTTCCAATAGCAGTATCACTATCCCAACTACAAATCCACACTGTAGTATTCAGTCCTCTATTTTATTTGTATATGGTGGGAATTTTTATAAATACATTACTTTTTATGTTCAGAAAGTTGCTTTGATTCCCCACCTCCCCGCTCTATTTTGCAAGACTATACTTCCCTCTAAGGAAGTATTACCTCCTAGCAGAGGAGTTTCACTATTAAATGAAGTCAGTGCTTACTTTTGGGACAGTCGAGAGACTTGCAGAAAGCTGATGGTTCTCATGGGATCTAGAAGAGAAAGAAGGAGTATGTGGATGATAAAATCATCTTTGTTGGATATGTGTTGACGCTCAGAAATTGTATCCTGGAATATGACATTTTGGCAGTCTGAGTATTTTGAACTAAAGAAGAATCAACGTCTCTTTAACTTCCTGTCTTCTTTTCATCAAAGATTTTGTCACAGGCTGCCACCTATTCTCCTGAGGAATTCTCAAAGGCAACTTTCACTACCTGACATTTTATCTGCATAACAAGACAACAAGACACACATCTCCTTTCTTCACTGCCCATAACTTGTTGCCTCTTATCCCAGCAGCCTTATTTCTTTCTGTAGCTTGGGATGTTACAAAAATGCTAAGCATTTGGCTCTTCTTCTAGTCTTATATCTTATGGAACTCCTATTCATACACATGTAATTAAAGTAGTTTTCTCCTGACAACTGCATAATATATATTATTTATGTTCTTTTTGCTGTTTTATAGTCAGAAGGTAAGTTTTATTCTAACTACTCCTTCATATTTGGAAGAAGTTGCTTCTCTCTTATAGTTTTATAGTCATAATCATTTGCTTTCACCTAACAAATGACGGTAAAATGTAGATGATTGTAAACCCTTCAACTTGTTTCATAGGTTTCTTTATAAACTGTTTATAGACTTGATTACCAAACCTTCAGAAGGTAAAGATAAACTTTTCCCTCTCTTAATCAAATAAAGTTGCAAAATAAAGAAACCTATGAAAAAGGTAGAAGGGTTTACAATCATCTACCGTCATTTGTTAGGTGAAAGCAAATGATTATGACTATAAAACTATAAGAGAGAAGCAACTTCTTCCAAATATGAAGGAGTAGTTAGAATAAAACTTACATTCTGACTATAAAACAGCAAAAAGAACATAAATAATATATATTATGCGGTTGTTTTCAGGAATGAGGACAACAGTTCAGAATTATGATGCCTCAGAGAATGGTGGCTAAGGAGTCAGGTCATAAAATTGCCAAGCTTTCCTCCTGCAAGTAAGATTTGGATTGTGATCCAAGAAGAGAACTCAAAATAGAGCAGAATGATATAAATTGATAAAACAAAAAAGTGAAATTTGGGGAGACAAAGGCTGCTGGAATTTGCAGCACAGCTTACTGGGAAGATTGACATATGCAGAGAAAGAATCCCAGAGATTTTCAAGAGGTTTCCTTGAGTCATTGGCTAAATACTAATTAGGGCAAGATTAGGGTAAAATTCCATAAGGCTATAAAAAGAGCAATTGCCAGAGAACTATAAGATGAAAACTTCCCAAAGGTCATATAGTGCTGGGAAGTATTTGAATTCTAACCATGTAGGAAAGAGAGAGAAGGAAAAGAAAAAGGAAAAGTTTCTTAACTTCCCTAAGAGCAAAAAGTTTTCATACTTAAATTTTAATCTACATTAATACTGCCAGAGATAATGCTTCATTATTTAGCTGCATTAGTCAAATGAGTGTATTTGGAAACTGTTTGTAAAGCCAGATTTCAAATAAAAATATTTGTTTTGGCAATTGATGCAATTGGACCATACTTCTTGGTAATATATACTCTCACTTTTGCCAAGTTATCTCATAGTATATGATGTAGTTTGTGGAAGTTTTCTCAAAAATCAGTTTTGTATACAATACTCCAAATGGATTGTGTTCATCCATAAAGAAATGAAACTGTTAAGTGACTGGTGACTGCTATGATGAGGCATTTCCAAAAACCCTTGTAACTAAAATATAGCACTTATAATTAATACCTTTAAAATTAATTGTACATATATGTGTATTTGTATTGAACATAATTAGCTAACCACAGCTCACAACTTATGTCTATATGGTATATGTAATCTGTTTATAGAAGAGGTCAGATGACATAATGTAGATTTTAGCCAGAAATTACCTTCTCTTTCCACAAACAACATCTGAAATGATAAAAAAAAAAAAAAAAGTCCAGATGAATAGCTCCCAACAGGTAAAATCATTATAACTCACATTTGCCAACATAATTTTGTTGGTCAAATATTTTGAGAACATGATTGAGCCATGATTCTAGCACATGGCTCAATATTTCATTTTATTAGGGAAGGAACTCTCAGGTATCAAGGATGTAGGACCAGGCAACACTGCAGCTGGAAAGGACAAGGATGTGTGGAAAAGCTGAGCTGGACGCAGAGTCACATGCTCCATGTTGGCCTTGATAAAAATGTCAGTGCTGTGATTTGACACAGCCTTGATTTCATTGTGCCCACTTGCCAGTTCCAGTAAAAGGTGCTCCCTGCTTTTATCTCCCCTCCAAAAATGTTATCAAAAGATGTAGAGTTTTCCCTTTTCTGCCCTACCCCATGACAGTATGGAAATCACTGTCATGTCCTCCGAATGGAAGAACTTGTCTCTTCTCTAGTTTTATTCACAGTGATGAATATATTACCATTAATTTCTGATTTTTTTAAAAAAATATATCCGAGATCCCAACTACCATTGAGTGGATCTCTAGTTATTTTTAAACATCATTAAATATTCTTTGTGATATTTATGGTATCTTTGAGATCCATGTTCTTCTAATTATGCTAATTGGATTGCTATTATTTTCATTGTTGATATAATTACTTATCTTTATGTTCCTGGTTATTTTCTTAAGTTTAATATATTATTTGATATGTTTTCAATGCATAGTAAAATAAATACTCTAAGTAGATTTTAAAAGTGATACTAACTCATTTAACAAAACTCTTACCATTTAGTATAGTCTAAATATGAACCTCAGGCAATTTTTCCTTCCAAAAAAAATGTAAAATGACATATTCTCTTAACTCTGGCGAGTGGATAGGATTCCATTTCTCTTCCGTTCTTCCTCAGGACCACTCCAGAGAATGCCTGTAAAAGCTAGAAAGTCCAGTTCCTGCAAGTGACTTTAGGTTTCCATGTTAGCACTTCCATGCCCCATGAAAAAGACATTGGGATCGTCCATGTGTCACAAGACTTGGGCGAAGGGGAACACTGTGAGCAATTTGCTTCTGAGATCTATTTGTATGAGTTTGTCATTTTATTAATAAAAGGGATTATGTCAAACTGCCTTATAGAATTGTTGAGAGTTTCAGCTAGACCATCACCTGGTACATAGTAAGAACTCAAATCGCATTAAATGCTTTAACCTCAAGTCTCCTGGAAGGTCGGCTAGGAGATATATAAAATCATTGTCTTATGTTCAAGAGGCCATGAGATATCAAGAAAATTTAAATTAGTTATGATATGAAATATAATAAACAACTGACTATAGAGTATATTTTCTTTGGAGGATTCAAGAATAAGAGACTAGTAAAGATACTAACTAAATATTCTCAAGTGCTTTCTTTTCAAAGGAGTCCACTGATGCTCAGTGTAGTTTGAGTGACTTGACCTGGTGATATATTTAGATTATAGAAGAATTCAGATAAGAATACATTTTCCTCCTTCTTAATTCAGTGTCTGTCTCCTATACCACATTATGATTTCAATATGTCCATATGGGTTCTGCTTTTATTTTCATGAGGCTTCAGCAGATTTGATCAGAAACATGCCATTTTTAACATCTCAGATGTGTCCTTCCTATACACTACCATTTGAGTGACAGCTACTTTGGTTTTGGTGATTTGTAGTTCTTCATGCTGATAATATAGATACATATGAAACAAAGTCCTTTTTTAAAAACATGCTAATTTCTGAGTTTCCAAATCAGTATATTCAATGTACTTAAGTTCAGAACCAGGGAGATATTTTTTTCTTTATTTCAGGTCAGGTTTGTTTCTTTTCTTTCAAGAGGTAGTTTGTGAGAATTAAGTCATGAATATGAAGGAAAGTTAAGTAACACAAATTGATAAATGAATTTAAGGGCTTTCTTTTGTATTTGGTAAATACAGATAGAGCAGCCCTAATATGAAAATCTGAAAACTGAAATACTCCAAATTCCAAAACTTTTTAAGGGCCAATTTGAGACCTAAAGTGAAAAATTCCACACATGACTTCATGTGACAGTTTGCAGGCACACTGAAAATATTATATAAACTGAGAAAACACACACTAAAAAATGTATAAAATTGTTTTCAGGCTATATGTATAAAATATCTGTGAAATACAAAGTAATTTCATGTTTAGAATTGATTTCTATCCTTAAGATATTTCATTATATATAGACAAATATTCCAGAATCCAAAAAGTTCAAAATCCAAAACACTTCTTTTTTTTTTTGGTACCAGGGATTGAACTCACGGATACTCGACCACTGAGTCATATCCCCAGCCCTACTTTGTGTTTTATGTAGAGACAGGGTCTCACTGAGGTGCTTAGCTCCTCGTCGTCGCTGAGGCTGGCTTTGAACTCGCGATTCTCCTGTTTCAGCCTCCGAAAGTGCTGGGGTTACAGGTGTGCGCCACCGTGCCTGGCTCCAAAACACTTACGTAAAGCATTTGAATAAGAGGCATTCAGCCTGTATAACCAAGCTAATATTTATCACCAAATTATAGCTCATGTGTGTTCAGACTCAAACAGTAGTTTTTAAGACAGGTGTTTCATATAGGACATTTAACACAATTATTCTTTTTTTGAGGGGGTAAGAAGTGGCTTAGAATAAGGCAGTGCATACTATATGTTGTTTGGTTGACCTTTACTTGGTTTTCCAGAGGCTGCTTTCAAATATTAGAATGTTAGGAATAGGGTTGTCTATTGAATAAATAATAATGGTTGCTTTCCAATTAACATGTACAGATTATGATAATATCCCCCTTCTATATTCATTCAGATAAAAGTGAAAATTCCGGGTTAATGACTCTAGGGCTATGTTTTATATTTGGTGAGTACAGTTTATACTAAAGTTAATAAAAAGTATAGGAAGTTCCCCGAGAATTCAGCTCTTGAAGAAGAACTTTCCAAATTTAGATTAAGAATAAATAAATTATATAGTCTGCCCTATTAAGCAACTTGTTATCTGTTTTGTCATGATCCGTAAAATCTCATTGTAATACTAGTCATTATAAAATAAATTGCTATAATAGAAAACATATTTCAGTTAGCACTCTTCTTATGTTATTCCCAATATTATATCCTTAAGAAATATCTTTTCTGTCTTAGCTCTTAACATGATTCTTTAGATTAGGTATGGGGGAAATAATAGTATATAACTATTGAACAACATATATTAAAACGTCATTAATTTCAAAAGCAGTTTTGTTGATTTCCAATATCTGCTTTCATATTTTTATCTAACACCAATTACAAGCCCTTTCAACACCACTTTCACTTGGATCATTTTGTAAAAATAATGAAACATAATGCTATTCTACTTTGAAATGAGGCCCAGGGCCAGTAGCAGAACCAGGAAGATCCCTAAACCTTAAGCCCATATTTACTATGAGGAAACCAATTGCTATTACTCATATTACTTCCTTTTAAAGTGAAGACAGGAGAGATACAACTAGGATAAGAACTTTGCCATAAAATGACTATGTGGACAATCAGAGTAAATTAATAAATGACAATTGAGCGATATCCCACTCAGTCACCTCCTTAGTCATAATTTCAGAAAATAACAATAATGATATGTCTCAAAATAATGTCAATAGTATCTCCCATTATTAGAATGCCTACAATTGAGTGTTAGGATTGTACTAAGTTCGCACCTGTTTACCCCATTTATTCTCTCTTATTGTTACTTGCATAATACAGTAGTTAGGGGCTTAGAGCCACACAGATGTGGATCACACCCCAGCTCTACCACTACCTTGCTATATGATCATGGAAAATTTAGGTAACTTTTCTAAACCTCAATCTGCTCATGTGTAAAATGGAGCAAGTATTAGAACTGATTCACAGAGTACTTGTAGAAATAAAATAATGATCTTATAATGTTTCAGACCTAGGGATCTGGCACAGAGAGAGCTTCAATAAAGATTGCTTTGTTGTTCTTCATTGTAAACCTAAGTAGGAATGCTGTTATTTTGGAACATCAAGCATGGTGCCAACCTTCTGAAAACCATGTGGCCAAAAAGTGGTAAATCTGATATTGAAACTTGGGCTCTGTCATGCCAGAAAAACAAGATGCTTAACACTTAACACTGTTCTATGCTGCCACCAGAAAAATACATTCAGCTTCCTTGATTGGAAAGTTTCCATTCTATCCCTCCTGGAGGGAAATGAACTTCCTCTGGGCTTTTAAAATGACATGAAGCATAAACATGACAAATGATCTTCTTCAGCTAGATGGGAGGTTGATAGGAATGACTCCTGCTGACTCACAGCTCAGTGCAGGTTTTGCTGAGCTGAGGAAGCATCTTTCCGATGTATTCTACCTGATTCTCTGATTTTATTCTGAAAAATGTATGCACCTTAGAAGTGAAAATTTCCAACTTTCTCCACCTCCGGGCTTCTTCTTGTATCTCTCTCTCTAGCTAAAATGTGACACTGGTGAAGATGATACTTCCCAGGATACAGGAGTCCACCATCAGCCTAATCCATGCTCCTTCCTGACTTGAAGCTTGCCTGGGCTTGCAATCTCTGAATCTATGCAGAAAGAGGAGCTTAGGGAAGCAAATGACAATATTCTGGCCACCTCCCAAAACAGCTTTGTGCAAATGTGAAACAACAGCCTGATTTTCCTCAGGGCACTAAGTTTTAAACTCTGAGGTGGAGGAGGAAAGACAGAAGAAAGAAGAAAAGTTTTCTAGATTCAGAAAATTTCCCAGATGCGTGGTTATGTGCCAGTTCTTGGAGAAAGCCGAGAAACAGGTTGAGGGGGCTTCCTAAGCACCAAGAAGATAGAGTTAAAGGCTTTGTCTTTGTCTCTAAGAATGATAGGCAACTAAATGAACAATCAAAATCTAGAATAAGAATTGCTTAAATAGGTGATGTGTGGCACTTAGGGACACACACAACAGGAGCAGGTAACTCCACTACTTAGTATTTTCATGGGAGGCGGGGCAAAACACGGTCACTAGCAGGAGGCTGACCTACCAACATTGCATTTAGACAAGATGAATAAACAGAAATATGACCTAAAAAAGGGAGAAAAAATGATACTCAGGAACAAAATCCTCTTTGGAGAGCTAAAGGAGAATGACCAGTGCATGTAGAGGGGAAATGGGAAAGTAAATTTTAATCCAAGGTACATAAAAATGTGAGAGTAAGTTCAAGGGTAATATGATTGGAGATCTCATCCTGAGTTAGATGGCAAGTTAAGCCATAAAGGAAGATAAGTGACAAGATGGATTCTGAAGTTCATTCTACCTCTAGAATCTCTCATTCTTTTAGAGTCAAGGAAAACGAGAACAGACAGCTCCAGTTAAATGGACACAAAGAGGGCTGGGATTGTGGCTCAGCGGTAGAGCGCTTGCCTCGCATGCGTGAGGCCCTGGGTTCGATCCTCAGCACCACATACAAACCAATAAAATAAAGAAATTATGTCCATCTATTTAAAAAAATAAATAAATAAATGGACACAAAGAAAGCAGAGTAGTGCTCACCTCTACAGTCCAGGAAGTAGGGAAGCAGCCATTGAACGATGACAGGACCCCAAAGGAAGTAATTGGTGGGTACATTACAGATATAGGAAATTTAGAGCTAATAATATGTCAAATGTATTGAAATGTGATGTTTCAGGGTAATAGAGCAAAAATGAGTGAAGTTAATTTGTCCTGGATTTAAAAAAATAATATTGGGAAAAATTCTTTTCCAGAAAGGAAAAGAATGTATTTGCAAATAAGATGAAACTAAAAGAAATGAAATGAACAGAAATGATAATTCTCAAGTTTACAAGTCAGCTGTTTATAATAAACATGGAGTTTAAATTGATTAATGATTTTATTGAACTGGTTTTTCTTTTGAAAATAGTCACATCAAATAGTGTGAAAATGAATCCAGATGTAGTTGCTTCTGTGACATTATTAGAAATGTATGAGTAAAGGAAAGACAGATCATTTGATTATAAATATAACTAAGAATTTATTTTATGTTTGGAAATGTCTGAAACAGTTTTAGCATTAAAGGCAGGGTATGTGAATTAAAAAGACAATTAGCCTATTTGTAATTTTGGATGCATTATTGGTATTATCACTAATTATTGAGGGCTAATGTATTTATGTGCTAACTCATTTTTGCAAAGTTAATCAATTATTTCATTATCTCATTCTTCTAAACCACAGTGTAAAATGTGTCTTTGTCCTAAATGGCTAACTATCATAAGGATGTTACAATAAGTCTTTGTTTACAGAAGCAAAAAAGATTATGTGACTTTACAGTAATTGAAGAGAACATTTATTTAATTACAGATATTTTCCCCTATAATTTTAGAGGAAATACTACACAATTACATAAACACTGAATATAATATCTTTTTAATTTGCATAATATGTGGTTGAACCTATACTCTAAAATAAATGAGAGCCATAATTACATATACTTTCAAAGTTAATACCTAATATTTTCACCAAATACAACCATCTATCATTTTATTTGTAAATATGTTAGTATATCAACACATTAGCCACTAATATATAATGAATTCTTAAGAATAATTATATTTTCCTATCATTTTGAAAATATCCACATAATTTCCCTTGGTTAATATTTTGGAAGAAAATAATTGATAACATTTTTTAAAAATCTTTATTAGTAGACTATATTTAAAGTTCTATGTGGAATATGCTGCTTACAGTTTGGAATCCATGAGGCTGTATTTCAAGAATCTTTCTGCTCTGAAGCATAATTGATAGGATTATGCTATTTAAAAATTGTTCATACCCTAAAATAGTTTGTTGGTTCATCATCCATTGCTAGCTAATACATTTCATATAGTACTTTCTATGATTCACACTTTCATAACTGCTAGATCAAAGAATTGATTTGATGATTTGAATCTCATACAATATACAGTGGCTTTTTGAAAAATGAAGAATATTTTTTACACTAAATAAAAAAACTTTCTGGGTGTTACAGTAAGTACTTTTTGCTTAAAAAATTTATTGAGACATAATAATTGAACATCGTGATGGGTAGGGCACAGCATGATAATACAATACAGGTATACAATATATTATGATAAAATCAGACTAATAAGCACTTCTATCTTCCCAAACATTAATCACTTTTATGTGCTGGGAACTCTTATACTCTTTTCTAGTTATTTTGAAATATATCATAGCTTGTTATAAGCAATAGTTACCCTCCTAGACTGCAGAGCATCAGAATTAGCTCTTTCTGAGTTTTGTTGCTCCTTACCTAACTTCTTTCCATCTCCCCCTTCCTCCTGCCCTTTCTAGTGCCCACTATTTCACTGTTTTCTTCTATAAGAATGACTTTTTCATTTCCACAAATAAGTGAAAACATGCAGTGCTTATTTTTGTGTTTGAATTATTTCTACTTAATGTAAGTCCATTTCATTTTTTATAAAATGACTTTCTTTCTTTTTTCTTGGTGCCAGGATTGAACTCAGGGATTCTCAACCACTGAGCCACATCCCCAGCCCTATTTTGTGTTTTATGTAGAGACAGGGTCTCGCTGAGTTGCTCAGCTCCTTGCCGTTGCTGGGCTGGCTTTGAACTTGCGATCCTCCTGTCTCAGCCTCCCAGAGTGCTGGGATTACAGGTATGCACCACCACGCCCAGCTTAAAATGACTTTCTTAGTAAGCATTCATTGATCATCTACTATATCCAAGGCATAGGAATTTGTACCTGACCGGTAAGAATTCTGCTTCAGAGAATTTACAAAGTATCAGGGGAGATAGGACACAGTCACAATCACACAGGACAGACACAAAATAGAAAGTCATATGTTTTGTAACAGAGGAATTAAAAAATTCATAAAAAATGGAACTACAAAAATGATAAAAGCTGGATAAGAAACGAAGCGGCATAAGCCTCTGATATTTGCTCCCTAATGTCCACTCTCAGCAAGGAGCTCCTTGCTGCCATCTTCACTGGGGAAATGGAAGCAAGTAGAAAAAGAGCTTCCAGGAAACACCATGACCACTTTCCTCATCTCCTTGTGCCTGTAGCAAGAAATCCACCTTCTTACTGGTGGATGACTTCTTCACATCCCTGTCTAAGCCAAAGTCCTTCATGTTCTCTCTTGATTCCATTCCTCCTTTCCTTTCAGAGTCACTTGTCCAATAATTATCCCTTTTACATCCAGCATCACCAAGTTTTTTCTCTGTTTGGATTGTATTTGTCAGAATATACTCTGTTATTTCTTCTATTAAAACAACAACAAAACTCCTTTGACCTAATTTCCTTTTCCATGTGAAACCATATTGATTTTCTTCACATTTTAGAACTCCTTATAGGATTGGGATGTAGCTCAGTGGTAAGAGTGCTTTCCCAGCATGCTGGTGGCCCTGGGTTCGATCCACAGCAATATAAAACAAAAACAAAACAAAATAAAAAAGTTAAATTGTTACTGCTTTTCATCTCTGAAAGAATTCTGAACATCTTCTTGGCAGGTTTCCCTCTTCATCCACCAAAAATTCTTTTGGCCAAAACCAGGAAGGTCGTGTCCTTTCTTTTTTGGGGGGGTGGGGAGGTGCTGATACTGAGGATTGAATGCAGGGGCACTCAACCACTGAGCCATATCCTCAGCTCTATTTGTATTTTATTTAGAGACAGGGTCTCACTGAGCTGCTCAGTGCCTTGCTTTTGCTGAGGCTGGCTTTGAACTTGAATTCCTCCTGCCTCAGCCTCTTGAGCTACTGGGATTATAAACCTGTGCCATTGCGCCTGGCTAGGTCATCTTTGACATGTCTCTTTTCAGTTCCCATCTTTATCATCCTGCATTTATTGTCAGCATAGGACACCATTGATCACTCCTTCTCGAAACTTTATTCACGTGACTTTCAGTGCATCCCTCACCCCTGGCTTCTGGTGAAGCTTTCTGTCTTCTGCTTCTTAGTATCCTTGACTGGTTTTTCCTTATGATCTGACCTCTACATTGAGCCCCAGGACTCAGTCCTTGGATCACTTTATACTGCTGTCCACACCCATCCCCCTGTTGTTCTCTTCGAGTCTCATGACTTTAAAGATCATCCTTATGTTGGTGACTTTGGCCTGAAACCTCTTTCCTTGTTACTCAAGAGCCCACTTTATAGAGTTGCTAAAGTTAACAAATAAAAATAAAGGGATGCTCAATAGGATGGGAATTTCAGACAATGAATAACTTTTAGTATAAATATATACTGTTACATATTTATACTATGTTTATATTAATATTTTAAAATCCAAAATTATGATTTAGCTGAGCATCCTTATTTTGTCTGATAAGCTTACCACTTGATAGCTCCATTTTGATGTGACGAGATATCTGAAATATAAAATATTTTAACTGAGCTCGTGACATTCCCTCCCACCCCAGTTCCTCTTCTAGTCTTCCTTTTCCTAGTTCAAGGTAATTTCTCTAATTTTTTGGATCAAAAACAGTTCAGTCAACATAACTCTTGTCTTTTACTCATATCCACTGATAATCCATTATTATATCCTCTTGAGTCTATATCCTCAAATACCACATCTTCCGAATTTGGTCTTTTCTCATGGTTTACTATTTCTACCCCAGCCCAAACTGCCACCATCTCCTAAAGGTCTTTCTGTTTTTGCCTATAACTGTTTTCCAAAACAGCAATCCCATCACATAAATTGGTAGATAAGAATAGGTCTTTCTATAAAATATGCAACTGCTTCAAAAGATAGCACCAAACTTTAATAAAACCTTTGGAACTAAAAAATTTGGACTTTAATCTTCTTAGTGTTTTTAAAAATAAATTTATCACAAGTAAAATTTTGGCACCCACTAAGGATTTATCTTCCAAAGTTGATACTACAAGCATAAACTATAATTATGTAACCCTTATTTGAACCTTTGAAATCATGTTGCATTACAGGGAACACGCCAAAATCTCTTGGTAACATAACCAAAGTTGAACTCTTTTAAGGTTTTAAATATTTGGAAGTTCAACAGTTAAAATAGCTTTTAAATATCTGTTTCCTATTTTCCTGTATACTAAAATTAAATAGCACATACTTAGCTTTACTGTAAACCAGACTCAGCTGTAGGATTTTATATGGAATTCATTCTACTATCTCTCTATTTACGTATGAAGAATAGAAAAGTCAACTGACTTTCCAAAGTAATACAGCTATAAGATAGTGAAACCAAGGATCCAAACCAGCAGGGTAGCCTTGGAGTTCAAATTCTTAACCAACCACTACATACATATAGCTCAAGCAGATCAGAAGCACATTTACTAGAGTTGTTTAGAATCCTTTGTTTCTTTGTTTTAGTTATTTGAAGTTTCTATCTTCCTTAAAAATCCCCATTGCAATAGTTTTCTGTCATCAGAGAATAATGTCAGAAAAAGATATCAATAAACCTGAAAATGTAGATTGACTATTGAAATGTATATACCAATGTAGTCACTCATCCACCCCCATACTCATTCCCAGAGTATGAAAAGGAAATTATGCTCACATGAACAGTCTGATCTGCAGAATTATGTTTGGAAGGTTAGAACTCAGTAATTATACTTTTCTCTGGCTCCCTGAAATTATGTTGCTTAAACAATGCAACTATATTCTAAAGCTCAATAGTATTTCTGATGATTTAAATATCATGGCTTAGTATTATTAGGGGGTCTCTCATAGGATGCTAAAGAAGATTATGCAGCTGTACTTTGTCTCTTTTGGAATCTCACAGATCCAAGAAGGTTGGCAGAAATCCATGATGGAAGCTGTCCATGGAAGAGCCCTGCATTCCTTAGGTCTTTTATTGGCTACATAAGAGTGACTTTTCCAACCCGAACAAAGACATTAAGTAAAAAATTCATAATCAGTGAGGATGAATCAGAAAATCTGAAGTTTAATTCTGACTGTGTTCATCATCTGGCCATAAAGAAGTTAATTATCACTTAAGTCCGTTGGATTTCTCAATAAGATTAGCTTATGGAGCTGTTCATGGATCATGTCACACAATGACAACATAGTATAGTGGTGGTAGCCACGTGGGCATTTTGCCTGACTTTCTGACAAGTTTAATTTATTTTTAATGAAAGAAACAAGATTTTAAAAACTCAATTCTCTTAGAAACAATTTCACCCAAGAGGGTTAAGAAAGAAAGTGTTGTATGCTTGGTGTCAAAACAGAGTCAGTTCACTTAAAAGACAGAAATGGACAAATTAATTTTTTGTATTTCATAATAACAAAACAACTAATTATTAGACTATTTTGTTCACTTTTCAATTGATTGAGGAACATACAGTCCTTTGGAAAATAAGGGAGTATGATTAGCATATCAATTATACTTAAACAACTGTCTTCAATCTTTTAACTAAATTGAACATGTGCCCTAATTTTTTTCAGCTTTAAGTAAAACCAATATTTGATATATTAAACCATCAAACAATTGTTCAGTGATCTTCAACTTTTCTCTTGCTGGCACAAGAATTTTTGACAATATCCAATAAAAAATATTGCTGAGCAAATCAGAAAATTTAGAAAATCTCTATTGCCACATGCAACACTACTGATGGTTACTGCACTAGTCACTTGCTTATCATTCAGTTCTACTGGTGTTTAATAAGAAATATTTGCTGCCCTGACTAGACTCTTTAAAGAATACTTAAGGCAAAGTCCTTGCAAAGATCATGTGCAATATTTCTTGAATGTTATCTATGTCAAAAAGAACCTGGCTTTAGATCTGAGCAAATTATGCATTCAATCAGTGTGTATGCTTAGACATTGCTCTAAGTCTTTATATTCAGCTGTAACAAAATGATTTTTATATAATGAAATTACAAATGCATTCTGGAAGAGAATCTCTTTTAAAAAGTGTGCTTGTATTAAACTGCACCTACAAAGTCTTTGATACTTCTGATTTCAGGAGGTAGAAGTCAATTCCTCTTCCTTCAAAATTGAGCAGTTCATAGTGAATTGCTTCTAAGAGGTAGAATATGGCAAAAGTATTGATGTGGAATGTTCAGACACAGGGCATGAAAGGGCATTGTGGCTTCCTCCTTGGTCTTTCTGTATTACTCAACTCCAGTGGAATCAGCGGGCATGCTTTGAGCACACTCATATAACTCCATGTGGATGTCCATGTTACAACAATCGAAGCATATGCCAAGAGCCAACAGAGACATGATGGGTTCTGCCTGCAGCTCTGGGAGGGAGCCATCTTGGAAGTGCATTGCCTGGTCCTAGTTAAGCCTTTGGATGATCATAGATTTTGGTGATGCCTGAGGCTGACTTCATGAGCGATCTGAGCCAGAACTGCTAGGCAAGTTACAGAGATAACTCTGAGATAATAATGCTTATTGTTTTAAGCTGTTATTTGGCAATTAATAGACAACTAGTACAGGTAAGATTGTCTTATTTCAAGAAAATACCCTAAAAAGCCCCTCTGGGTAGAAGAGGAAACCCTGAAGGCATGTATGGTAGTCATGGCCCAGGAAGCCAGTAGTGATTGTTGATTTACTCCGGAGAAAAAAAGTGAAGGAGCTTATTTTTGCTTCCAACAGAAGCATTAGAGAAGAGAACAGAAAGGAGAAAAAGGGAGTAGCCAATAAAGTACCTGGTGAGACATAACCTATGGATCTATGAGAGACTTGAGGAGTTTGGATGTTGAAAAGATTTATAAAAACTGGAATGCATGGCATAATTCTAACTTCTGGGATGGTGGTGATGGTGGTGGGTGTGTGTGCACGTGTGTGTATGAACATGTCATTTTGGAAATCAAGATTGCAAGTGAAGATGAACGTGAAAATATATACACTTCATTTTCTGCTTTAAAGTCTCTGGGAGCTATTAAGCACATCTTATTTAAGTCTCAAGAGTCACAGTGGCCCTGGATAGTACAAAATTTCTTTTAAAAAGTTAGTGACCCTATCAAATGATTTGCCTTAGTATGAAATATAGCAAAGGAAAACAGGATATATGTGTAATAATATTTTAATGGTAGATATTTTACTTGTTAATGTTTTCATGATGTCACAGGAGTAAATTTTTCTTTGGCAGGTCATTTAATTGGACTAATTTGGACATATTTCTTCTTACTTATTTCTCCTTTCATTTACTATGTCTCTAACCCACAAAGTTATTATGTCCAAATAACTTTCCCCAAAACTGTTTATTCTGGGATGCATTGAAGTAGGACACTGGGGTATTATTCTCTGAAGGTAGACAAACTTATGATCAAATAAAAATTGAAAATTTGACCTGAAAGCTACTAGAGCATGTTAAAGTTTTTTTAACCTCTTTCAAACTTTTTCTTTCATGTAACACAGGGTTAATAATTACTTCTCTTTTACAGTTATAGTAATGATTAAATAAATAATATACTTAAAAACTTAGCTCAGGGCTTAGTCACAAGTGGCTACTAAGGTACTGGTGAGAACAGTCACTCTTATTATTATAACTTAAGTCTTGCTTTTGGCTATTTGCTCCTACTAAAGTTTTAGCTAAGAAAAATGTAAGGTTTTACCTTTCTACATTATGCCAAAGGAAAGACAAGTAGAATCACCTTGTGAGTTACCGAGACTCTCAGATTGCCTGAGAAGGAGCCTAGCAGGACTTGAGGCTTTGCCATTTTAGGTGGATGGAGAATGGTTTTGCTCTGCTCTTTTAGTGGGGAAGAGTGCCCTGAACCTCACCGCAGATCCAGGTTCTGTGGGAAATAGAATGAGGTCTCCTTGCCCTTTGGCCTGAAAATCTCTTCTCCTGAGATCACCTGGTGCTCTCAGACAACTCCCTATCTTTGGGCTGCTTGGAACCAGGATTCTTTGTTTCCTTTCCCATTTAGATTCGGAAATACTTGAAAAAAAATAATAGGAGTTTTACATAGTTTATAAAAATGCAAGTGTCTTCTGTCTGCTCCAAGAGAGAAATTTCATGTGTATACACAAGGCTGTTCTTTGTTTTGTTTCTTTGATAAATATTTTTTATTTATTTATTTATTTATTTATTTATTTATTTATTTATTTATTCTACTTAGGTATATCTGACAACAGAATGCATTTCAATTCATTGTACAAAGATGGAGCACAACTTTTCATTTCTCTTGTTATATGTGATGTAGAATCACATCATATACGCAGTCATACATGAAGCCAGGGCTATGATTGTTCTTTAGGCTTGCACTATAAAAGACAATGTCCACTCAGCAGCTCGGGAGGCTGAGACAGAAGGATGGGGAGTTCAAAGCCAGCCTCAGCAAGGGTTAGGTGCTAAGCAACTCAGTGTGACCTTGTCTCTAAATAAAACACAAAATAGGGTTGGAGATGTGGCTCAGTGACTGAGTGCCTCTGAGTTCAACCCCTGGTACTACTACTACTACTACTACTACTACTACTACTAATAATAATAATAAATAAAAAGACAATGTCCAATGACTTGAACAGACACATTACCACAGAGGATCATCAGATGAAAAGGTATTTAACATCAGTTATCAGGAAAATGAAAATTACAATCATAATGAGATACCATTAACAACTAGATAACCATTAGAATATCTGAAATTCAAAGGCTTAACCTTCACAAATGTTGGTGAGGCTGTGAAACAACTGGAGCCTTAACATAGCATGGAGTAGGGAGAAAACTGGTCCAAGTACTCTGAGGAAAAAAAGGGAAGATAACACGTCAAGGGACCAAGGTGGTCCTCTCCAGGACAACCCTAAGGTATGTACAGCAGTGTCTTGAGTGCTTCTCTGCAACATGATAAGAGGGTTGAAGACTGTATCTCTTCACTTGGTAATTCTTGGAGTTTATATTTTCTCAATAAAGTCTGTATTTTATGATACATGTTACTGTAATATTTGCCATTGTGCACCTTGCTTTGCTTCGAAGAAAATATTAAAACTTTGACCTTTAAAGTATACTTCCACTGAGAAAAAATAATAAAGAAAATAAGCAAAACATTATATATGCAAAAACATATCTAAAAGACATATGTATGTGCAGAAAAATATTGGATGAAGATAAGTCCTATGATAAAAAATTAAACAAAATGGATCTCATGGAAATAGAGAGTAGAAAAGTAGTTACCAGACCCTGGGGAGTTTAAGGCGGAGAGAGGCCTGAGGACAGGCTGATTAATGGGCTTTAAGTTACAATTAGAGAGGAGAGGTAAGTTCTGGTGTTCTATTGCTTGATAGGGCGACTATAGATAATAATGTATTACAGATTTCAAAAAAGCTAGATAGAATTTTGAATGTTCTCACCACAAAGAAACGATAGTGTTCAAAGAGAGAGATGTGCTTATCCTAATTTAAACATCATAGGTTAACCCATAAGTATGTAGAATTATTATGTGTCAACAGAAAAATAAAACATTTTAAAAATTAAGAAGACAACAGGAAATCTAGGAAAATAGACATCTTAGGATCAACAATTCACACACACACATATGTGTGTATGTATATATATGTGTGTGTGTGTGTGTATATATATATATAAATATATATATTCATATATCCCAGATAAAACTCTTAGCAGATGCTCAGGAAGACATACACAACATGCTTGTTACTGTAATATTTGGGAGAATTAAACAGAAAATAGGGAGATCTGAATATACATCAAAGAGTGGTCACTCGACAATACAAAAAGATCACCATAGTTAATTATTGTCAACAAATGGAAGATTAACCTCAGAAAGACTTAGTAGATGATCAGGTGTTTTAGACAAGAATAATGACGACAGCAAACATTTTTTGGTGCTTACAACATGCTGGGTGATGTTTCAAGAACTTAACATAGTTCATTCAAATCTGAAAACAACTCTAGGTAGTAGAAGCTATTATTGTTGCTTTTATAGATAACAGAAAACTGAGAAAGATATTAAAGATATTAAAGGATGTTTTTGAGATCACACATAGTAGTGAAGACATCAAAGTAGACAGTCTGAGTTCAGAATCATGGTTTTAACTATGATTACGCTGAATCTTAGAGCATGCATGTCTTCTCAGTGATGATAAGAACAGAGAAAGCATAGAGAATTTCTAGGAAAAATTCTTCTTCTACCAGTTACCATCATCTTATGTTCTCTGATTCCTGAAAAAAATTGTATGAGGAATAATTTAACCCAAAATAAATTTCAATAATAATGTTTTAGAAGGTAGGGTTTTGTTTCTCCACATTCTGTGAACAGAACCAAGTTGCATCTTCATCAACATCTGCTTAAAACAATTTGTCTCCTTTCTTAGGTTCAGAAATAGTAGAAAGAAAAAAATAGGAGTTTTACATATTTCATAAAAATTGTCTTCCATCTGCTCTGAGAGAGAAATTGCAATAAATGCTGTGTTATGAAGCCTAAAATTATACAGAGGTATTTTTTTCCTTTGTGTTTCCTCATGCACATGTTTTCATGTTGTTGTTGTTAGCTTTTGGTTTAATGCCATATTTTATGCTTTTTTAGTTACTTATCATTTTAGATAGGAATTATATATGTAACATTTTAATAAGATGGAAGTGACTTGAAGTTAGGCACTACATGTTTCAAAGTATAATGGTCTTGGATTTCTTTTTTAAAATATTGAACCACTTTTTTGCCTCTTAAATATGAGTTTAAGGTGTGCTGTCTAGTAGACATTTTTAGCTCCAAGACTTAAGAAACTGCCATGCTTAATATCAGAAATCATTTTTGTAGGAATTTTAATAGCAAAGCTGGTAATTTTGAACATAGTGAACCTTTTTCAGTTTCTTCTTAAAAATTCTATTATCTTGTAAAGAAACATTTATCTTTATATAGAGTATATTCCATTGCTTAGCTGTAAGAGGAAAATAAAAGAGCCTTTTAGATAAATTATTGAATTTATTAGGCTAAGCAAATCCACTTTGGAATAATAAAACCCTTATTGGGTTATTAAAGAGTGGACCATGGTGTATTTGTTTTTACAATTTTACCTCATTGCTTTGTGCTACACTGAAATTTTTAGAACTTCATAAACTTTCTTACCTTGTAATAACTAAACTATTAGGCTATAAAATAGTTTTACTTCTTACCAAAATGTTTCAAGTATGTCAGTAAACTTAAAATCCTGTGACTTTGCTCTTTTAGTAAGCAGGAAATAATCATAACTCAAATTTGTTCTCAATTCCAAAGTTGTCATTAACAAAATTGAGAAACTTATTCTTTTTATGAAAACTTAATGCCAAATTCTGCAGGAATTAGAAGAATAATTTCTTTTGCTTCTTTGTAGTCGGTTGGAAGCAAAGATAGACATTGGTCACAGAAAGACCTGGATTCAAGGCTTACCTCTTCCCCTTATTCTGAGCTTAGAAAAGTGTCTCTTTTTCTTATTTTTATTTTTATAAACTTTCTTTAGATTCAATTTCCTTTTCTGCATTTGAAAACATCGTGTAAAATTGGTGCCATTTCAGCAAGTGTTGAGGATTAAATAAAATAAATTGTTTAGTATGCTGCCTAGAATAAACTAAGAGCTCCATAAGTAGAAGACACCATCATGTTTCCACTACATTATTTCCTCTCATTCTTAATGATATTCTTGGGTTCAGTCTTTCATGCGTGCACGGTAAGACTGAAAGGCATGTTGTATCTCCCCATGGAAATACTTGAATGTTCCAAGAAACTAGGTGCTGAACAAGAATGTATAAGCTCTTGACTACCAGGTATTCACATTTTAAAACAGTAACATGTTAATCTAACACACAATTCTGTACGTAAACATTGCAGAGAGTACATTACAATATTCTCAATAATGAACCCTGCTTATAGAAGTAAAAAGCATTGTAAGAGATTCTATGAAATTTTGTATACAAACCAATTAAAGAACCTATAGGAAGGGCTGGGATTGTGGCTCAGTGGTAGAGCACTTGCCTAGCATGTGTGAGGCACTGGGTTCAATCCTCAGCACCACATAAAATAAATAAAGGTATTGTGTCCATCTACAACTAAAAATATTTTTTAAAAAAAGAACCTAGGAGTAAGGGGAAGAGGATGAATTTCTAGAACCACAGATTACCAAAACTGACCCAAGAAGAAATAGACAATCTAAATGTAATAAATAACAAGATCAAATTGGTGATCAAAAACTACTTAACAACAACAACAAAATCCAGGTCTAAATGGCTTCACTGGTGAATTCTACCAACTATTTAAAAAAGAACTAACACCAACACTTCTTAAGCTGTTCCAAAAAGAAGAGAACAATTCTTATCATATTATATGGAGTCAGCATTATGGTGATACTAAAATTAGAAAACATCTGGAAAAAATCTATAGGCCAATATCCCTTGTATAGATGCAACAATCCTTATGAAAATAACAGTGAATAGAATCCAACAGTATATTGAAAGAATTAATATACACTACTGTCCAAGTGAGTTTTATCCCAGAAATGCAAGGGTGGTTCAGAATACAAATGCCAATTAATATAATACTCTACAGAATCAACAGAAAAGCAGGGAGAAATCCCACATGATCATTTCCATTGATTCAAAAAAAGCCTTTGATAAAGTTATTTTTTTGTCATGATAAAAATACAGAGAATAGAAGGGAACTTCGTTAACATGATAAGGTATTTTCTGAACCAATCACAGCTAACATCATACTTACTATAGATTGAATTTTGTGTCTCCAAAATTGATAAATTGAAACCTTATATCATAGAAAAGTATTTGGAGATAAGACTTTTAATGAGGTAATTAAGGTTAAGTCAGATCAAATCTAATAGGACTTCACTCTTTATAAGAAGAGTAAAAAATGTCAGAGACACCAAAACTGTGATAAGTGGCTATCTGAAAGTCAAGGAGAGAGATCCCAGGAGAAAACAAACCTGCTGACACCTTGATCTTGGATTTCTATCCTCCAAAGTGTAGGAGAAAAAAATTTGTTCTTTAAGCCATCCAATCTATGGGATTTTACTATGACAGCTCTAACACATTAATACAATACTCATAATGAAAGAAAGCAAGCTTTCACTCTAAGTTAAGGAAAGAAACAAGTAGGGCTACTGTTAGCACTGCTATTGAACATTGTGTTAAATAATTAGGCAAGAAAAAGAAATAAAATGAATCCAAACTGGAAATAAAAAAGGAAAACAATCTCTCTATATAGAAAATCCCCAAGAATGTTTTTAGAAGCTTAACTAGAGGTAATTAACCAATTCATCAGAGCTGCAGGGTCCAAGATTGATATAAAATTCAGTTATGTTTCTATATACTAGCAATGTACAACCTGAAAAGGAAATCAAAAAAACAATGCGATTTACAATACCATTCAAAAGAATGGAATATCCAGGAACAAATTTAACCAAAGAAGTGAAAGCCTTTTCCAATATAAACTATAAAAGATTCCTGAAAGAAATTAAAGAAGACCTGAATAAATGGAAAGGTATGCCATGTTCATCTATTAGAATATTTAACATTGTCAATATGGCAAAGTGCTCTATAGATTAAATGCGATCCCTGCAAAATTCCAAGAGTTTTCTTTGCAGAAGTGGAAAAGCTGACCCTGAAATTCATATTGAATTGCAAGGGGCTACAAACAGCCTAGATATACAGATATATAGATGTAGATATAAAGGAAAACAAAGTTGGAGGACTCACATTCCGGATTTCAAAACTTACTATCAAGCCACAGTAGTCAAATCATCATAGTACTAAAATAAGAATAGAAACATAGAAAAATCAAATAGAATCCAAACTCTAGGAAATGAACCACCTGATTTTGGAAAAAGGTGCCAATGCCTACGAATAGGGAGTGAATCATTTCTTCAACAAATTGTGGCTGGAACAACTGGATATTCACATGTAAAAGTTGGAAGCTGGATCTCTACTTCAGACAATATAAAAATATTACCTCAAAACAGAACAAAAATCTATCTGTAAGAGCTTAAACTACAAAACTCTTAGAAGAAAATATATAGATAATTCTTCATGACCTTGGATTTAGCAATGAAGTTTTAGATATGAGAGAATAAAAGCATAAGTGCATGTGTATGCATGTGTGTTGGGATATGTGTGTGTGTGACTTAATCAGAATTTAAAATTTCTGTGTAGCAAAGAACATTATCAAGAAAATAAAAAGAGAATGAATCATATATCTAGTAAAGGTCTAGTATCTAGACTATGTAAAGAGCTCATAAGAGCAACAACAAAAAAGATGAGTAACCTATTTCTTTTTTTTTTCTTTTGGTACTGGGGATTGAACTCAGGGGTCCTCAACCACTGAGCCACAGCCTCAGCCTATTTTGTGTTTTATGTAGAGACAGGGTCTCACTGAGTTGCTTAGCACTTTGCCGTTGCTGAGGCTGGTTTTGAACTGGCAATTCTCCTGTCTCAGCCTCCCAAAGTGCTGGGATTACAGACGTGCACCACTGTTCCTGGCTTGAGCAACCCATTTCTTAACTAGAAATGGGCAAAAGACTCGAACAGAAATTTCTCTAAAGAAGATATATCTAATATGCACATAAAAACATGCTGAGCACCATTAGCCATTAAGAAAATGCAAATCAAAACCACAATGATATATCATTTTACATTCATTATGGTAAACAACAAAAACAACAAAATAAATTTTAGTGAGGAAATGGAGAAATTATACTCCACACATGTAGACACTGTAAATGTAAATATGATGCAGTTACTGAAGAAACCAATTTGGTGGTTCCTCAAAAACTTAAACAGGAAGGAGGATCCAAGATAGTAGCCTCAACGGATGCTGCAATCCTAGTCTCTCCATGATTTGGGATTAAAGCAGTGGGAATACTGTTTCTCTGCAAGTTATTAGAGGACCCTTGACAGCTGCTCCTATGCAGGCATTCCAGGTGCATGCCTGTGTGTGTCCAGGGTTTGTGCAAGAACCCAGCTGCTCGCCTGCACAGGACCTGCTCCTGAGCAGAAGCCCTTGTTCCAGTGCCCCCACACCACTGCAGGACCTCTGGTCACTCACCCATGCAAGACCCCCTAGCCAACACTCCCATGTGGGACCCAAGCTCCAGCACAGGACCCCTGGTTGCTGTTCCCATGTGGACCTCCATCTTTTAGCATGAGGCTTCCCCATTCACCTGTACCTGGAGACACTGGGTAGGGTCTGGAGACAGTCCCCTACCTCAACACTCCATGCCATAGAGCTGTATCTCTGAACACGTGGCTCAACACCACCGCCCGGCCAGCCCCATACTCCATCTCTGAGAGCAGATGCCTCCATTGTGGGATACTTTTGTCCCCCTCTTGGATTATCCTTACTACTTCCATCTCTATATTTTGTTGGGGAATCCCCAGCTTGGGACACTGGCTGGGGCCCAGAAGTGGTATCAAGGTACTTATAGTTCCCTAGCTCATCTCTCTTTCCTGCAGCCACTAAACTGGCACAGCGCATGCAGCTATGTGGTTAGTCCATAGCTTGCAAAGTCTGGTCCTGACCTGCCCTACACAAAATAGCTCTCCGTGATCTCCAAAGAGGAGGTTCCTGATTAGGAAGTAGAAAGGGAGTGGGTAAGAGACATACAGTTTAGAGACTAAATGAGAGATCAGGAACCGTGAGGTCTACAGGTGATATAAGGAGATAAGCCCAGGCTCCCAAATCAAGGAAATCCTTGAAGCGGAGTCTTCCAATGGGGATTGACAAGGGCTAAACCCCACCTCCAGAAGCTCCGCCTCTAGGACTAATACACATAGGCTAATAACTTGCACCATCCTAAGGGGGGAGATATGAGCAAACAACAGACAATCAGACCTACTGGATGAGAAGAGAAGCAGGAAAAATATTTCACTCCAAAAGAAACAATTCTTTTTATTTACCTTGAGATTTTGTCTATTATCTTTTTTCTTTTTCCTCTTCTCTCTCTCTTTTCCCACCCTCACATCCCCAACATTTGTGAAACTAAGTATTTTTCATGCATTAGGCTACTGAGGACTGGATATCTGATTAGTATATTACAGTTGTATTATATAGTCTTTTATCTTCTATTTTTTAAATTTTATTGTTTATTGATGCCCTTTTTAAAAATTATTTATTAATATATGGTGCTGAGAATCAAACCCAGTGCCTCACACATGCTAAGCAAGCACTCTACCACTGAGCCACAATCCCAGCCCTTTTATCTGCTGTTTTTACATTTTATTTTTTTTATTTTTGTTCCTTGAGTTTTGTAGTCTATTTTCTTCCTACTTATTTGTCTTCTCCAAATCTCTTTCTCTCTTTTCTACTATTAGCCAACTTTTTTTGTATTCCTCTCTCATGCTTTCTAAGATCTAATAACTCTACATTCTCACTTCCTAGCTCCCTAACATCTCATCCTATACTCCACCCCCAGTTCTCTCTAGTCCACCAGCAGAAACTGTAGACCCTTTTGCAAACCTATTGTTTATATTGTAGATACTAATTGAACTCGTAATTTCTGTATATTGTGACAAAGCCATAAATGTCCTACTAGGAGCCACTTGGTTTAAAGCTGTATATTGTTTGTATTGGGAACTGTTAATATTGGTCTCCCCCTTAAAGGAGAAGTATTGAAATGCTGCAGAGAATCTATAAGCCTATAGGATAAAGACTGTAACACCTGTGGATCTCACAGTGCTAGAAGGGAAGACACATAAACAACATGAAAAAACAAAGGAAGAAAATGCACCAAACAAACCAAGATACTATATCATTAGAATCCATGGTCAGCACAGAAGAAATGTCAGAGAAAGAGTACAAGATGTACATAATTAAAATGTTCTGTGAATAAAAGGATGATATAAAAGAGCAAACATAGGCAGCAAAAGATCATTTTGATAAAGAGCTACATAGGCAAATATAGGAAGCAAAATATTATTGCAATAAGGGGATAGAGATTCTGAAAAAGAATCAAACAGAAATCCTTGAAATGAAAAAAAAACAAATTAAAAACTTTATAGAAATCATCATCAACAGATTAGCTTACTTGGAAGACAGAACTTCAGACAATGAAGATAAAATATATAATCTTCAAAATAGAGTTGACCACATACTGAAGATGGTAAGACACCATGAGCAGAACATCCAAGGATTATGAGATAACATGAAAAGATAAAATTTAAGAACTATTGGGATACAGGAAGGCATACAATTTCAAACCAAAGGAATAAACAATCTATTCAATAAAATAATATCAGAAATTTTTCCAAACATGAAGAACAAATTGGGTAATCACAGACAAGAGGCTTACAGGACACTACATGTACAAAAACACAACAAATATAAACCAAGGAACATTATAATAAAAATGCTTAGTATACAGAATATGGAGAGGATTTTAAAAGCCACAAGAGAAAGGAATCAGATTACATATAGGGGAAACTAATCAGGGTCTCTGCAGACTTCCTAACCCAGACACTTAGAGCTAGAAGAACTTGGAACAACATATAGCAAGTTCTAAAAAAAAAAAAGGATACCATCCAAGAATATTATATCGAGCAAAATTGTTTTAGATTTGATGATGAAATAAAAACCTTTCAAGATAAACAAAAGTTAAAAGAATTTACACCAAAAAACCCTGTGCTACAGAACATTCTTGGCAAAATATTTCATGAGGAGGAAATGAAAAACAAGATAATGTGCAAAGGGAGGAACTACACTAAAGGAAAGGCCAATCAAAGGAGAAACCTAGTCAAGTTAAACACTAAAAATAAACCAAAATGTTTGGGAATACAAACCATGTCTCAATAATAACTCTGAATGTGAATGGACTAAACTCATCAATTAAAAGACATAGACTGGAAGATTAAATTAAAAAAAAAAGAAGACCAAAAAATATGCTGCCTCCAAAAGACTATTCTCATAGAAAAAGATATTCAAAGACTGAAGGTGAAAGGATGGGAAAAAATGTATCACTCACATGGACTGCTTAAACAAGCAGGGGTTTCCATCCTCATATCAGATAAAATGGACTTCAAACCAAAGTTAGTGAAAAAGGATAAAGAAGGCCATTTCATATGCTTAAGAAAATACAATACATGAACAAAACATAACAATCTTAAATTTATATGCCCCAAACAATGGTGCATCTGTGTATATCAAACAAAAGCTTCTCAACTTCAAGAATCAAACAGACCACAACACAATAATACTGAGTGACTTTAACACACCTCTCACCACTGGATAGATCTTCCAAACAAAAACTAAACAAAGGAACTACAGAACATAATAAAATAATCAATAATCTAAACTTAACAGACACATATAGAATATTCCATCCTTCAACAAGTGAATACACTTTTTTTCTCAGCAGCACACAGATCCTTCTTCAAAATAGATCATCTGCTATGCCATAAAGCTAGTATTAGCAAATACAAAAAAAAAGAGAGATACTACCCTGTATCCTATCTGACAATAATAGAAGGAAATTAGAAATTAATGACAGATTAAAAAATAGAAACTACTCCAACACCTGGAGACTCAATAATATGCTATTAAATGACAAATGGATAACAGAAGACACCAGGGAGGAGATAAAAAAAATTCTTAGAGGTAAATAAGAACTCTGATACAACGTATCAAAATCTCTGGGGTACTCTGAAGGCAACGCTAAGAGGAAAGTTCATTGCATTAAGCTCATTTATTAAAGGAAGAAAAAGCCAACAAATAAATGAATTGACACTATATCTCAAAGCCTTAGAAAAAGAGGAACAAATCAACACCAAAAGAACTAGAATACAAGAAATAATTAAAATCAGGTATGAAATCAATGAAATTGAAACAAAGGAAACCATTCAAAAAATTGACAAAACAAAAAGCTGGTTCTTTGAAAAAAATAAAATTGACAAACCCTTAGCCACCCTAATGAAAAGAAGGAGAGAGAAAACCCAAATTACTAAAATTCATGATGAAAAAGGAAGTATCATGACAGACATTACTGAAATACAGATGATAATTAGAAACTATTTTAAAAATTTATATTCCAGTAAAATAGAAAATCCCAAAGACACCAACAAATTTCTAGAGGCATATGACCTACCCAAACTGAACCAAGAGGACATTCACAACTTAAACAGATCAATTTCAAGCAAGGAAATAGAAGATACCATCAAAAGCCTATCAACCAAGAAAAGCTCAGGACCAGACAGATACTCAGCTGAGTTCTATAAGACCTATAAAGAAGAACTAACTCCAAACTCCTCAAATTATTCCATGAAATGGAAAGGGAGAGAACCTTTCCAAACTCATTCTATGAGGCTAGTATCACCCTGATACCAAAACCAGACAGGAACACATCAGAGAACAAAAATTTCAGACTGATGAATATATATCCTGATGAATATAAATGAAAAAATTCTCAATAAAATTTTGGTAAATTGCATACAAAAACATGTTAAAAAATAGTGTACCATGATCAAGTGGGGTTCATTCCAGGGATGAAAGGTTGGTTTAACATACAGAAATCAATAAACATAATCCATCACATCAACAGACTTCAAGATAAGAATCATATGATTTTATCAATTGATGCAGAGAAAGCATTTGACAAAATACAGTACCCTTTCATGTTTAAAACACTAGAAAAACTAGGGATGGTAGGAACATACCTCAACATTGTAAAAGCAATCTATGCTAAACCCAAGGCCAATATCATCTTAAATGGAGAAAAACTGGAAGCATTCCCTCTAAAAACTGGAGCAAGACAGGGATGGCCTCTTTCATTACTTCTGTAAAGGTGCCATAGTCCTTGAAACCCTAGCCAGAACAATTAGATGAAAGAAATTAAAGGGATATGAATAGGAAAATAAGAACCCAAACTATCATTATTTGCCAACGACATGATATTATACTTAGAAGATCCCAAAAATTCCACCAGAAAACTTCTAGAATTAATAAATGAATTGAGCAAAGCCGCAGTATATAAAATCAATACCCATAAATCAAATATATTTGTATACATCAGTGATGAATCCTCTGAATGAGAAATCAGGAAAACTACTCCATTCACAGTAGCCTCAAAAAATAAAAATAAAAATAAAAAACTTGAGAATCAATCTAACAAGAGATTGTTAGAAAGAAATTGAAGAAGACCTTAGAAGATGGAAATATCTTGCATGCTATTGGATAGGCAGAATTAATATTGTCAAAATGGCCATACTACTCAAAATGCTATACAGATTCAATGTGATCCCAATTAAAAGCTCAATGTCATTCCTTATAAAAATAGAAAAAGCAATCATGAAATTCATTTGGAAAAATAAAAGACTCAGAATAGCCAAAGCAATTCTTAGTAAGAAGATTGAAGCAGGAAGCATCACAATACCAGATCTTAAACTATACTACAAAGCTATAGTAACAAGAACGGCATGGTATTGGCACCAAAATAAACTTGTAGACTACTGGTACAGAATAGAAGACACAGAGACAAGCCCACATAAATACAGTTATCTCATACTAGACAAAGGTGCCAAAAACATACACTGAAGAAATGATGACCTCTTCAACAAATGGTACTGGGAAAACTAAAAATCCATATTCAGGAAAATGAAACTAAACTCTTTTCTCTCACCATTCACAAAAATAAACTCAAAGTGGATCAAAGACTTAGGAATTAGACCATAGACATTCTGCCTAATAGAGGAAAAAGTAAGCCCAAACCTTGACATGTTGGATTAGGCCCTGACTTCCTTAACAAGACTCCTAAAGCACAAGAAATAAAAATAAAAAATCAATAAAGGGGATGGATTCAAACTAAAAAGCTTTTCCTCAGCAAAGAAAACAATCAAT
>CM053400.1:124530829-124657272 GCA_028644305.1 Xerus rutilus
TTCTACCCAAACTTCCATGAAACTTCACTTTTAATTTTTTTGCTTTTTCTTTGAGTATCCGTGGAGCCTAGTTCCCTGCTTAGTAAACAACACCTAAAACATCAAGAGTCATGGAGGATTTACATCAAAAGATCACACTAAGGAGAAGGTAAGTGTCATGTTAAAAACTCTCAGATCAATCCCATCCTTCCATGTTTCATTTTTTTTATCACTGATGCATTTGTTTCAAACTAGTTTTGAACAAATAGTTTGAAAAGCAGCGGGACAGACACTACCCAGGCCCTCACAGAGCTTTCCCTTGAGTCAAGGAGGCAGAAAAGAAGAGAAAAAAATTCCACACAATTATTTTTTGAGATTTACCTATGTTAAAATACATAATACCAACCTTATTCATTGTATATTTTAAAAAGGAGAGAAAGGAATCAGAAGTGAAAATAGTAAATTAACATCATTTTTTTCTGTTTTTTTTATATTAGGAATATTTTAAAATTAAAACAAATTAGTCATTATAATATTAGTCTGGGGAGTCCAATAGCAAGGAAAACAAAAGATGATCTAAAGACCAAGGAGCAATAAGGTGTTTTACCTCAGACTTGAAACATGAGTAAACAGATGAGTAGATAAAAGCTTAAGTTGCAATGGTGTGTGTGTGTGTGATTTAGACAATGTTTGGGAGGTGTGAGTACCAGGCCTAGGAATAAAACCTAGTTTTCTGGCCCAGGAAAAGGTACTACTAATAATATGGAAATCAAGAAGAGGAAAATTTTAGTGTGGGATTCACAGGAAATAATATGACATAGAAGACTTCAAGGTGTCAGTGGAACTTCTAAATTAAGCATTCGGTAACTAGCTGGCAAAGCAGCCATGAGAGTGCTAGGCTGTTCCTTTAAGAGCCCCTGCTGGAGGTGTTCAGGAAACTGAGGACGTCTAGCTCTGTCTTTATGCTAGGGTCACACTTCCAGGGTGCACTGGTATCCTACAATTTATCATGATGGAAGACTAGAACCAGGCCCTGCTACTCTGTGTGGGATGCCTCTAAAAGGCCATCTTTGCTCTGCAGCCCACCACTGGCCTGTCCATGACTACAAGAGATTTGACATGTGCTACTTGGAGGACCCAAATTGACAGGTGTGTATACCTTAGACAGGATTCTGAAATATAAGGAAGATCCAGGCAAGCAATACATGTTTAGAAATCATTAGCATACAGGGAATAGCTGAGATCTCAGAGCATTTGACCTCACTCCCCATGACTGAGTGGAACTAAAACTGACAAGTTCCTGTGACAGATGCCTGAGAGCACCAACAGTAAGTGGAGGAGGAACTCCAAATGGAAGCTGAGGAGAGTGCAGAGAGGTAAGAGGAAATCCAGGAGGTTCAGAATCATGGAAGCATATTTTAAGAGCTCTGCATTGGATTCAGCAGAAATCGCCTGTATGCTTGGCAAGTCATTTAATTGGCCCAGTGGAAGTGAAGCTAAATTTTGAAGAGTTAAGGAGGTAAATTGGAGGGGAATGGAAATGAAAAGAGAGGAAAATAATGAGAGTTTGCTGTGAATGGAAAGAAAAAGGCTATATAGGGAAGTAGTTGGAGGATGACTTGGTAGAAAAGAGAGAATGCGTGTGTGTGTGTGTGTGTGTGTGTTTAGAATGGGAAATTGCATGTCATGTTACCACAACTTCTTTCCTAAACTATTAGAATATTCTATTCTCTTTCCCTCCCACTCTTCTCTGGTATAATTTCTTTCACCCTGAGCTCTAGTACTAGCCTACTCTTTCTGAGGCAACTGGCAGGCAGTCTCTCTTTGGAGATTCCTTCAATGCTTCCCTTGTCCTACAGAACTGACTCTAAGGCTGTTAGCATGGCATTTAGAACCTTCCACATTTTCAAAGGAGCTTTCTTTTTGTTTTGTTTTTCATTAAACATGAAATATGTTTGCATCAATCAGCCTCTGTTCAGTCTTTTCACGGGCTTTGAATGTTTCCTGCCTCTACACATTTGCCCCAGCTTTGCAGTCTACCTGACATACCACTTCCATTTGCTGCCTTTCTCAGCAGGTTAATCACAAATACCAATCTAGAAAGCCCCACTTCTCAGTGACCCCACCAGCAAATGCTCCTTTCTCCACTGTTTCCCTCACATATTAAATCTCCATTACAAGTGGTCATTTTTCACCCTGCATTTGTCCTATAAATGTCTTGCCCTCCTTAGTAGATTATAAACTCTGAGAAAAAGAACAAACTCTTAATTGTTGTAGGACCCATAGCATGTTGCTTGTCTTATCTTTACAGATGTTCAAAAAGAAAATTGAAGACCAGTAAGTATTTGGTGAGTATGCCTATGACTTAAAAGGTACTAGGTTAGGACTGGATGAATAAACCCATATGAAATGGTCTTAAGACCCTAAGGTGTACTGAGGACAAAAGAAAAAAGGAAGAAAATCTAATCAACAGCATCATAATGCGAATGACTTCTCTTCACTATGAATTTATTTCCAGTGGGTCCAAGCCCTAGGTTTGCAAGGATCCAAAGTCTTAGTTAATAATATTACAGCAACAGATAAAGCAATTACTTGGAAAATCATGTAAAAGTTTTATGATTTTGTACAACACAACAACTAGTGATTTCAACTGATCATTTCTACCAATGTATAATTTTAATAGATGTTTAGGTCTATTTAACAGATGTTTAAGAATTTTTTAGGGCTTACTCTGGGAATAGGTATACTAGAAGAACCCCTGACCTTTACTATCCTTTAGTACAAATCTAAACATAGATCCATACAGGGCATTCATTGCATGACTTGGAGTTTTTCTTCTCTTGTCATAACAGTATGCTTTGGGGAATCCATTTTTCCCTATTTGCTCCATTCGTAAGTACAAATTATATTTCACTCACAGGAATGCTAGAATATTAAAGAACTTAAAATAAAGGCATGTAATATTGAAAAGCCCATTTTGTCATTACCTCTGCTGCCTCTGTGAACAATGTGAGGTATGTCTAGAATGTATACATGCGTGGCCCAGATATAGACTCTGTTTCGATGTTTCTGTAGAAAACAAAGAATCACCAAATCGCAACAAACCACAAGAACAAAGATAGACATGTGAGTAGATGTGTAAGTTTCAGGGATAACCCTCAAAAGTGTTAATTCTTAGATTGATCATCATCTTTGAACTTAGCACTAACAAGAGGGTGCAAAAGTCCTGGAAAAGATTTGTAGATTTTTCAAGTTGCTTCATGGTTGCCAGTGCTGTGCAAAAGGGGTTTATTCCCTTACTGAGCAGTGATTTTATATAATGCATTATCAAACTGTTCGCCACACTGAGTTGATGCCTACTCTGCTGGAAATTGGTCCAGGCAATCATCAAATCATTTTGTGAAAAATAAAACAATAATCAAAATGTGGAAATAGTTAAAATAAAGAAGTGTGAAAAAGGAATCCTTAGGCTAAATGGAAATAAAATACATTTTTATCTTTACATGAGTACGATTTCATTCTGCAGATATGCAACAGATACTAATGACTGAATGCTTATTTTAAAAGGGGCGATGGAGTTTTCAGTAGTCCAGGTGGTGGAAAGAAATGGGAATGTACCTTTTTGTAGGACATGGGAATAGCTCAGAGGTGCTCTAATCCTATGGCTGGTCTCTGACATTCAGAATAACAGTCTTGGTCAGAACCAAGATTGCATTTATAAACTGCATTTATATGGGTATAAAAATGTGTTGTCTTCATTTTCCAAGTTTCCAAACAGTAGACTGAATCACACACTTTGAAATGTTTCCCCTCTCTAAGCATCCTGGAGAAATCTTCATAAGCTCCGAATGAAGAAGTCAAAGAGAAGGTTTTTGTGGTAATAAAACAAGGTAGTCATTTTAAGAATTACAAAATAAAGCACAAAAAGTTCTCAGTGATTTTTGGAAGGCAAATTCTGTTCCACCCATTCTGTCACATAAAAATATCTACACCACATTATTGTAGTACACCCAGGAGAGGAAAATCCTGCATGTCCTTGTAGGGTACATTCTTGTGTGCTCAGGATATAATTTTCTACTTTGCATGAAGTCAAATAAGGGGAAAAGAAGACTATTACTGGATGTTTCTTTTTTAACATTGGCCAAATAATGAGTTTGACAAGAATTGGAATTAACATAGTTATTCTTAATTTCTCTGGGTTAGATCTGACATATCAAAATGGAATTTTTCTTAATAATGTCTTCCTTCATTTCTTTCAAGTCTAAGGGATTTTTCTCTAGAGTATTAAATTTCTTATTAATATGTAAGTAAATATTGATTAAAATTGGGTTTGAGAGGATCTATCTTCTAAAATGGTTTTATAGGGACTCTGTTACCCTGAAAAAAGTGTTTACTATGTCTGTCTTCTTTGCATTGGTCTAGAATGGGATATTTTAAAACTAAACTAAAAGAAAGAACATTATTGAGATATAATAAGATGAGGAGTTTGGTACTTTATAAACTGATGATGAAAGGAAGAAATCAGCATAGAGTGCAGTATTTTCTTTAAATGAATGGATAAAATAAGTTGAAAGAATAAATTGAAGGGGCTGGGATTGTAGCACAGCAGTAGAGCGCTTGCCTCGCATGCATGAGGCCCTGCGTTCGATCCTCAGCACCACATACAAAGCAATAAAATAAAGACATTGTGTCCATCAACAACTAAAAAAAATTAAAAAATTAAAAAAAAAAAGAATAAATTGAAGACAGAGTTATTTTCAAATTTTCCTTATGTGTTGTTTTAGTAATTAGATGAATTTGGAATGTCATTGCCACCCGAAAAAAGGGAGTTTTTTCTTATTTCATTGGAATTAGAGAGGAAGAGACTTCTCCAAATTGTAAAGCTCTCTTGTAAAGAACAGGCTCTTACACAAATAACCTTTTAAGACAAAAACATGGAGAAGAGATGTCAAATACAAATAATTAATATCAAATACATCCTTTTTAATGACAGAAATCTGTACATACTTTGGAAGAAACAGTGAAAGATGTGACTAGAATCTTAGCTTTATGAGAAATAGAACATATATATTGAAGAGATTTTTTTTTTCCTGAAACTTTCTTAGTCAAGTAAGGGAAGACTGACGCCTTTTCTGTGTGAAGTGTGAACTGTCTCCTACTATGAGTACAACGTGCTGATTCTGCCTCTGGAGTCCCACTGTCAATGGTACTCACCCTTTCAGCATTAGCAATTCAATGTGCATGTGTCTATGGAATTTTGGATCTGATTCCAGATGACCTTAGGGTTCTATTATAAAATGAAATTGTGTAGACCAGTAAGAGTCCACAAAATTGACAGCATTTTTAAAGTTATCCAATTTTAACTGATAATCAGCACTTAAGTCTACAAATAAAACTTTTTTTTTCTTTAAGAGAAAAAAGAAAAGATGTCTGGGTAATAAACGGTATGGCTTATCAACCTGTTTTCCTGTGATGTTCTTTGCTTTGGATGGTGGCCAGCTGGATTGGTTCCTCCCTCTCTCCAGACCTCACTCCCTTCTTTCATGCCTTTCTCTTTTAAAATTTTTGTTAGCAATGGACTCTATTTTTTTTTAAGTCCAATCAGCTTTCTATACATGTGGGGTCCACAACCATGGACTCAACCAACTGCAGATCAAAAATAATTCAAAAAATATTTGCATATGTACTGAACACATATGGGCCTTTTCTCTTGTTATTATTCCATAAACAACACAGTGTAACAACTATTTGCATAGAGTCCACATTATATTAGGTATTATAAGCAAATTATTTAAAGTAACAGGGAATGGTAGGTACATAGCTTATATGCAAACACTACTCCATATTATATAAGGGACTTGAGCTTCTGGAAAATTTCAGTATCTGGGAGGGGTCCTGGAACCAATTCCCCATAGATACCTAGGAATGACTGTATCTACTGTGGAAAACATAAAATAATACAGCAGCCTGAACTGAAGCTTAAGTGGAGGCCTGGAATGGAGGTCTTTTTCTCCCTTTCCCCTTACAAACAGAAGCTATGAGTTTCACAAGAAAAATATGTCAACGTCTCAACCCTTAGAAGTATACATATTAGTCAAAAAAATAAAATTAACATACATGAAGCAATTGAACAATGACCAATATGCAATACGTGCTACATTACTTCACATAGGCTGCACCATTTGTGAACTAGTGATGTGGTTCCTCTCACTTGGGTTTGTGTTTTGTGTCATCCTTCATGAAAACTTTGTTTAATGCAGTACTTTACATCAGGATGAGAAATAAATTTTAAAATTTAAGGAAATGAATTGCTAGAAGAAGCTTTTGAAATATTAGAGAACTGAGATAAGATAGCCAGAGGATCTTCCTGGTGATCAATGAGACAAACCATGAATTTCACTGGGCAGATAATCAATTGAACATTCCCCAAGGGTGATCTTTGTGGGCTAGAGTTCCCAGTGATAAAGTAGAGTGAAAGAGATCTGATATTGATGCACATTAATTTAACTTGTTTTATTTCTAAGAATGTTCAATTCCATGTGATTTGTTCAAGAGTGAAAATATGACAATATACTTACATGTTTAAATCGATCTTTTCTGGGCACTGGTGAAAAATTTCTGTCCATTCATCATAAATTTTTACCTACTGTGGATATGAATATCTATATTTTTCTGAGAGCCAAAGAATAAAAATGATTATTTCTAAGTGTTTAGTGCCCTTTCATTTAATAAGAATGTATGGGCTTTCAAATAAATGTATATTTACCACCACTGTCTTTGACCATGTGATAGAAAAGCAAACAAATTTGTGGAAATTTCAGGAATATCTTTTTAACTAATAAAAGCATTTCTTCATGTATCTTGATATTGAATCTGATTGTATTTTACTAATATGATAAATAGTCCTTTTTACCAGTAGTTTTTTTCCTTAGGTTGCACATGAGATTGACTAAAAAGAGCTCTTGATGTGGGTGCTGGTCCTATAGATACAGATAATGTTTTCTCCATCAGTAATTGGATTAAGAAATAATAAATGCATTTCCTCTCTCCTTTTCCTGCTGTAACAACAGACATAAATTTAAAATGTTTTAGTACAAAGTTGAAACTAATCGGTACCATTTTGAAATCTGACATTCTAGTACATTTTTAAAAATATTCTAGATTCCTGGATCCTTGTGAGAGTATTTACCCAGGGATGTTAACTGTCCATCACAATGTGGCATTGAGAACATTCCGCCTCCAAAGAGGAAGCCAAGATTCACAGTGTTTCTTCTGTTCTAAAAGAATTAGTGGCATGTATGAACAATTGAAATGATTTTGAGTCCTATATAACTGCTATTCACTACCCAAATCTGAAAAATATGACTCCTAAAGTAATCTTACAAAAAATAATCAAAAGAAACTTGTGATATCCTACAGATGCTGTATTCTCTTATATCTTAGAAATTTGTGATTCTTCTCCTCTGCCATATTCTATTATACCTCATATTGTCTGTCAGTCTTTCCCTTCTACTATTGTACTGCTTTGCTTTGTTATTCACCACTGAACTTAAGAAATACTGGTGAAGCAAATTTTTCTAAGTTTTCTCTTGACCCATCCCTATCATCCAAGTTTCAATGAAAGAAATCCTTATTTTTTCCATTAAACTTTGAGGTTACTTCCACATAAACTCTTACCAGTTTGCTCTGCAATTCTATATGTATTGTTCTATATCCTTAGCAGGATATGAGCTTGTATTAGGCTCAACTATCTCATTTTGTTCTGTATTTCATCAATATTTAAATACCATACATACAATATCCAACAAGTGGAATTCCAAAAAAAAAGTCATTAAATGAGATGATGAGTATCATTTACTTTTAATAATTTATTAATACTTAATAATTCTATATATTTAAGGGGTAGAGTGATATTTTTATGCATGTATACAACATATGCTGATCAAAACAGTGTAATTAACATCTCTCCTTATCATTACTTTGCTTTTGGGGGGCTCCAGTCTCCTTTCTTTTAGATATTCATAAATTATATAAAAAGTTATTGGTAACTTTAGGCCCCTTACTCTTCTATAGAACAATAGAACTTTCCATGTCTATTTGTGTTTGGGTTACTGAACTTCACACTGTCCTACCCTTCCCAGTTACTAGGATTATACGTTCTGATCAAATTTTTAAAACATACACACATGAAAAAGAACTTGCTCAATTTGTCTTTTTGTTTCTGTCTTACTTATAATGTTCTCCAGTTCCATCCACTTTGCTACAATCATTGAATATTATTCTTTTTCAGGATATTCCACTGTGTATGTATATCACATTTTCTTTATTGATTCAGGGGCATGTAGGTTGATTCCATGTAATAGCTATTGTGAATACAGGAGTACAGATATAGGGGCATTGAAGTTTTTCTTTCATAGGGTAATAGTATTTCCTTTGAATATATACCCAGAAGTAGTTTAACAGGATCACAGGATAGATCTATTTTTAATTTCTTAAGGAATGACCATACTGTTCTACATAATTTATATTCCCACCAAACAATGTATGAAAATTCCCCCTTTTCCCACATTTTTACTAGCATTTTGTCTTTTACTTTTTGATAATAGACATTTGAACTGGGGTGAGATATACCTTACTGTGGTTTTGACTTGCTTTTCCCTGGCAGCTAATGAACTTAACATGTTTTTTCATAAATTTACTGGCTATTTGAATTCCTTCTTGTGAGAAATCTCTTTCCTGATTTTTTAAGTTGGATAATTTGATTGTTGTTGTTATTGTGTTTTTTAAGTTCTTTGTATTTTTGGTATATTAAACTTTTGTCAGACAAGTAGTTTTCAGATTTTTTTCCTATTCTATAGATTTTTTTTCCTTCGTGTTCTTTGCTGTACTAAAGCTTCTTAGTTTGATATAATACCATCATTTTGCAGATTTTTCCAGAGATTTTGGGGTCTTATTCAAAAGACCTCCCAAAAATCATCACCTACATTAATGTCTTGAAGTTTCCATGATGTTTTTGTTTAGTAGTTTCAAAGCTCTTTAATTCATTTTGATTTTATTTTTGCAAGGGGTGAGAAGTACAGGTCAAGTTTCAATCTTTAGCATATAAATATTCAGTTTTCAAAGTCTCATTTATTGAAGAGGCTGTCCTTTCTCTAATTTATGCTTTTGATACCTTCACCAACAATCAACTGGCTGAAAATACATGGGGTTGTTCCTGGGCAGTCTATTGTGTTCCATTGGTCTATATGCCTGTTTTGTGCCAATACCTGGTAGTTTGATTATTACAACCTCTCTAAAATATTTGTTAGTGTGGTAGTGTGATACTTCCAATTTAGTTCTTTTTGCTCAAAAATGCTTTGAATATTCAAAGTACCTTGTGCTTTCATATGAATTTGAGGATATTTCTCCTAGTTCTATAAAGAATGTCATTGGTATTTTGAGAGAACTACACTGAATCTGTAAATTACTTTAGGTACGATGAATAATTTAACAATATTAGTTCTTTCAATACATGAACATGGGGAGTCTTTCCTTTTTTGTGTGTGTCTTTGATTATTTTCATCAGAGTTTTGTAGAGATATTAGAGATCCTCCACTTTCTTGGTAAAATTTATGCCTAGGATGTCTTTTTTTTTCTTTTTTTCTTTTGGTGTCTATTATGAATGGATTCCTTTCATATTTTCCTTCTCAGCAATCTCTTTATTTGTATATAAAAATGCTACTAATTTTTGCATGTTAGTTTTGCATCTGCAACTTTACTGAACTCTAATAGACTGTTAATGGAGTCTGTAAATATTTTTATGTATAGAATCATATCACCTACATTAGAGATGACTTGACTTCCTCCCTTTCTACTTGTATGCATTTAACTTTTTTTAACTTGCCTAATGGCTCTTCCATTATTATGATGAATAGATAAGAATGAACATCTTTGCCTTGTTCCAGATCTTAGTGGGAAAATATTCACCTTTCCACTCTTCAGTATGATGTTGGCTGTGGATTTGTCTACATTTTCTTTATTATGTTGAGGTATGTTTCTTCTATACCTAATTTGTTCAGAGATTTAACCCTGAAGGGATACTGAATTTGAATGGATGATTTCTCTTCATCTATTGAGATAATCATAAAAATTTTTGTCCTTTGTGTTATTGATGTGATGTATTATATTTATTGATTTTTGTATTCTGAACAATCCTTGCATCCCTGGGATAAATGGCACTGGGTCATGATGAATGTTCTTTTATCTATGATATTGAATTTGGTTTACTAATATTTTATTGAGAATTTCTGCAACTGTGTTCATTAGACTTACTGACTTATGGTTTTCTTATTCTTGTTTGGTTTAACTATCAGGGTAACTCTTGCCTCATAAAATTAACTTGGAAGAATTCCATTCCTTTCAACTTTTTGTAAGAATTTGAGATGAATTGGAATAAATTTTTCCTTAAAAGTCTGAGAGAATTCAATGATGAAATCGTCTAGCCCTGGATTTTTATTTTTTAGAAGGCTTTTTATTACTGATTTCATCTCATTATTCATTACTGGTCTGTGTCTTCATGATTCAATTCCAGTAGGTTCTATGTCCAGAAATTTATTCATTTCTTTTAGGTTTTCCATTTGTTGGCATGTAGTTGTTTATATTTGTCTCTAGTGATACATAGCATTTCTGTGGTATTAGTTGTTATGTCTTTTTCATCTCTAATTTTATCTACTTGGTTTTTCTCTGTTTTCTTGGTCTAGCTAGTGTTGTGTTGATTTTATCTTTTCAAAATATCAACAGTTCATTTTGTTGGTGTTTGTATTACCATTGTAGTCTCTCTTTTATTTTGTTTTTTATTTTGTGATCTTTGTAATTTTTTCCTTCTACTAATTTGGGGATTGATTTGCTTTTGTTTTTCTAGGTACTTGGGATACATAATTTGGTTGTTTATTTGAAATCTTTTGTCTTTTGATGCATTTTATTGCAATAACTACTGTTTTATTGTTGTTTTTACTTTATTCCATAAGTTTTAGCATGTTATGTCCCCAGTTCTTAATGTTTCAAGAAATTTTCTGATTTTGTTTTAATTTTTTCAATGACCCACTATTTACTCAGTACCATGTCATTAAGTCTCCATGAATTTACATCATTTTTGAAGTTTCTTTTGTTATTCCTAATTTTATTCCATGGTGGTCATAAAATAAAAAACAAATGATACAATTCTGATTCTTTGAAGTTGTGGTCTAATATATGGTTTATTCTAGAGAATGTTCCATGTGCTGATGAAAAGAATGTGTATTCAGCAATTGTTGGATAAAATGTTCTGTGTGTGTGTGTTAAGTCTATTTGATCAACAGTATAGTTTACCTCCAATGTTTCTTTGTAAATTGTTTTTAAATCTGGATCCTCATTGATGAAAATGGGATGTTGAGGATTCTCATTATTGTAACTGATCCTATTTCTCCTTTTAGATATAATGTTTGTTTTATAAAATTGGGTGCTCCAGAATTAGATGACTATATTTTGACAATTATTATATCATCTTGTTGAATTATTCCCTTTATCATTGTGTAGTGGCCTGCTTTGTCTCTTTTTATAGTTTTTATCTGTAAGTTTATTTTGTGTTCAAGTTTATTGTTCATCTTTGTGGTTGGATTGGGCAGTTTATTGGATTATAAGGTTTGGTCATGTGTGTGTGTGTGTGTGTGTGTGTGTGTGTGTGTGCTCTTTCATTGGGCTTGATACTCTCACATGCTTTCATGATAATATTTACTTTCTTTTGTTCCTGGTGTTGGACTCCCTTCAGCACCCTTTGTAAAGCCTTTAGTAATAATGAAATTTCCAGTGTTTGCTTACCTTGAAAATTCCTTATGTTCCCTTCATTTCTGAAGGATAGCTTTGGTGGTTATAGTCTTCTTGATAGTTATTTTCTGTTAGAATTTGGAATATGTCTTGACCTGTAAGATTTCTGCTGAGAAGTCTGCTGTTAGTATCGTGGAAGTCTCCTTCAATTTGACTAGACACTTTTATCTTGCAATTTTTCAGGTTCTTTCTTTGTTTATAGTTCTCAAAGTTTAATGAGAATATGTTTTGATGAAGATCTCTTCTGGTTATGCCTATTTGGTGTCCTACAGACCTCCTATCCTAGATGTTCATATATTTCCAAAATTCAAGGAAGTTTTTAGTTATTAATTTCATGGAATATGTTTTAATACTTTCCCCTTTTTCTTGCCAAAATTTAAATATTTGTTTGTTTAGTAGTGTCCTACAAGTCTCAAAGGCCATCTCTATATCTTCATTCTTCATCTTTTTTTTTCTTTTCTCTTTCCTTTATTCCTTCCTTCCTTTCCTCCTTCTTTCCCTCCTTCCTTCCTATTTATTTATATATTGCTTGACTGGGATATTTCAAAACCCTGTTTAAGTTCAGATATTCTTTCTTCTGCTTGATCTAGTCTGTTGTTGAGGCTATCAACTGTATTTTTTATTTGACTTATTGAGCTCTTCATTTATAAGCTTTCTTTGGTTCTTTTCTAAGATCTCTATCTCTTTGCTGAATTTCTTATTCATGTTTTGTATTGTTTTTCTAATTTCATTCAACTGTCTACACTTTTAACCTCATGAGTTTTTTTATAATCATGTTTTTAATTATCAGAAACTTCATCAATAATCTATGGCTGGAAAGTTATTGTATTCTGTTGGAAGCATCAAGTTATCTTTTTTTTTCCCAATATTTCTTGTGATCTTACATTGATATGTGCACATTTGATGGGTCAATTATCTCTACCACTTTCACAAGGTGACATTAACATACACAGCTTTTTCCTGAAGATGTGACTTAGGGTGTCATTTTAGTGTGCAATGTTGGCCATTGTCCCAGCTGAGCACAATACTGTAGTCTCCTTATAGCTTCTTGAGCTGTAATGAATGGCACTGGGCACAGATCTCTCAATGGTGGGGCCAAAGTGGGGGTGAGAACATTCTAGTGGCACAGATAGGTGTCATGAACACCAGAGTCAGTGTAGGGTAAACAGGGCAGTGGACATTTCCTTGAGCACTGTGGAAGGAAACTCTGCTTTTGGCAAGGTTTTCTGGTACTGGTAACCCCAGTAGTAGTGAAGGGTCAAAAGCATGTGCCTTCAGTCGCACTAGTAGCACAGGCCCACACATGACTACCCGTGGAGGAAGGCAGTGGCAGGGAACCAGGCCACCTGCTCCTATTCCCAGTAGTGGTGTGAGCCCACAAGCACTGGCTCATGGGACAAGGTGGCATCAAGGAACTGTAGCACCTGACTAGTTTTACCTTGTCCATAGCATGTACTCCCTGTCCTGGCAGTGTCATGAGACCCTGTAAAGCTGGTCAACCCTGGTTCCAAAGGACAGCACTCTCATCTCTCAGTTCTTGAGCAAAGCCCCTTCCAGCCTCCATGTGCTGAAGCACTTGTGTCCTATAATGCAGAGCGTGGCCAGGACTGGATGCTGGGGTCCCAGTGGCTCTGTTAGGTCAAACTGTATGTGAGTATGCACCCCCTGTGCCAGTGTGTTAGAAAGTCTCTGCGGTTCCAGCTATGGGAATATGTCGAGGTTTCTGGCCTCTAAGACAGTATGAATTTGAACAATAGCTCTCTTCTCAAGTTGGCATCTAGTTAGGAAATAATAGTGTTATGATTTGGGCATGAAGTATCATCCAGACTCATTTGTTAAAGGTTTGGTCCTCAGTTAGGGGTGGGAGTGTTAGGAAATGATCAGTTCATGAGAGTTCTAACCTAATTGGTAGGTTAATTCACTTGACAGATTAATAATTTGAATGGACTACTGGGAGGAGGTGGAAACTGTAATCAGGTGGAACATGACTAGAGGAAAGAGGACACTGGGGATATGCGCTGGAAGGCTATTTCTTGGGCCTGGCTCCTTCTCTCCTGTCCCGCCTCTGGTTCCCAGATGCCATGAATTAAAAATCTTTCCTCTACTACACTCTTTAGCCATGATGTTCTTTCTCACTCCAGACCCAAAGCTTTGGAGCCAGCCAGCCATGGACTCAAAACCCTGAAATTTTGAGCCAAAATAAATCTTTCTCCCTCTAAGTTGTTCTTATCACATAGTTTGGTCACGGTGCTAAAAGCTGACTAACACTGAGGTTCTAAGGGTTGGTGAGTACACAGTATGAGTTTCTTCTCCAAAGTAAAGCTACTGTGTGAATGCCAGGCTGTATCTCTAACTGGACTCCAAGCCTGTGACAACAACTGTGCCATTTTCCAATTGCTGGGACTGCCAGTGTCTATGCTGATGGAGTTGCTGGGACTGTCTCACTCACCCTTTCCAAGCAAAGGGGATTCCCCTACTCAACTGGGAAGCCAGAGTTGCATTTGCTGGGATACTTCATTCCTCTTTCTACAATGCCGCCTCAGGCTCCTTCTTTGTGGAGGAGGAGGCAAGAGCTGGGCACTTTTATTTGGCTATCTTCTAGCTATCATTTACTTTTAAGGACATATAGGTCTTCAGGAAAATATAATGAGCAGCACTGTTTTTGTCAAATAATATAATTGAAACATGCAAAATAAAGTCATTGCAAACCTGAAGGAGAGATGGCCAGAAGTATAATGTAGGGAAAGCTTTGAAATGCCACTCTTAGTCCTTAAAAGAGTGATGACAATAATGATGCTATTAATAATATTTGACATTAGTAGCTCAGCTGTGTTATTCCCATGAATTATTTTAATTAATCCTTGAAACAACCTGGGAGGATAAGTAATTTAATCTCATTTTTCAAATAAGAGTTCTGAGATTTAGAGAAGTTAAATAATTTTCCTAATAGATAATAAATGGTGGAGCTTAGATTTAAACCCATAACTAGTACCTTATTTAAACATGCTAAGTCCAAGTAAGTGGGTCAATCTTTTAATTTCTTGAGTCAGATTGGAAAATTGTCTGGTTTTTAAAAATATATTTCACCTAAACTTTCAAAATTATTTGCATAGAATTATTCATAACATTCACTAATTTTTCTTTAAAGGTCTGTGGCATTTTAGGTCATATCTTCCTCCTTCCCTGATATTTGTTATTTGTGCTTTCTCTTTTTTCCTTGAAATTCTCCCCATGAGATTTTCCCTTTAGTCTGTCTTTTGAAGGAAACCATTCCTGGCTTTGTTCATTCTCTTTGTTCTCTACTTTATTAATGTCTTTTCTACAATTTATTATTTTCTTCCTTCTATATTTTCAGGTATATTTTGCTATTATTATTTAGGCTCTTTTAGGCAAATGCATACCTTAATAAACATGAATCTTTCTTATTTTATAATATGTACTTGTAAAGCTGACCATCTTTCCCCTACTATATCATACATTTCTAATTCATAGTTTTCAAATATCATTTTGTTAAAAATATCTTATAATTTATGATTTCTTATTTGCTGATAGATACTTTTGAAATATTTCTTAATTTTTGAAATATTTTCTCTAAGTATATAGCTAGTAATTACTGGCTTACTCAAACTAATCAGAAGATACATTGTATTTGTTTCATTTTCATTGTTGTAACTTATTTTTATGACTAAGTATATAGTCAATTTTTTTACAGTTATTGAACACTAATTTTTTTTTGGTACTGGGATTGAACTCAGGAGTGCTTAGACACTGAACCACATCCCACCTCACCTTTTAAAAATTTTTTTAATTTAATTTTTTAATTTGTTCTAATTAGTTATACATGACAGTAGAATGCATTTTGGCACATTGCACCCAAATGGAACACAACTTCTCTTTCCTCTGGCTGAACATGGAGCAGAGTCACACCAGTAGTAGTATAATCATACATGAATACAGAGTAATAATGTCTGTCTCATTCCACTGTCCTTCCCATCCCCACACCTCCTCACCTCCTCTCACTCTCCCCTACACAATGCAAAGTTCCTTCATTCTTTACCTACCCATTTTCCATTATGAATTAGTATCCGCTTATCAGAGAAAACATTCAGCCTTTGGTTTTTTGGGTTTGGCTTATTTCGCTTAGTATGATATTCTCCAGCTCCATCCATTTACCTGTAAATGCCATAATTTCATTCTTCAAGGCTGAGTAATATTACATTGTGTATATGTACCATATTTTTTTTATCCATTCATCTATTGAGGGCATCTAGGTTGGTTCCATGGTTTAGCTATTGTGAACTGAGCTGCTATAAATATTGATGTGGCTGTGTCACTGTAATATTCTGATTTTAAGTCTTTTGTGTAAACAATATTTGGATTTATTAGAAAAGAAAGTGAAGTGGTACAGTGGTCTATGCTCTTAAGACTAGGTTGTTCTTCATATTTTTCAAGTCTCCCTAGATGGATTTTAGATTAGTTTTTTGTTGTTGTTTGTTGTTGTTTTGTTTTTGTTTTGTTTTTTACTGAAAGAGGTAAGTTAAAATTTTTCCCCTTTACAATGGGTTTGTCTATTCCCCTAAGGAATTCCATCAATTTTTCTTGATATCTTTTGAAGCTGTTACAAGAGCCATAAAGAAAAAACAATTCCTTTTTTAAACATATATTTTTTATTCTAAGTTAGGTTTACATGACAGCAGAATGCATTTTGATTCATTGTACACAAATGGAGCACAACTTTTCATTTCTCTGGTTATATACAATATAGAGTTACACTATATGTGCAGTTATACATGAACCTAGGGCATTGTTGTCCATTGCATTCCATCATCTTTCCTGCCCCCATGTCCCATTGCTCCCCTCCCCTCCCTTTTGACCAAAGTTTCTCCATTCTTCCCATGCACCCTCCCACATTATGGATCAGCATCCACTTATCAGAGAGAACATTCAGACTTTGGTTTTTGGGGATTGGCTTACTTCTCTTAGCATGATGTTCTCCAACTTCATCCATTTACCTGAAAATGCCATGAGTTTATTCTCTTTTAATGATGAGTAATATTCCATTGTGTATACATACCACAGTTTCTTTATCCATTCATCTATTGAAGGGCATCTTCAATAGATGATAAGTTTAGCAATTTTAAATTGCTAAAGTCCTTTGGGTATAGACCAAGGAATGGGATGGCTGGGTCAAATGATGTTTCCATTCCAAGTTTTCTAAGGAATCGCCATAGTGCTTTCCAGATTGGTTGCACCAATTTGCAGTCCCACCAGCAATGTATGAGTGTGCCTTTCCCTCACATCCCTGACAACACTTGTTGTTGTTTGTATTCTTGAAAACTGTCATTCTGACTGGTGTGAGATGAAATCTTAGAGTTTTGATTTGCATTTCTCTAATGGCTAGAGATGTTGAACATTTTTTCATATATTTGTTGATTGGTTGTATATCTTCTTCTGAGAAGTTTCTGTTCAGCTCCTTGGCCCATCTATTGATTGGATTGTTTGTTTTTTTGGTGTTAAGTTTTTTTGAGTTCTTTATATATCCTGGAGATCAGTACTCTATCTGATGTGCGTGTGGCAAAAATTTGTTCCCAGGATGTAGGCTCTCTGTTCACCTCATTGATTGTTTCTTTTGCTGAGAAGAAGCTTTTTAGTTTGAATTAATCCCATTTAAGAGATACAAACCAAAGGAATACACAGTCTTTTCAATGAAATAATATCAGAAAATTTCCCAAACATGAAGAATGAATTGTAAAATCAAATACAAGAGACTTATAGGGCACCAAAGGTACAAAACTACAACATATTCACACCAAGGCACATTATAATGAAAATGCCTACCATACACAATAAGGATAGAATTTTAAAAGTGGCAAGAGAGAAGGTACAGATTACATACAGGGGGAAACCAATTCATATTTCAGTGGATTTCTCAACCCTCAAAGCCAGGAGATCCTGGAACAACATATACCAAGCTCTAAAAAAAATGGGTGCCAACCAGGAATCTTATATCCAGCAAAATTAAGCTTCCTATTTGATGATGAAATAAATATTTTCCATGATAAATGAAAGTTAAAAGAATATAAATGAGAAAGCCTACACTAGAGAACATTCTTGGCAAAATATTCCATGAGGAGGAAATGAAAACAACAATGACAATTGGCAAAGGGAGGGACTATACTAAAGGAAAAGCCAATCAAAGGAGAAACCAAATCAAGTTAAAAACCAAAAATAAACCAAAATGAATGGTAATACAAATCATATTTCAATAATAACCTTGAATGTTAATGGTCTAAACTCATCAATCAAAAGACATAGACTGGAAGATTGGATTAAAAAAAAGACTCAACAATATGTTGTCTTCAAGAGACTCATCTCATAGAAAAAGACATCCACAGACTGAAGGTTAAAGGATGAAAGAAACATACCATTCAAATGGACCACATAAACAAGCAGGGGGCTCTATCCTCATATCAGATAAAGTAGACTTCAAACCAAATATAGAAGGGATAAAGAAGGAATTTTCATACTGCCTAAGGGATCCATACATCAAGAAGACATAACAATCATAAATATCTATGCCCCAAACAATGGAGTATCCATATATATCAAACAAACCCTTCTCAAATTTTGAGCATCAAATAGACTACAACACAATAATACTGGGTGACTTTAAGAAAAAACAATTCTTTTACATAAAAATCTTTTCTTATGAAATGATCTAATTTTAGCTATTAATGGTTTAGTTTTTAAAACTCCTCCACACTCTGATTCAAATGTACTAAATCATTCTGTCTCTATCTCCCTCTCTCTTTCTATATCTCTCTCTTTCTCTCTTCATTTTTTTCTTTTGGTATAATAATCTGGACCATATTTCCAGTGTTTTTTTTCTCTCTTAAACATAGCAAGCATCATTGTTTTATATTCTGTAACTGATCATTACAATATTTGAAATTTTGGTGAGTTTGGTCCTACAATTTCTCAAGTTGCGTTGTTCCCTTTTGTCATTAGTAATCATTCACTGTGGGCCAACCATTTTTGAGGGGAGAGAGGAGCCTTATTGCGGCATCAAATAAGGATGCCATTCTTTAGAGAGAATTTGCATTAGTTTCTGCCAAGTACCTTTGGAGCATTACCAGTCTAGATCTGCTTTGAACAATAGTCAGGGCTGAGGCTTTTTGTAGGGTACAAATCCATTCAAGAACTGCCTGGAGGTAAGGTAAGATATCCTCTTCTTTACTCCCCTCCTGCTCTGTGCTAATACAATCAGCTTTGCACTGGGCTAGCAGAGGGAGTCAAGGTGGACTGACCTCTGAGTCCCTTTATAGGAAGTCTGTAGTCAGTGCTTTGGGGTCCGGGTTTTGTAAACAGGACAACAGCCTGTTGCTCTTCAGTCCCTCTGTTCCAAGAAGACAGGAAGACAGGAGCTTTTCTGGCTCTGCTTTCCCTAGTCAGCAATGCCCTCAGGGCAAAAGCAATTTAGATGCTCAGATTAGTTCTTTGGGCTCAAGCTTTTATTTAGATTTTGGGATGATAAGTCTTACAATTTTATCCAGCCTTCTGTGATTTTAAGAAGTGAAAATAATGTTTTACTAGTTTTTAGCAGGATAATAGGTCTGAGTAAATGACTAAATTTTTTTTCTCAGAAATGCAAGCTTAAATAAAAGATTAAGTCCAACTCTATTTAAAATAGCAATACAGTCTACCCAAATACATTATTTTTCAGAGTTGTAAGACTTGTTTGATATTTAAAAATCTAATGATATGTTTAAACCATGAATGTACTGATGTAGAAAAATATTTTCTGCATACATAACAAAATGATATTTAGTAAAATTTCTGTTAAAATATAATAAAACCCTTTAAGTAGCTAGGAATAGACTAATAATATATAAACATGTTTCTAAAACCTGTAGTTAAAAATCATTACTTAATGGTATAACCCTGAAGACAAGTCTTCTAATTTCAAAAGTTAAAAAAAATTTCCTGAAGGCTGTTATATATCTTTTTCTAGCAGTTTTTAGCAATATTACAGTACAAGAATATTAATTATTAAAAACACAAAACAAAACTCTCTTTATTTTATAATTTTTTCAAACAAAACTCAACATTACAACTTTGCATATGTTAGTTCGGGCCAGGGTTCAGGATGTTCAGTTAGGGGCACCGGTCAGCAGCTGGAGAATGGAGTGGCCAGTCAGACGCTGAGGCCACCGGTAGACATGCCTCCTGTCAATCAGTGGGTTTTCCTGACCTATCCAGGAAGGACTCTGGACTTCTCTTCCTGCCCCCAAGCCCTCCCCTTCCTGACCGGGCTTTCTTGAAATTCTTTGTGCACCGGAGCCCCAGCACCATTCTCCCAGACACACTCTATGGATGGGAGGATTCGGCCCCAGAGCGTGTATTTTCAATAAAGCCTTATGGAGCAGCTTTAATTCATCTCCTTCTGGTTGTCTAGTCTTTACAGCATATAATAAAATAGAGAAATGCTTAATTATGGTAAATGCACAACTATCAGTTTTAATATATACCACCAAAACCTGTTAGGAAGTACATTAGAAGGAAAAAGGTCAATCAGAATAGTACTTATATATTACATTTGAGTATAAACATATATATGAGTAAATATATATAAAATATATAAATATATAAGTATATATATTTGTATATGTATATATACAAATATATAAACCACAGAAAGTGAAAAGTGTGTATATATATATACAAATATATATTTGAGTATATACATATATATATATTTGAGTATATACATATATATATATGTAAAATACCTAGAAATTAATACAATAAAACTGTATGGTACTTATTTGATGAAAGTATCAAAATTTTACTAAGGAATATGAACAGGATAAGAAAAATACATAAGAGATACTATGTTTCCAAGTTGGAAAATTTAAAATGGTAAAGGTTAACTTACTCTTCAAATGGTATTTAGTAATCCTTCCTTATCCATGGAGGATATTGTCCCAAAACCCCCAGTGGATGCCTGGAACTACGGACAATACTGAGTTCTATATACTGTTTTTTTCCCATACATATATACCCATGATGAAGTTTAATTTATATATTAGACACAGTAAGAGTTTAACAGCAATAACTAAAAAATAAAATAGAACAATAATGACAATATATTTTACTAGCAGTTATATGTTAAGAGAAGTGCTCTCTTTCTCTCTCTGGAATTTTCCGTTTAGTATTTCAGACCATTGTGGACTATGGATAAGTGAAACCACAGAAAGTGAAAACAAATAAGGGAGGACTACTGTGAATGTTTAGGTAAATCCCAAACAAAATCCTAATGTGGTTAATGTAAGACTGTGACAAGATAATTAGGTTTATATCTGAAAGAAATAAGCCATAAGAATATCCAGAATAATGTTAGAAAAACAAGACGTGTGAGTATCAGTGGCATCTGGGAAAGACTTCTTTTCCTCTCTTGGCATCATAAGATTCTGAGACATTTCAAGGGTCACAAGAATATTGTTGTGATGGCAATATGGATATAGGCCAAAGGAAATGAAGTCATCAACAAATGAAAAATAATTTAGCATATAATAAATTAGTACTTCAGATCATTAATAAGAAGATGAACTATTTAATAGTGTTGGAATAATTGATTAAATTTTAGGAAAGGAATAAAATTTGTTCTATCTCACATCATACAGCAAAATAAACTATACATGCATGAAGATTTAAATATAACTTCAATTCAAGTGTTCAATATCAAATCACAGAAGTACTAGGAAAAAAATAAATGAATATCATCATCATCTTGGCAGTTAGAATATCTTTCTAAACACAAATCAAAGATAAATATCTTCAAGAAAATCATTAATAGAATGGATTACTCTAAAAATATTTAAGAAATTACAATAAAAATGAAATATTATGGAAAAAAACTGGGGAAAAAAGGATTTGCCCCATGGTAATAGACATATATTGCTTGCTCTTCAGTCTGTTAAGGTTACCATAACAAAAAACACAGCCTAGGTGACCTACAGGACTACCCACTTACTATCTTACTATCTTCAAGTGGTCTTTTCTCTATGCATGTATATCCCCAGTGTTTCCTCTGCTTCTTATAAAGGTCCCAGTTCTATGGAATTAGGGCCCCATTCTTATGGCCTCATCTAACTCCAATTACCTCTTTCCAGGTTACACCTTCAAATCTAGTCTCATTAGTAGTTGGGGATTTTGCAAATAAACTTTGGGTAAAATATGGTCTGTAACAGTTACCATGTTTATGAATATGTGCTTATAGTCAACAAATAAAATATGAACACCACAAAAAGTGGACAAAAGGAAAAAACAGAAAATCCACTGAGAAAAAAGTACATATGTGCAATTAACTGATGAAAATAATCCAATTTATTTATAACTAAAGCATAGCTTAATAAATTGCCAAATTGAAACATGTTTTTATCTATCAGGTTAGAAAAATTAAATTCTTAATAATTAATAAAATCAAAGGGAAAATTACTTGTTAATTTTCATGACCAAACTGTTATTAGCTCAGAATGAAATCTGTAGAAACATTTTGGTATAAATGTATAAATAATTTCCTATAATTTTTACTCTGTAACTAATTATTAAAGTTTGACTAGGTGGTACATTATATAGTTCAGGAGTAAATTAGAGATTTGAAACATCAAACTTGATTTTTTAAAGTAAACACCCTCTGAATTAAATATGAAAATTCTGACTTAAATTAAAGCAAAGTGTTGTTTTTTTTTAAGTCTGCTTAGCAGTATGGAGATTCCTTGAAAAACTTGGAATGAAATCACTATTTAACCCAGTTATCTCACTCTTCAGTTTATATCCAAAATGTTTAAAATGGAACCAAATTAGATGCCCTTCAACAGATAAATGGATGAAGAGATCGTGGTATATATACACAATGGAGTATCACTCAGCCATAAAGAATGACTTTTTGACATTTACAAGTAAATGGACAGACCTGGAGACTATCATGCTACATGAACTAAGCTAGTCCAAAAAAACCCAAAGTTCAATATTTTTGCTGATAATGTGAAAGCTAACCCACAAAGGGGGAGAAGGGGAAGAATATTCAGTAGATTAGACAAAGGGGAATGAAGGAAAGGCAAGGGGGAGAGGAAAAGGAAAGAGTGAAAAGAATCCAAAATAATTTTTTTATGTACTTATATAAATCCACCATAGTGAATCTCACCATCATATACATCCATAAGAATGGGATTCTAACTATAGAATAAGATATATTCCATGCTTGTACAATTATATCAAAATGAATTCCACTGTCTTATATAACTAAAAAGAACCAACAAAAATAAATAAATAAAGTGCTATGGATGTGGCTCAGTGGTTAAGCACTCCTGCGTTCAATCCCTGGTACATTAAAAAAAAAAAGAAAAAGACAATATATTGTATGATTCTATTTATGTGAAATTCTAAAAGAGAATTGTCACAGGTTTATGCTAATAGAATGTTGCAATCCATGATGAAAGGAATGATCACAATGTAGCACAATGGAATTTTTTCAGTTGATAGAAATCCTACATTTTGAGCATGGTGTTAGTTACATGATTGTATGTATGTGTCAAAATCATCAAATTTTACAGTTAATATTGGTATATTTTACTACTGTTAATGATATCTCAGTAAAGCTAATTAATTAAATTTTTTAAAAGTCTGCTTGGGAGACTATGGTCTCCTCTTATTCTGAGAGGGACAATATATTTTGTAGTTAAAGTGCAGGGCCCAAAATTTTGAGAGTGCCTTTATACCATTGTGTGTAAGCATTTCATTAGGCCTATCTGTAGGGGGAAAGAAATCACAAAATATTATTTTTAAAAAGTTTATAATTCTGGTAGTAGTAAAAATGATGAGCAATTAAAAATACTATATTTTAAGATGTGTAAGCACCCAAAGCATATAATTGACAGGCCTTTTCTCAGAAACATACTTGAGGATGTGCAATAGAGAATGGAAAAGTGAATGAGCACAGAATGAAGAGGCAGAGAACCTGACTTACAATAAGCAGTCGTGATCATTTAAACCTGTAGATCAGATGGTAAAACACATAACAAAAGAGCCTGTCATACTTCTGGGGCTGGGGTTATGGCACAGTGGTAGCATGCTCACCTAGCATGCATGAGGCACTGGGTCCGATCCTCAGCACCACATAAAAATAAAATAAAGATATTCTGTCCACCTACAACTAAAAAATAAATATTTAAAAAAAATTACTATAAAAAAAAAGAGCCTGTCATACTTCTAATTTAAGGACTATAATGAACTCTGAAATATTTGTACTGAGTTCAAAGTTGTTGAGTCGACAGTGGAACTTCAGCCTGAAGCATCTATGCAAAGGAAGAGTCCCTGGGGATGAGGTCATTCAGTGAGGTCAGATGCCCACATTCTTTTTGCTATCCTAATCCCAGATGACCTTTGACTCATGGAACCATGTAATAATTTTGAATTGTAAATATGATTATAGAAAATCTCATGAAGTGATCATCCTACCTCTTTACATGTTCTCAGATTTGTTTACTGGCAGCTTACACTGTCAATGATGTATTCATATTTATGTCATGAAAACTAACGAAATTGCAAAATTTAGATAAACATTTGCTTTAAAAATAAACTTTTAGGATTACGTATTTGAGTAATGCTTTACTCATCATTTTAAATGTCTTGATAAAAAGGACATACCAAGTGATTTGGGTTAATCTTCAAGAAATGCTTGCCCAGGGGAAAATGATATATAGTAATTGGCATAAGTGGGTTTTTTCAAATTTTTTAAACCAACTGAAAATATTGAGAACAAATTAGAAAATTTTCAGGCAAAACCCATGGCAGATTCTTGGGATTGTCAAATGATAATATTCAACAATAATTATAAATGTTGCAACTCAAATAATATTTCTTTTGATATCAACATTTATCATAGGGTAGATTTATCTAAAGGTGTACCTGTGATATTCCATCTTAGCCTATCACATAGCATTCAAATACTTAAACTCTAAACATTAGTTCATGTCCATTAGAGTAGTTGCCTATGATAAATTCCTTAACTGGAATGTTACTTACATATGTCAGATACAAGTCACATCTCAAGCTTAAGATGCGGGCTCCTTAGCTTATGATAGTCACTGTGTTGGAGATAACATCCTGGAGTGTCACAAATGTGTTCAAAATTTTCATTCTCTAGCAAGAACTTGCCTTGGTTAATATTTTCAGAGAAATAGTTGTGAAGCAGGCAATGTGATGAATTTAAGGTAATAAGTGATTAATTTCAAAACAACTACAAATAAACCCAGTTAGTGAGTGTGCCAATCATTGACTCTGCTGCTGAGGACATGTTGCAGCTACATTTATAAAGTAGCTGAATAACAGCTGCCAACCAAGGGTAGAGGAGAACCACAAACACACATTCATCGGGACATCATTTATGGGCTTTTCATAGATGAAAGTTAGTGGTTGGCTTCAGATCCTGTCTTAATTCAGTGTGTAAACCTGGGTCCCTGCCAAGAAAGATGTGTATCCTTTCAGAAACTCAAGTGAATTTATGCATGTCTAATTGAATTAAGATCTATAATTCAAAGGAAAGTATGTCTACAGTTGACACTAGACTTAACATACTAATTATCTTTTCAAAATGCTTTGCTTTAAGTATATGTATGTGTGTGTGTGTGTGTGTGTGTGTGTGTGTGTGTGTGTGTGTTGTATTTACTATTGGGGCTGTCTTCTAGACCTTCTGAGTGTCTTTATAAATGGCCTGAACAGCCTGGCAAAGTGGCGCACACTTGTAATCCTAGCTGCTCGGGAGGCTGAAGCAAGAGGACCCCGAATTTGAAGCCAGCCTCAGCAACTTAGCAAGAGCCTAAGCAACTTAGCAAGACCCTCTGTCAAAATATAAATAAATAAATAAGACAAACAGGGCTGGAGATGTTCAGTGGTTAAGGACTCTTGGGTTCAATCCCTGGTATTCTCCCCTGCCACCTCCCAAAAAAGAAAGGTCTGAGGAAATGATGATTCATCCTTCAGTGTAAAACACTGCAGTATTCTTTACTATTAGGCAACTGAGTTTGTGGTCCCCACTGAAATGCAAACCTATCTGAAGGGGGTTATGTACAGGCGATGCTAATTTCAGTCAGTAACATTTCATTATTTATCCTTTATGAGAGTGTGTCACGTCCACTAAAAATAGGTTGTGGTGTCTCTGAAGGGGAAACAGATCTGGAATCTGGAATCATCTAAGATAAGCCTTCACTGAGGAGGCTTATTAACAGGAAGACATCAAAAGATCAAGGAAAGGAAGAGAGTTAACACAGAACACAACACAGGCAATACTGAATTCCAGTAACAAACAGCCTAATTCATATTCTTAGCTTTTCTCATGGTGAGTTCTACCTTCCAGAGTCAAGTATTCCAGTAAGTCCTGGATAAAATTTGATGTAGATGGTGCCAAAACTCCAAATAAGTTATCCCAAATCGATTTGTTTGCCAATTACTTAGAATCTAGAAAATATTTCCCCAGAGAAATAGTGTTTTAAATCATAGATAGGATCCTGGTCTTGCCTTGAAATTTTATTTAAATGACAATATGTATAAAATACCTATTAGTTGTCTATTTCTACATTAACAAAGCACCACATAATTTAGTGAGAAAGAACAACCTTTTTATTACTTCTCACAATTGTATGAATCTACTCGTTGTTCAGCTTCGTGCACTGTTGCCTTGGGCTGCAGTCTTCGGGGTGCAGGATGGGTGAGAATGTCCAAAGTGGCACATTCACATGGTCGGCAGTTGGTGCTGGCTCTTGGCTGGAAGCTCAGCTGGCGAGTCACCAGAGGACTTGCACATGGCCTCTCATTAGACTTGGCTTCTTGCAGCATGGCTGAAGTTCCCAGAGGGAGCATCCCAAAAGTGAGAGAGCCCAGAGGCAGAAAGCAGCTGCTCAGCCATTAAGAGTTAGCTCAGAACTGGCAAAGCATATTCTGTTGAAGCAGCCATGCTGTACCCAAACTAAGATTCAAGGGGGTGGAGAAACAAACTCTTTTTCTTGACAAGAAAATGGTAAAGTCACATTTCAGTAGAGGATGTGAGATTGAGGCTGTATGACCATCTCTGGAAAATACGATATGCAACTGCTACTATGTGCCAGATTCTTTTCAAGTGTTTTATGTGTATTTCTTTCTTTAATCCTAAAGAAAAAGCTTATGAAGTAAATTGTATTATTATTCCTACTTAAATTACAGGAAACAGAAATAGAAAGAGATTAAGGAAATTTGACCAGGTGGGCAGGGAATTGATAGGAATACCAATGGAGATTATATTCATTTTCTGTTGCTACATAAAAATTATCACAGACCTAGTGGCCTTAAACAACACACATTAATTATGTTGCGGCAGCTGTCAGTCAGAAGTCTGGGCACAGCATGGCTGGATTCTCTGCTCAAGGACTGAAATCAAGGCACTGTCCAGACAGTTCTATCTGAGGCTTGAGTTCTTCTTCTAAGTTCACAGGTCACTGGCAAAATTTATGTCCTTGTATGAATTCTGAGGTCCCATTTTCCTATTAGCTGCTGAGGAAGGTTCTCAGCAAATAAAGGTGACTCCAGTTTCTTGCCACTTGGAAGTTCACAGCACAGATGGTTGCTTTCATGCAGGCCAGCCAAGTGAGTCCCTCACTTCCTTGTGTGTGACCTGCTGGAGGAAATTCTCTGCTTTTAAAGAGCTCGTTGGCTTTAGTCAGACCCACTGGGTAATTTTCCTGCTTTTATCAACTGATTTGGGAACTTAATTACATGCACAAAATCCCTTCCTAGCAGGAGCCAGATTAATGTTTGATTAAACACCTACGACAAGCTGTGTATGCACATTAGGGGTCAGTAATCAGGCAAAAATGGGGAGAGTTACAATTCTGCTATCCCTAAATTGATAAAAATAGTAGGACATATTGGGAGGAGAAATCACAAAAGGCCAAGGGATTTATCAAGGGTCAAGGAACTTACCATATCAGACTTTATCAGTGTTTGTCAAAGAGTGGCTTATAGCCCTTCATCTTAAGAGTTACCTACTATGCAAATCTCAGGATTCTGTGCAAATATAATGTGCCAATAAAAAATGTGGAAGAAAAAAATCTAAATAATATTACCTGTTGGGCTTGTTAAAAATATACATTAAGCATTTACATGTATATATTTATATAAAAAAGATCTCAGATTCTCAGAATTGAGCTGATTATAATCTTTATCGGTGCATGCAATTGTCCTGTGCCTTTCACAAGGATCTTCTTTTGTATTATATTGATGTTTCCTCTTTATCCCTGTTTTCATGGCTATTCCAAAGCCCCATAATCAGTCACTCTAGTACACTTAATATTGTCCTGCTAATCTCCTATATGTTCATTGAATATATGCATATCTTGAAAAGTACATCATGTTGCTTTATGTGTGCATTTTACTAGTTTTTTTTTTTTCCAAATATGATGTTGTGGTATGAATCTCATTTGGTTTCCTTTTATTCCACTCGTTACTCTCACTTACTGACTGCAGCAAAGTGTCCTAGGCAGAATCACATTTTGCTACACAACTTCTCAGGGATGGGAATCTGGTTTGCCTCCAAGTTACTCTGATCATTTCCTTTCTTCCCTTATGAATGAGTGTCTCAGGGATACATATCTGAGACTGGACATGCTGAATTTCATTAAGTGCTGTCAGATATTTCTTCACAAACCTGTACTTGTTTCAACCTTCCATTACAAGTGCTTGAAAATGTTTGTTTTCCTTTTGTTTTAAAAACTTTTTTTTTTCATACCTGTAGAAGGTATTTAAAAGCATCTTAACTTCTGCCATTCTAATGATCTTAAAAAGAGACCTTGCTAGTTGAAGTACGTTTATCTGATTGCTAATGAACAATTCTTCATATCCGTTATCCAATACTGTTTTGGGCATATTTTTTTTCTTTTTCTGTTGTGTAGAAAGTTGTTATCTATTCTGACTTTTGAATTCTCTCAAATGTCTAAGCTGTTGCCTGTCTGTTAACTTTGTCTTTGGGATATTATTAAATTCCTGAGAGTTTACACTGTGTGTCTATATGATCACAATGTTGTTATGAATTTTATTTCCTTCTGCTCTTAGCTTTATGTATGTGCATTCCACAGAACTTCAATTTATTTGGAATTCTATTTGGTATGAGACAGAAATCTAACTGTACATCTGCATATTGCAAGTTGATTATCCCACAATTTTTACGCCATCATTTCTCAATTCCAAAACTTGTGTAATGTCATCTCTACTAAGTTATCATATATATAAAATGTCCTAATCTCAGCCATTTTCTCTGTTCAACAGGCCTCACAGTTGCTGTGCCAGAATCATAGAGTGTCAATTACTGTGGCTTTATATTATGTCAATATCTAATAAAAAAAGCTCCTTTAATTTTCCAAAAACAAATTTCCTTGGAACTTTATTCATTTACTTACATTTGAGAATCCATTTGCAAATTTTAAAAACAAAAAACCCTACACATTCACTAGGGATTGGATTGGATTGCACATAAGTAATAATTTGAGGGAAATTGTCATTGTTATACACTTTATTAGAGGTTTGTAAATTTAGTGAGTGATTTGGTTTTCCCTAGACAGTTTTCGTTGCTGTTTTAAGCTTTAGTTTCCCGCTCTTACAAGGTACATCTTGTTTCTACTATGCTTTCTACTGCTTATGTCTGAGGTAGATCAATGCAATTTTTATTAAGTTTCTTTTCCTTTGATAATCTAATAGCATTGCTAAACTCTGTTACAGTGTCATTGTAACAATTAATGTGTTCAGCAGGGTAGTTGGGAACAATGTCAGAAAATAAAGCCCAAAGGAGAGAGAGAATGTTTTAAGATGGTTGCACTGACCCAGATAAGAAATACCTTTGACAGGAAAAAGAGAAAATGTATCATAGATTCCAAAACTTTTCTGCCTAAACTTTCTACATAAATATCATTCTTTCAATATCATTATGTTAGATGCTATAATAAAATATAATACATTTCTATAAGATTCTATAATATGATGTGAATGTTTTTAGTTTTTATACCACTAGATTTTAAAAACTGAGTGATATTCTATATGGTTCTGCTTTTTCACTTATAAACATTTTCGCTTTATTGATTTTTTTAATAAAAGTATGATTTGTAAGAGTTTAGCCATTTTCTTTTTACTATAACATTTTGTAACATACAATATACACATAGAATAGTGAACAAAATATTATTCTACAGTTTGATAGATGTTCACAAAGTAAAGACATTGATATAACAAGCAACCAGACTAAGAAACACAAATAAAAGCATAATTTTGAATTTTAGGTTGTTTCCAATTTCACAACACATAAAACTTTATTTACAGTTCTGATTTTATTTCCTTTGGAAAGAGTCCTAGAAACTGAGTTATGGGTTAAATAACATAAGAATTTTTAAAGTTCTTTAGACATATCAGTAAATGACTTTTGGAAAGAATGAATCATTTTATGTATTTTAATAAAAGAGCCCATGGAGGGGCTGGGATTGTGGCTCAGCGGTAGAGCGCTTGCCTTGCATGCGTGAGGCCCTGGGTTCGATCCTCAGCACCACATACAGAGCAATAAAATAAAGACATTGTGTCCATCTACAAAAAAATTTAAAAAAAAAAAAAAAAAAAAAAAAAAAAAAAAAAAAGAGCCCATGGAAGGGCCATTGTACAGTCCATTGTAGGTCACTATTGTTTTGCTAATATTATTCAATTAAATGGGTTTAAAAAATCTCAATATTATAATTTTTATTAATAAAAAATGTACTTTTTGTTATCTCTTACTCCATTAAATATCTCTCCACTGGTTATTTTTAATTTTTATTTTTTTACTAAAATTTTAACAATTTTTCAATTAATTTAAAATAAATACAATTTTAAATAAAAATTAAAATTAAAATTGTTTACATATTAACAATATTAACCCTGAGTTACTTATTACAAATAGCTTTTTGCTACTATTGATTTTTGATTTCTGAGCCTCTTAAATTCAGTTTTATTATTTTCAGATTTACATTTACAAATAATTTAAGTTCAAGCAGTTTAATAAAGTATAAGCTTTCTACTTATATCTCTTTCATCTATGTATCTATGTGTCTATGCATTCAAATATCAATCTATCTCCGTCTCCTACCATGAATATCTCCTTTATAAAAGAGATTAACATTTTCTAAATCTTTGCTATGGCATTCATATTCATATCTGTAGGTAGTATATACATACTAATTCTTCTTGAGTTTTTAATGTCAGTCATTACCTTTTGACTCTCTGCAATGAAGATTTAGCTCTTTCATTGTCAATCCCTGCACTGTCCACCAATGTCCTACCCATCTGCCCAGACCCAGACTAACACAATAGTAATATTGCTTATGTTCATATTCAGAGGTTACATTATCAGGACTGGGCAAAGATTCATAGCTGAACCATGTACACATTCTAGGATTACTTTTCATCTTCACTACAACTTTTTGTTTCGTTTGGAGTTAGTCATTTCTTGCCTTGTGTTTACTTACTTTTCTATATTATTGTCTCTAACTCTCCTTGAATTGTATAGATTTCCTCCTTAGATGTTAACAAAAAAATCATAGAATTCTATCAACTTAATCTTCCAAACTTATAAGAAGCTGCAGCCTGTACATCTGCCCCTGGGTCTGCTGTCTGGGTATAGTCCTCACAGGTCTTCCTTTCACCATCCTCTGTGGGGGTTCCCACCTCAGTGGTGTACTTTAACCACAGTTTTCTGGATTCTGTGCTTTACCCTTTCATTATTCAACCTTTACTTGATTGAATGCTGCCTTAAAATGGTGCATAACTGAGATGGTTTTCATTCTTCCCTCACTCTTAATGGAAGTTCTAGTCAAATGACAAAATTTCAATACCAAGTAGTGAGACACCTTTCTTCATACTCATGTCCTAAATTCAGCTCACAGAATTCTGGCTACTAGCTTATATTCTCTAGTCAGGAGATCAGAAAATTTTTTCCTGTGGAATTCTGAGCAGCTCAAGAGTAAATCTAAAGATACTGGCACTCTGGACTTCTTAATGCAATAAAAAAAAATGCTTTCCAGAAATTTATAAAGTGGTTAACAAATTTTAAATAGAATTTTCTTCAGAATTTTAAAGACATCTTTCCATTTTCTTGTAGCTATAATTATTACTATTGAGAGATATTTTTCATTCTAATTCTTTTATTCTTTGAATAGAATCCTTTTTTTTCCCCCTTTTTGGAAGCTATTAGGATTTTCTCTTAACCAACAATGTTCCTAGAATTTAATGATTTTGTTCCTTAATGTGACTCTACATTTACCATTTATACTGAGCACTCAGTGGACTATTTTTTTAATTTTAATTTAATTAAATTTTATTTTGCGGTTCTGGCGATTGAACCCAAGGCTTTGTGCATGTGAGGCAAGCACTCTCCTAACTCTTCTTTTTTTTTTTAAATCTTTATTTTATTTTTTTATGTAGTGCTGAGGATCGAACCCAGTACCTCACGTGTGCTAGGTGAGCACACCACCACTGCACCATAACCCCAGCCCACTGTCCTAACTCTTAATGGACTCTTAATGTGGAAATTCTTGTCCTTCAGTTAAGGAAAAAAAATCATTAAAATAATTTCTGTTCATTTTCCCCCTCCTTTTACTCTGTTTTATCTATTTCTCCCTTTGATATCAGTTTTTACAGATGACAAGGCTTCTGGATTACTTTTTGTTTTTCTTATATTTTCTCTCTTATGTTCCATCTTTTTACCTTTCTTCTTTGCATTTGGAAGATTTTCTGGTCTTTATCTTTCTTCTTTTTTTCACTTTTGCTGTTATATTAATATTTTCTTTATTGTTTTTGGAAGAATCCTCTTTTTTGAGCAGAATTTTCAAACACAATCCCACTGACATTCCTTGAAGATTACATTTCTTTTATTTCTCTGACAATATTACGGTTTTTCTGTTTGTTTGTTTTTTAAGAGCCTATGTCCTTGTATCCTCTCTTGTTATTTTTGAATAGCTCTTTTATTTATTATTTCACGTTACGGTTTCCTCTAGATATCTACTTTTCCTTGAATGTCTGTGAAAACGTTAGAAGACGATAGAAATCCTTCTACTTGTAGGCCTGTCAACTTTAGGCTTCACTATAGCATAATGGTCTGAGGAGTTTGTTGTTATCCATATTTTTGTTGGGCAGTCCATGATGTAAAGGCTTCTAAGTTTCCTTTTTGGTTCTTTAGGGTTCCATGGAAAAGAAATTTTATTCTCTTGCCTACCAAGATTCTATGAGCTGATTCTGAGCAAAGAAGTGATTTCTTGGCATTTGGTATGTGCACTTTCCTTCATCTATTGGTTTTCACAAAACAATCCTGCCCACTAGGAAGGAGGGCATCCTCCACTTTGGAAAACACCTGATTTGCTCTCTTTAGAGACCATATCTTCAGCTTACCACCAGATAGCAAAGGAGGAGCTTCTCAGTTGCTTTTCCTAGTGGTCTTGATTGGGGCTAGAAATAAATGCTTCTCAATAGAAGTCCAACCCATCACTCACTCTTTATTTATTTATTTAGGTACCAGGGATGGAACTCAGGGGCACTTAACCATTAAGCCATATCCCCAGCACTGCTCCTCCCTTAATATATTTTATTTTGAGATAGAGTCTTGCTAAGTTACCCAGAGGCTCTCCAATTTGCTGAGGCTGGCTTTGAACTTCCAATCCTCCTGCCTCTGCCTCCCAAACTGCTGGAACACAAGCATGCACTACATGCCTGGTCCATCTCACTCTCTTTAGCTCCAATCTTATTCTCACTTCCAGCAGTACCTGGTACTCCTAACCCCTGAGCTTTAGGGTTCAAATCAAGTTGCCTCTGTTTTCTCTACTGCTGACAGAATTCTCTTTTCTCAGTTACCAAATCAGATATCAATGATCAAATTTTGTTGCTTCCATTTTTATTCCTCTTCTGTTTGTCCTTATGAGTTTTCTTTTTGTTTTCTTAAAGCAATCTGTATCATCTTGTGTAGTATTGAAAAGAAATGGAGGCAAATATTATAATTCCGTTTCTTATTCTTAATATTGGAGTTTGGTATAGAAATATTTTACTTCTATAAGATGGAATTTATTAATCTTTTCCTTAAGAATGCTTTCCTTTGTTTTCATGCTTAGAAGTTTTCCCATACTCCGAAATCAGTCATTTTCTTCTATATTTTATGATTTCATTTATATTCCATTTTGAAATCCAACTGCACTTATGTGTATGGTCTTTAACTATTTAGCCAATCCTCTCCCACCATTTGTTAAATAATTCACTTTTTCTCCTTTGTTTAATAATGCTTTATCATCCTTCAATTTCTATAGATTCAAGGATCTGTTTAGACGTGACTTCTGTAATTTATGAATATGTTAGTTAACTGTCACAGCTGTATCATAGTACTGCATTAGGGTGATAAGAAGGTTTTCTTTTAGAAAGAAACAAAAAGCAAATCTTGTTATTTTTTCCTGGGAGATGAGTAAGATAATCAGGTGCAAAATATGCTTAAATTCTATTTTTAGAAAGCAAAGGAACCTTTTTTACTTCAAAATGTAGTCAATCTGGAAGTAGCTAAATTTAAAAACTGCAACTTTCATATTTAAATTCAGTGAACCCATTTGCAGATATTTTATTGAATGGAAGAACAGTGAGTTCAATCTAATTCACGGTAACCTTGGTGCTTAGTTTTCTTAAAATTTATTTAACCTTCAATTGTTACATTTTCATTTATTCACTTGGGTTCACTGGGTTGAATTTCATCCACTTGGTTTTTGTTTAATTTCTTTCTCTATTAACCCTGAGTCAAATATTTTTCTACTCTGTGGCAGGAGGTACCTGCAGTGCTGGCATTTACATTAAAAGCTTCAGTGTGGGGGTTAAGTTAAGAAGAAATAAGATAGTGTTATGGACTAAATTGTGTCCTTCAAAATACATATGTTTAAGCCTTAGCACTTAGTGTGACTATGATTGGTGATTGGGCATTTAAAGAAGTAACTAAAGTAAAATGAAATCTAACCCAATATTACCAGTGTCTTCTAAGAAGAGGAAAAGACCCAGGGGTACACATGCACACAGAGAAAAGGCCCTGTGAAGACACAATGAGAAGATAGCCATTTGCAAACCAAAGAGAAAGCCTTATGAGAAACCGAACGTGCCAACACCTTGATCTTGAATTTATTTTCTTACTGTTCCAGCCTCCAGAACAGTAAGAAAATTAACTTAAGTCATCAAGTCTGTGGTATTATGTTATGGTAGCCTGAGCTGACTAATGCAGATGGATAGATGTAAAGACCTATGTTTGTTCCTTCAAGTTAAATGGACATAATTTTAAAAACATCATCGTGTTTTATTTCTTATCAAAATCCTAGCTACAAAACAAACTGGTTTCATGGGACTGATAGAAAGAATAACAATCCACTTAGGTGCCACCTTAAGGCATGTTTTTGGAGTGTGTAGAGACCTTAGCTATGTCACCAGCATAGATAGAAGAGGGTACTTAGGCAAACCCTGCTGTGAGGGACGGAGTGCTAGTTTTCACTACGCCCAACATTCTGGGTTTGGTCACTTCATTTTTAGATAAAGTCAGTCAGTCCTTGTTATTTATCTCAGTTTATCAACAGATGAAATGGAAATAGTGCCCAGCTTAATATGAAACATCATGTTGAAAAATGAATTACTGAAAGCTGGGGGGAAAATAAAATTTAAAGTATATTCCAAATTATAATAATTAGGGATTCATAATTTATCCGCTCAATATTTTCTTTTGCAAAAATATCTACCAGAAAGCAAGTATAACAACAAGAATAAAAATAGAAGATAAAACAAATGTATGAGTTGGTAAATTTGGAGAATTCTTATCAATAAATGATTTCACCATTTAGTATTAACTTTTTTTAACCAAAGGGAGGTCAGTTAGGATTCGTTATATGATTTGTTAAAAATAAACATCATTTGATTATGAATCTTCAACTCAATAGAATCGAATTAATTGCAGCTTTTCACTATGATGGTTTACTATTTTGATTTTTATTATAAAATAATACAGATAAAAATTCAAAGACCATAATTAATTTTTCTTTAGAAAGTTTTATAAATCATTACAATTTTACCCTTTGGAATAAAGAGGAGAAGAGGAGGTGTGCAGAAGAAAACAAAGAAGAGTGGAAAGAGAACAAGTTAGCTCAGGAGTGTTCATTTGTTATTGTCCTTAGGGAAAGATGAAGGAAAGAGAGAGGAATGGAGCCAGGAAGGTGGCAATGGCTGTCCATTCTGTGCCTGGAATCTTCTTTTACAGCCCTCAGATCTTCAATGCAGCTCTGTACTGAGGCCAGGCTGGCTGTGCAGGCATTGTTGACCCTAGTAAATGGGTAGTATTTCTCACAGGAACTGAAACAGGCAGTGCAGGATACAGGGGATGGTTATGGGAAGGCAACAGGTAGTCTTGGCATAATCAGTGTCTGACCAACCAGGCTCTGCAACCCACCCGCAAATATGCTCATTTCCATTTGACTCAGTTATCTCTGTGTACCTTTTTTTTCTTTTTAAAGCAAGGACCAGGGGTTAAACCTAGGGGCACTTTACTACTGAGCCACATCCCCAGCCCTTTGTATTTTATTTTTTTATTTTGAAACTAGGTCTCGCTGAGTTGCTTAGGGCTTTACTAATTTGCTGAGGCTGGCTTTGAACTTACTATCCTCCTGCCTCAGCCTCCCAAGTTGGTAGGATTATAGACATGCGTCATGGTGCCCAGCTCTATGCATTTTAAAAAATATGAATCAGTTGATTTTTAATTTCCTTTTTATGTGATTTCACTTGCCCCTGTGCTTCTTCCTCCAGAGGCCAATGTGACTGGCAGTCTTGCTGATATGGCCAGTTCTAGGCAAGTCATCTCCCCTTGAGCTAGTGCATCCTCAAATGTCAAATCAAGAGTTTGGCCAGAGGATGCTTTCTATGTGTGATACTCTAAACACATATCTAATTCCTTTAGGGTGGATTCTTAATTTTTTAATATCTCCATAGAACCGAATACTAAAGTTCCACAGGCAATCATTACAGTATTAGGTACCTATCACAAGCCAGGCCCAATGTGTCAGCGGAATGACATCTGGTGAATGGAAGGATTGAATTCCTCTAATTAAGTTATAACCTTACCTTCTACAGTCTACGTGTTGTAACTGGTCACTGGTTCTACCAGGTTTCTGCTGGTGTGTTTGTTCCTCTTTGTTTGTATAACAGAAATGTCACAAATTATAATACTCCCAGGGATAGAATAAATGATATTGTAAATAGTTCTTATGAATTATTATTTCATTAGGATAGAGTTGACTTGGCATTATAACACTTGCATAATCTCAGCCAAAAATATTATCCAACCATTTCTATACATACTTAATCTATTTTTCAGCAAAAGCAATATCATTGCTTAAAATAACATAATGTCATACATAATGACCAATGCAAACTCAATACACCTGTGCTTGGGGCTTATAAAAAGGGCAAACTTAACTAACATTTAAGCATGTGTTAAACCTTGCCCATATTTTTTTCAGATTTAATGAAAATGCAAGGTTCATATAAAGCCAAAGCTCTGGGTGTGACTTTGCCAAGAAAAATAGATCTTTGAAGGGTAAAAACAGGTGGGAAACAAATGTTTTTCTAAAACTCATTCAATCATAACCCACTCAGTGAGAGTACTAGCAAAATTTCATTGCTGCAACTCAACAATTAACATATTTTATGCCAAAGATTTGGCCTATTTCAAAACAAGTTTTGTTTTTGTTTTTTGTCTCTAATATCCCAATGATTTGCCTTTGTTTTAGTCAACAAATATTTACATAATAAGTGCTTTATTGCAAGTGTTGAGTCAGCAGTGGTGTCAAAGAAGAGATGATTTTTCACTTGGACCTTGATGGCTGTATAGAGTTCACCAGTCAAGACATCAGGAGATGGTCATTCTAGCTAGAGAATGGGATCTCTACTGATGAGTTCTTCCTATGATGGTAAGGCCTCTCATGATCTGACTTTGGTCTCTTGCCTATCTTAAGCCATCTCTTCTACTCCTCTGTTTATATCATGTAATCTGATCACACTCAATTTTTAACTCTTTACCTTCAGGATCTGCAAATACAACTTATTCTGCTATTTACTTAAAAACCACACTTAGAAAATAAATTCAAGCAGCATTTCTTTGTTGATTTTTTTTTCTTCTTCCTTTCCCCTAATCACCATTTAAGACCTCTCCCTTCTTTGTGTTCCTAAATACTCCATGGATCTATTTGTTTACATGTCAGTCTTCTTTTCTCATTGCTTTAGCTTGAGGATTCATTCACTCTTCAAGGGTCCTGGATCCCTGCAGCAGAGAATAATGTCTGGCACAGTGGAACAGTGACAGATTTACCTTTAATAAATAGAATTATTTATGTACAGATAAACTATATCAGATACATAAAGCAGCCTGATTCTTCCCTACATTTAAAGGATTTTAAAAGAATTGAAAGGCAAACTTACAACTAAACAGTTTTCTCTCACTAGACTGGGAGGAAAGGATTATAGTGGTTAATAATTTGGTTCCACAACCTTCTCTATGCCAAGACAAATGTTTAAGTGTATCACTTCAGATTCACAAAGGAATGGAAAGGTGCCTTTAAATGAGAAAGGAGAGACCCCTGTTCTTTTCCCCATATTTAGTCTAAAGCTCAGGACAGTGTTTATTAAAGTAAGTGAAACTTTCATAATTTTTTTACTGCCTTGAAACTTGGGAATGACTTAAAAGACTTTGGACAGTAAGAGGTATGCAATGCCAGATATCTTCATCATATCATATCACTCCATATTATATCTGGTGGTCAAGAATAATTCAACTTCACAGGCAAGTTCATATCTATAGGTTATATTATTCTACTTTGAAGTAGCATTAAAGAGTGATTGTTTTCTCTAAGCAAGCTTTTGTAAATTAAGAATTATATGTTTTATGTAAACTAAAATTCAAGTAATAGCCAACAATGTCTAAAGAAGAAAGTCGGAATTTTCCAAAATACATCTTCATGTATCTCAGAAATATTCACTATTAGTGTGCCAGTGGAAGTCCTTCTTAATTTGTCTATTGTCTATTATCTCACATATAATATGATATATATCATATATATATATATATACACATGCCTATAAATGAACATACATGTATGCACACATAGTGAGTTTTAAAACATAGCGAAAAAGATAATATTTAAGATAGTAATCATAAAATTGTATCTTTTTTGTTGCTTTATTAAATGCCATCCTCTTTCTTCTGCAATTTTTTTAGGGGGACAGGTACCAGGGATTGAACTCAGGGACACTAGGCCACTGAGCCACATCTCCAGCCTTATTTTGTATTTTATTTAGAGACAGGGTCTCACTGAGTTCCTTAGTGCCTCGCCATTGCTGAGGCTGGCTTTGAACTCACTATCCTCCTGCATCAACCTCCCCAGTTGCTGGGATTATAGGCATGCACTCCGACATCTGGCTTCTTCTGCAATTTTTAATATCTCCAAGGCAATGTGAGATTCCTTGTTTATTTTTGTTATCCAATGCCTCCAATATCTCATGTTATGTAAACTACTATTTTGGGCTGAGATGTGAATATTATAAGAAAGAGATATCACTGAATACTTAGTATCCCAAGATTTGATATGTATTTTTTTTGTTCTAGAGCTCTTAATATGTTAGTCATTTTTGCATTACTATAATGAAATACCTGAGGCAATTAACGTATAAAAAGAAAAGGCTTATTTTGTTTCATGGTTCTGGAGGTTCCATTCCAAGATTGGGCATCCCCATTTTGATGAGACTTTTGGTGAGGACAGCATATGGCAGGAATATATGGAGAACAAACTGCTTACATCATGAGCCAGGAAACAAAGAGAAAGAGGTCAGACTGGGATTCTACCACATTCAAGGATATGCCCTTAATAACCTAAGAAATTCCCACTAGGCCCCAACTCCCAAAAGTCCCACCACCTCCCAATAGTACTGCCTTCAGACCACTTGTTAAAACATAGACCTTTGGGAGACATTCACCCAATTCAATGGTGAATCAAATCAATGGATTTCCTAATATTGGGCATACTTGTAATCTTAAAATTAATACCACTTCTTATTTAAAACATTCTCTTTTTTTAAGGTGCTATTGGATTCCATTCACTATTTTTGTATTTTGAATTTTTGCATTGGTACACAGAAGTAAAATTATCCTGTAGTAGGTTATTTGGTGCACTTTTAATCTAACTTTAGTAGCAATGAATAGTTATTAATTTAAATGTAAAATTGCATTATTTATGAAAATAAATAAAATGGTCAACAATAATATTCCATACATAAATATATAACTGAGTGAAATTGACAATACTTTTGTGACATTCCTTCAGAATAAGATATTCATTTATCAAAAATAATGTATATACTCTGTTTAACAAAGATTGGATGGACCCTCATTAGGAATTCTCTCAGTGGAATATTTTTTATTTTATGTGAACATCAACTTCTTGCATATGACACATTTTATTTTCATCATCTATGAAATTAAGTTGTATCCTTGATTATACAATGTAGGGGGAAAGGCTAACTCCAGTAAAGATGTAAGTACATTCACAGGCCATAGAATTAGTAAAACAAGCAAACACTTAAACACATTATGATTCTCCTTGTAACTCATGAAGCTTGACATAAAAGTTGAGTCTTCATTTTACTTGGCTCTTATATTAACATGACTATTGTATTGAATTCCATTGTGTGCTACAAAGCTGAGCCTCAAGATGTAGGATTATATGGCCATAAATTAGAATTATTTGACATGTGTCAATAAAATAACATTGCCAAGTACTAAAGCACTTTGGCTTTATGTCAAGTCTGAGGTCAGGATTTGTGAGAATGACATAGTACTTTTTTTTGCTTGCTTATTGCTATGGCCCTGAGGCTGTAGCAACCAGATGTCTGGCACTTTGCATTTAAAGGTCTCACAGTTTTAGCAGATAAAGCCCCGATTTTTCCTTCTTTGACTAGATTTTATACTGTTTCCAGTAAAATTATATACTCCTTTTTATTAATGTGATTTTTTTCTTTTTCCATAATCTATCATTGCCAAATGAAAAATAAGAAAGTCATGGCTTATTGTACATTTGAAATACCCTTACTAGATGGTCAAGAGAATAAATATTTTTAATTTTCCCTCATCTTGCTTAGATTGTATTGTGTAAATTTTGGATATCATTTGAAACTTAATCTCTCCATGTGGCTTCAGCAATCTGAGAGTAAATTCCTTATTTCATTCATCTCAGAATCTCCAGCTCCCTATACCCTAAGGTGTGTGCAAGAAATATGTTGGCAGAAAAAGTAAATGAATGAATCTGGAATTGAATCCTGTAAAAGCAAGACTTTCTTAAGACTATTTCAATACGGTGATTTAAAAATAGCAAACAAACAAAAATATTGGTCTGCCCTGGTTTGTTGAAAGGTTGTTGGCTGATTATCTGTAGGAGAATTTTCAACTGGACATATTGTCATAGCTAAAGAAAATCAAATCTCATAGGTTTTCAGCCATACCTTTATGAGGAGATGAGGATCCAGTGTGCTGCCTTAGGGAACGCAGCAACTTCATCATTCAGTTTCCTTTATTACATCTTAAAATTAAATTTTATTGTGGTTATTATGACCAACCATCTGGGTTTTATCTGAGCACTCAAAGACAATAAGGGCTCTGCTACATCTACAATAATCCTTATTTCAGGGGTAGAAAATTGCCCTTCATAAAATACAGAAGAGTTTGAAAACACTGGCCAATAGGCTGTTGAATCCCAGAGCAGTCCTGTAAAAATGCAGTCAAAAGACAGAGGCCATAAAAGGACCAGATCTCCTCAGAAAGATGCCTCATTCCAAATTCTATACAAGAGATACTACATAAGATGAATCTGGGGGCATTTTTGTGGTGCCAGAAATCAAGAAATTCATTTATTATTACTGGTGGGTATATCAAAAAGACTCTGGAACCAAGTTGAAGAGGTTCCCACTGTCCAAAGATGAAACATTTTGTGCATTCATAAGGTGTCATTCAGTGTACTGAAACACTTAAAACAGTTATGTTTAAATCCACGAGTTCATTTCACAGGTGCACACATGCACACACGGGCATACATATCACTGCTTCCACTGGTTACCTCCAGAGGATGCTAGGTAAACCTTAGTATTGTAAAAACTGGTAATAAAGGGAAATAAACATTTGTTTTCATTTTCCTGTATGAACTATACATCAAAGTAATCCAGGAGTTAATAAAAAAGAAATTGCTCAATTGAAACTATCCCATCTAGTCAATGAAGAAGGGTAGAATTAGACTATTATTATTTTTCCATTACTTATAAACTAATAAAAGAAGTAATGACAAAATGGCAGTTAATTCTACAAAAAGTGAGATAACCAAATAGTTGAGCCTGCTGATGGAAGAATACCACACCACCTAGGACGTTCTCTAGCCAAAACAGTCACTTTGAATCTGATCCAGGCTTCAGATGGACTGCTAGTCTACAGGGAACCTGGGGGAAGGAAGCTGATAAATGGCATTCTGAGTGAGTGAGCAGTACCCAGGCAGTGGCAGACTCCAGAGCAGTGCTGCTTAAAGGGGCTTCCTGGAACAAAAAGGACTGGGAACTGTTTGTGACCAGCCCATAAGGAGATAAGGAGCTTGCACAATGTGACTTAACTCCATTACTAAGCTCAGCTGAAGGGAGCTGTTCCTCTTGAAGCCGCCTCCTTCTTCCACAAAGACCAGCCTGTTCACTAGCACAGCACTACTGGTCAAGTCCTGGCTTCTTTTACAACTATACGTACATATAATAGAGGAAGAGGCAGCTACAGATTACAAAGGACTTAATAGAAATATCAACTAATAATGCATGAGGTATATTTTATTACAGTGTAAATAATTCAGCTATAATCAACATTTATAAGAGAATCAGGGATATTGAACACTAGGTATTTAGTAATGAATTGTTACATTGGTTTCTTTTTTTATGGTCTATTTTAAAGAAGAATCCATGTGCTGCTGAGAAGAAAATGTATTCACTTGTTGATGGATGAAATATTCTGTATATGTTTGTTAATTCTAAATTATTGATTGTGTTATTGAGTTCTATGGTTTCTTTGTTTAGTTTTTGTTTGGAAGATCTGTCCAGTGGTGAGAGAGGTGTGTTAAACTCACCCAGTATTATTGTGTTGTGGTCTATTTGATTCTCGAAATTGAGAAGGGTTTGTTTGATATACGTGGATGCTCCATTGTTCGGGGCATAGATATTTATGATTGTTACATCTTGTTGATGTATGGTTCCCTTAAACAGTATGAAATGATCTTATTTATCCCTTCTTACTATCTTTGGTTTGAAGTCCACTTTATCTGATATAAAGATGGAGACCCTTGCTTATTTATGCGGTCCATTTGAGTGGTATGTTTTTCCAATCCTTTCATCTTCAGTCTGTGGATGTCTTTTTCTATGGAATGAGTCTTTTTCTTTTTCTTTTTTTGTTACTGGAGATTGAACTCAGGGGTTCTTGACCACTGAGTCACATCCCCAGCCCTATTTTGTGTTTTATGTAGAGACAGGGTCTCACTGAATTGCTTAGCGCTCCGCCATTGCTGAGGCTGGCTTTGAACTCGTGATTGTCCTGTCTCAGCCTCCCTAAGTGCTGGGATTACAGGTTTGTGCCACCAGGCCCGGCTGGGATGAGTCTCTTAAAGGCAGCATATTGGTGGGCCTTTTATAATCCAATCTGCCAGCCTATATCATTTAATTGATGAGTTTAGGTCATTAACGTTCAGGGTTATTGAAATATGTTTTGTATTCCCATTCATTTTGGTTTATTTTTGGTTTTCAACTTGACTTGGTTTCTTCTTTGATTGCCTTTTTTTAAAATTTGTAAATGAAAGAAAAGTGGTGTGGTTATATTTAATGTTTAGAGATACATTTTTGGATTATGGATGGAATGATATAATGACTAGAATTTGCTTCAAAATTATATGGAGGCAGGAGGGAAATGGGTAGAGGGTACAAAAGTAACAAGATTAGACATATATCAATGTTTCTTAGGCAGGATGATACAGACATGCATTTCATCTTATTATTTCCTCTCATTTTATGTATATTGACATTTCCAAAATAAACATTTAAGAATTAAAAGAAAATTTTAAAACAACAAATTATTATCACTTCTATAAAAGAGTATTTGTAGAACTACAATTGACACTAAATGGCTGGGTATTTTTTAAATAGGCAGGAATAGTTTATAAACACATAACATGTATCCCTAACATAGAAATGTAACTGTTGTATAAAGACATACGCAGAATGTTCCTATAACCCACTGTCATGGGTTGAAGTTTGTACCCTGAACATGCTGCAGCCTTTGCCTGGTACTTTCAGTTGTGAATGACTTTAGAAATGGAGTCTTCACAGATGAAATCAGGATGACGTCAGTAGAACTGATTCTAATCTACTGGCTATCATCCTCATAAGAAGAGGGGAATTTATACATAGAGACACACAAGGAGAATGCCATGTAAAGAGACTCAGAGAACACCAAGGATTCTGAACTTAATTAAGATCAGTGCCTTTGTGTCAGACATTAGGGAAATCCAATCAGGAAGAAGATGGTATGTTTTTGCATAATCCTCTTTATCAAAAATAGTGTCTCAGTGAACTGTGTTATTCTTTTTTCTATTTTCATAACTGCAATTTCTGTTCTCATTTTAATCACAAAGCTAAAGAATAGATAGCAGCAACATTTATCATAAAACAGGAAGAAAAAGAATCCAACGCTTTTGGATCAAGCAAATGAACATTTTTCCTGCAGAAGGAACCAGGGTTATCTGGTCATTTGGATGAAAACCCACTCACTTGTTGAACTTTTTAATAATGAAGTCAGCTAATTGTGTGGGTATCACCTGAAGAGATGTTATCTAGTCTGGTATTCTACAAAGCACTTCTATCTAGACACCAACTTTTGAAAAACTTTATAATGAAATTTAATTAGTTTGTGCATACATATCCATGGAGTGAACAGAAGAAGCTTTTTAACACATTATATTCTTTACTCTGATGGTGAAGATAAACCAAAAAAAGAGAAAGTAGAATGAAGAATGGAAAACAAATATATATATATATGTATATATATATATACATATATATATATATTTTTTTTTGAATAAAAAAATTCAATGCAGGTGGTGAACAGATGAACTTTTTCGGCTTGGCTTCACCCATAGTTAGTGCTAGTTTACTTTTTAGGGAAAAGATTTGTCATAGAACATCTGCAATCCTTTCTCTGGAGTGACTAAGGAGTTACTTCTGTGATCTAACTAGGACCTAAATGAAACAACCTGTTCCTCTGCAAAATGATAGTCTAAGAAAAGGTGAATGAGATGCCATTCATCCTGAGCAAATGGCACTGAAGATTTCCTAGAAGAGGAAATTAAACTCAACCCAAAATAAGATGATGTGTTGTTCACTGCTACAAGTTCCCTGGGCAGTCCCTAACTCTTGGCACCATTCCAGGTTCTTCCAGTAGTGAGGAACCCATGGTACTGCTCTCAGTGCCTTTGCTCCAAATGTTACATAAGGTACCTTCCTACCACCTTCAGGCAGCTGTCATGCTCCCAGGAAGTCTTCCAAATTCTTCAGAGTAGGACCAGGAAAATAAACCTTACAAAAAAGTATCATGACCTCCTGCCCCCACCATAACCTGTGCTCTTTAATACTGAGGCCCAATGTTTAATCCAACAGTACTGTAAAATATTCTAAGGAAAGAGGAAATGAAGGTGGAGAGTGACAGATGTTTCTATTTAAGAAAACATGTGAAAAAGCATCTTAATTTAGTAGAAGGTATGCGTTAGAGAAGTATAAAATATTTTAGGCTAAAGGATTTCCAAGAAGAATTCAGGGATCATAGAATTGGACTCCAAAATGTGATACATATGTATTAAGTTCAATTTCTTATTTTTCTATAGAAGATCAGATAGAGAATAGAAGATTATATGGTTATGGGAAGAAAAGAAAAAAGAATTGCATGCCAAAGAAAGATGAAAGGTGAAAGAAAGGTGGAATGGAATTAAAGAAACCAACAGTGGACACGATAAAAGAAAGAAATGGAGAACAAAGAAGTAATCTACTCAGGAAGTTTTGAGGGGAATGTTGGCTAATTAATTTGGGTTACATGGATGTATCTGATCTTTGACAATGTTAATTAGCTGATTAGTCATTGCCCATAATGTTGACTTCTTCAGCTTCAACTTAAGATCTTGTCCTGAGCACACATTGCAACCACATGGAAGTTTAAAAAAATACCAGTGTCTGGAGAGGGCCTCAGAGGTTCTCTTTTATTTGATGTGGATACAGCCTGCAATTGTGGTTTTTAAAAGTTCCTCAGATGAATTTAATGTGTATCCATGGTCAAAGTCACTGCCATGAGACTCCTTTAATGACAAAAGTAGGACCTGCTCCTCCAAATAAGGAATGACAATCACCCCTGGAACTATAGTTCTCTGCCATACATTAGATCAATGGTTCTCAGCACAAGTATCATTTAGAGATCTTTTTATGACTATGTATTTCCAATACCTATATGAGTGATTCTGATTCAGTAGGTGTTTTAGTCAGCTTTTTCACTGCTGTGAAAAAGACCCAACTGGAACAATTTTAGAGGAGGAAAAGTTTATTATAGAGTTCAGAGTTTCAGAGGTTTCAGTCCATAGACAGCCAGCTGTATTTCTTGGGGCTCGAGGTGAGGCAGGACATCATAGTGGAAGAGTGTGGTGGAGGGAAGTGGCTCACATAATGATCTGGAAGCAGAGAGAGAGAGACTCCACTTGCCAGATACAAAATATATACCTCATAAGCACACCCTCAATGACCCACCTCCTCCAGCCACAAACTATCCATCCTCAGTTACCACTCAATTAATCTCATCAGGGGATCAATTCACTGATTGAGTTAAGGCTCTTATAACACAATCCAGTCAGAGAAGCATCAGAAAAAGATGCATTAGTTTGTTAAGGCTGTCCTAACAACAGAACTACAAACTTAAACAATGGAGACTCCCTGTCTTACAGTTTTGGAAGCTAGAAGTCCCATATCAACCTAAGAGCATGGGTGGTTCTTTTTCCTTTTAATTGTAGATGGGTACAATATCTTTGCTTTATGTGGTGCTACAACTCCAGCTCTGGCTGGTTCCTCTTGAGGGTGGTGAGGGACAATCTGTTGGTGACTCTTCCCCAACTTCTTCTGGTTTGCTGGGAATCTTTAGCATTTTTTGGCTTCCAGATCTCTGCATTCTCATGGTGCATTCTCATTCTCCCTGGATGAATATGTCTACATTTTCCTGTTTTATAAGGATACCAGCCATATTGAATCAGGGCCCACTCTAATAATTTCATTTTATAATTATATCTGAAAAGACCAGATCTCCAAATAAGCTCATATTATGAGGCACTAGGTTAGGACTTCAATGTGAACTTTGGGATGACATAATTCAACTCTATCATATCATGTGTCTCCTTTTCCTCCAAAAACATACTGGTTTTATACACATTGTCAATGTCTAAGGATTTATAATTTAATAAAACATAATGCAAATTGTCCTGAACCTAACATAATTATTTGAAATATGAAAGACTGGAGAACAGAAATTGAATTCTGTAGTTTATCTACTGACCACTTTGCTTAGATAAAACCATGTTTAAGACCTTTTACAATTGTTTCTTTATTTACAAAATATCAGTGAGGACTTGATAAAATGCTAAATTTTAAAAATTCACTGAATTTGAAAACCAAGATGGATGATAGAATAATATTATCCTAAAAATATTAATCCTTTCCGTAATACAGAGTTTCTATTGTCCTTGATTTCTTTTCCAGTCTTGAGATAAATTTTGTAGAGAAAACTAACTCTGAAAATAACTTATTACTTATGATTTCTTCAGTTAATCAAGCTCATTTGAGTTCACATTATTTTGGCTGTTCCAATTTTTATTTTTACCACCAAAGAGCAGATTCCAGTTCATGTATGGTTAACTGAGACAGTGAGATAAGACCTCAGTGGTCAGCAAACCACCTAGCTGATTAAATGGATATTCTTAAAATGAAATATAGGACATTTTTTTTCTTTCTACAATTTCTAACTAGACCTTTTTATTTTTTATTTTTTCAAATTGAGAACATGTTAACTTATCTAACTAGCATCAACTCTGAATAAAGTCATTCCAAAGTATTTCAGGTTACCAATACTTCACTTTTGGGGGGGAAATAGGGAAAAAAATCACCTTATTTGTATAGAGGTGGATCAAATTCTAGCATGTTCAAATTCAGGCAAATCATTTAAACTTGAAAGAAATGAATAAACACTGAAAGTACTTCTGCTTTTCTTTTGCATCCAGAGAGAGGAAGAGCTAAAGGAGAAACAATGGATGTAAATAATATAAATTGTTTTCATGGAAGTTTCAGTAAGAACTGTGATCATTGGCTCACGTGGACAAAGATGTTACAGCACGAAAGCTTAGAAATTGAAGCAATAAATAGAATCAAACTCAAGTACTAAGCAGGATTTGGATTTGTTTTGTTTATTTCACAGATTCTCTTTGGGGATCTTGCTTGAATGTGGAGTTCTGTCTTAAATTCTAAGCATTCTGCCTCATTGAAGTGATTCCATATTTTGTAAGATAGAGAACAAGGTGTGTGGGTGTGTGTGTGTGTGTGAGCGCGTGCGTGCGCACATGTGCACATGCACATATGTGTGTGATTTTTGGATAGTGTAAATGGGAATGTTACCTTTACTCTGATATACAAAAGCAGTATAGATTATATGCACATATTTTCCATCTAGCAAGAAATGAACCCAGAATTGAGTGGACATTTTGGCTGAGAGCCTCAGTTGGGATATGGAAAGCAAACAGAATAAGGTTAGTTGAAGGTTAAGCTGTGTTGTATTGATGTAGTAATGTTGTCTTTAGACAAATTAGCTCACTGGGACTTGGTGACACAGTGGAGTATTAAACCCGTCTTTACAAAAAGAACATGTGCCGATTTTTTTCTAGCTTGAAAAATGCCAGTGAAAAATTACACAAAGATCAAGCTTGTAAAATGTTTACTTTGCAGAAAATCATTTAAAAATGGAATCTCAGTTTTGTTGGCAGCTCAGTTTTTTAAAAGGGCTATTTATTCTAGACTCCTGCAGCATATGGTTTATTGCAGTTTATATGGTGTATTGAAACTGCATGAACTTGGGCACCTTCGGGAATGTTTGTTTTTATTTTTTTAAAGGTGGTTGGACTGAAATCCAGTATGAATCATATAAGAGAGATTTAGAGGCACGTGAAGATAAATGTTTCCCATGTGACACAGAGCAGCACATCTGGAAGGTGATCCTATATAAATAAATAACCTGAAAAGACCATAGTTTTAAAAGATATCAATAAAGAATAGGAGTGTGCATTTTTTCCTGATTGAGGAAAATGTAGTTTTATATTAAAAAATAGTATTTCTCATGCAAATTTCTAGAACCTCTCAGTGTAAACATAGCCTTACAATTTACTTTCACTATTAATTCACCCACTCATTTGCTCAACAAATATCACCAAGTATCTACCTATTAAAGTTGCTATTCTGTAGGTTCTAGAGATATAAAAATGAGTAACAAATGCTTTCTGCCCTAAAATATTTCTCAAGCTAATCATTGATTAGTTTATGTTTAAGCAAATGACTTTCATACATGTCAACTGGTATCCCAACATTATTTTATATTTTAAAATATTACTGTGACACAAATAATTATTTCTAAGCTCTACCTAGTCTTGGAAATAATTTCTCTTTAAAATCTTTTTGTGTTGTTTTGAAAATTTTACTTTCATGTTTTCTCCTTTTTGCCAAGAATATTTCTGTATGGCTTGTTAATCCTCAAAATAGAGTAATATTCTTTTACTTTCACTAAAAAAAATTTTTTTAAGTAAACTTTAATCAAATGAAATAGTTCCATTCAGGTTTGAGTGAAAGACTCTTCCAGTTTTGATTCCTCTTAATTGTATAATAATATGCATTCATATCCTTCTAGTTTTAGTTCAGACACTCCAATTGTGTTATTATTGTCATTATTTTACTTTTTAAATGAACTAAATATTGAGCTTTCAATGCAGTAAAAAGTCCCATTAATATTTTTAAGAACATGATGTTTAGTATCTCCCAAGGCACTATTTTCCCAGTCTGGCAAAGAATGTTTGAAAGCACACAGCACCTTCAGAAAGTATCCAAAGAGGGAAATGAAATTGAGGAAACTGGATAGTAACCTCTTTCCTTCAAATACAATGACATCAAATGCATTTTACATAAAACCAGATAGCCTACACTTATATTTGCAGTCTTTAAATACTAACAGATAACCTTTTTCTTACCACCTCCTTGGTCTGTTATTCCAGAATGCATAGTATCTAGAGTATGTATTAAAAACATTTTTAATAAATGAATGAGCAGATGACAGATGAATAAATGATTATAACATATACATGTTTTTACATTTGTCAAGTCTTCTATCTTTATTCATGATATAGTTAGTATTTATAAAAATGGAAGCTAACTCTTTAAAAGTATTTGACAGAGTACATTCATTGATCTATGACTTGTAAAAGACAAGTATTTACCCAAAAAAATGTGCAAAGAGAATTAATTAGCGGGGAGCAGTGTCCATAAAAGCATCATTTTTTATTCACAGTATAGGTTGACATCCTCATTTCCTCATTCTGTCTGAAACTCTATCAGAGCTATTTTAGAAGCATCGAAAATTCTAAGCAGCAGTCTCTCTTCCCCATGGCTTCTTTCCTATTTCTTTTTTTAAATTAAATAATTGCAAGGCAAAGGGGAAAAAAAAGAACTCTTTATCCACTTTCCAAGAATAACATCAACATAATTAATTAATACAGAATATTTCTTTTAAAAAGTGAAATCCATCGAAAGTCTGTTATCATTGTCTAATGCTTCCATTTGACAATACTGTCAAATGAATTTTATTATAGATTAATTTTTTATGTTTTAGTTTGGAAAAATAATATTAATAAGCTTCTATCTACTGTTTCTGAATAAATGAGCTTGTTAACAGGAGGTTTCTTCCGTCATAGGTGGTATATACTGTTAAATGATAGTCTGTCTGTTCTATGTAACATTTTGTGCCAAAGGATTCAAATGTAACAACTCTATCAATTAGGAGAAGTTACAGTGATGCCTGTAGAGCTGTATTTTTCTGACTTTTAAAACAATTCTTGAGAAGATTCCTTTCCCTAGAGGTTAAATTCAATCTGATAATTTATGATATGGAATTTCACATAAGGCTTTTCTATTTTATCTCCATTTATATTTGTATTTGTTGTTAAGATATTTTGCAATTTTCCCCAAAGTTTGGTCATTAATGAAATGATTTCATTTTTACTTTTATTATTATAATTGCATGTGAAACTGATTTCTCTATAAGTTCCAGGTCTACAGACTGATTTTAGCTGGATCCTTTCCAAAAACTATTTTTCTAATTAATTAAGGCAATTTATGCTGTTCTAGTAATCTATAGCCATTGCTTTTATTTGTCCACAAATATGACTTATTTTAAAGACTATTGTCTATTGTTTTAATCTTATATGTCTTAGTTTCTTCATCAGTAAGAAGATAATGACAATTATGATTTCACGGTGTTAGAGAAGTAAACACATTCATTCATTCTTGAATTATCATTTCATAGTGTTTGAGAAACATTCATTCATTCTTGACAGTGTTGAAAAGTAATGTTATTTAATATCGCAAATTAAAATTGCATGATTTGCTTCAACTTCACAGGTGTTATTGCCAAAACATAGAAAAGAAAGAAAGGGAATTTTTTTTTATACTGGGGATTGAAAGGGGAATTTTTGAATGTAGTATACCCCCTGCCTACACACAAAGGCAGCAGGAGCCCAGATCCTGAGGTATGGCTGAACTACAAGATAGTGAAGGCAAGAGGAAACCCATACCAATACCATTCCATCTAGGGAAGAAATCTTAAATTCACCATGCTGGACCAAATGAATATGATCTTTGTGTAATATGATCTTTGTAACATAAACTCTTTGAGGTAGTTGCACTAGTCGAGATAGGCTAGACAAAGCACTTAGCCCCCACTCCCTCATCTCAGTGGTTTAATGTAAAGTAAGTTTCCTTGTCCTTCACACAGTCCAGTACAGATCAGCACCGAGGCTTCATCACTGCGGGAATCAAGCTTTTGTGGATCCAATATCTTCCAGGGCTTCAGAGAGCTCAAATTATTGTTATTTTTATTTCCAGAGAGCAGACAGAGAAGAGTGTATAGGACAGTGTGGGATTCAAACCCAGAGTCAAGATTAAAACTTTTCTGTATGACTCTACATCTCTTGCTGTTTATTATATTACACTATCTATAACCATCTGCGTTCCTAAACATTTCACATTAGGCATTTTATTCACTCTATTATTTATTCAACAATTGTATATAGCAAACACTTCTCTGTTCATCCAAATAATACCTGTGAACTGAGTGAATTATGTATTGTTTACTGACACAAACAGTTACTACTTGCTTATAGAAATTGCCCAGAAACATAAGACTCTAAAAGAGATTCTGTTTATTGCCAACTTTTTCCATATTAATTTTACTCTTATGATTCTAGAAATATAGTGTCTTAACAGATTTATTTGTGATTTGAAATGAGAACTATTTTAATTCCAATGAAAGTAAGAAAATAATAAAATATTGGGCTATTTTCTATTTTGTACTTTTCTAATACAAATAAGAAGAGAAACCCAGCCTTCATTATATTTAAATTTTAAAACAAGCCATTTCTGCCCAAATTTATCTTTGCCCTCCTAGAAAATATGTAAGTGTTTAGATTTCTGATGTCTAAGGGTGGCTATGAAATTCAGAAAATTTCTTTATTATAAAGGGTAGACTTGCTAGAGTAAGATATTGAATATAAAGTATAGGAGAAAGATTGATTGAAATAGAAATAAAATTGTGATTTATAAATTTGTATTTTTTATATTTATAAATTTTTAAAATTTATATTATTTATAAAACCAAGAATCAGGTTCTCTCAGTCTATAAGAAAACTTCAAATAAAAAAGAGCAGCCAGAGAGCAATATTCGTGGTGTAGATAAATGCTTTCAGAATTAATCCTATTTAAGTGAATGAAAAAGTTTTATAAATATTTAGAGTCCATGGTTCTCTTTTCTGTAAGACTTAATGCCCTAAACCCCTAAATCCTCTAAATTTTCAATTTGAAAAATGTTTATTCAGACCACAATTTGGCTACCTTTTTGAATAATCACAACAAATGTATGTGATTTGCCAAGTTTTATTCTTATTCTTCCATGTATACAGACTGTTAACAATACAAGTAATTTGGTTTTTAAATTAACAATACTCTTATTTTAAAACTGTGGATATTTCATTAATTTCAAATTGTTCTAAATGACCTGCAAAAGTTGACCAGCTGTAACCCACACAGGGCACAGTTTGATATAAGAATGAATGACTTTTCAATAAACACCTAGGACCAATGCTGCATTTAAGAATGCATTCTCACATGGGATGTGTTTCAAAATTTAATTAGCAACAAAGAATTATATAAAGTCGTAGAGGAGAGAGTCTAACTACTAAGGTTAACATAAAAATTCTAAGACCACTCCTGCGAAGCGAAGAATTAAAAACTGGCAAGTTTTGTATCTTCAGTCGTGCAGTTTTTTGTTAGGCATACACATTTCAAATTAAGTACTCAAATGTACATACACATTGTCATTTTATATATTTTGGTTTTATACTATTTTGCAAACCACAAAGCACACTTTCAAAGGATTAGCAGATTTTTTTCATAGTAGAAGGACAGGTAAATATTATCTGTCCTTGTCATTCTTTTGAAGCTCTTTATATGCGCTTTCTCATTTCACAGCCACAAGTCTATTAGCAGATGCTACTAATGCTGCCGCTTTCCAGAGAATTAAATGAAATAAAAATCAAACAAATTTCTCCTGTCTGTTGTTTTGGTTTAGATAAAAAGCTCATGTATGAGAATACAAGAAAGTTTAGAGGTGAAATGATTGGGTGATGAACCTTAACCTAATCAGACATGGATAAACTGAGGGGTAACTGTAGGTGGGTAGGGTGTGGCTAGAAAAAAGTAAATCACTGCGGGGGGTGGGGGTGGGGCTTTGGCATTTATATTTTGTCCTAGGTGAGTGGAGCTCTATCTCTACTTTCTGATTGCAACGTTCTAAGCTGCTCTCCTCCACCACACTCTTCCACCATGATGTTCTTCTGCCTCACCTCGGGCCCAGAGCAACAGAGTTGGCTGTCTATGAACTGAGATCTCTGAAACTGTGAGCCAAATGAACTTTTTCTCCTGCAATTGTTCTTGTAGTTCTTTTTGTCACCAAGATGAAAAAGCTGACTAAAATATTCACACAGCTCTTAATAGTTGCACCTGGAATTCCTTTTCAATCGTGTGACTCTGGGTGATTCTTCATTAGCCTATCACTAACTACCATAATCTTTTAAGTGGCTCTCTTTTCTCACATGTGAATAGGCAAAAAAAACAAACTCAGTTTCTCCTACTATATTCTCAAAATACAAATGACCTCTGGCACCAGATATATGGAAGTTTTCCCCAAACACTAAGTAAGCAATCAATTCTGCAGCAGCAGACACTGGCTGGATGTCCTGTAATACAATTCAAATCTCACACTACCTGGAGATGCTGTCAGACCCACATGCTGAGAGCTTCATCTCTGAGAATGCCGTGCCCCAACACTTTAGATGTCTATTGCAGGCTCCACATAGTTTTACCTGTAGTTCCAACTCACTGGGTATAAATCAGGGTTCCTTCAAACCTCCTCAGGTTTGTTTAATTTACTCAAGCAGCTCACAAAACTCAGTGAAACACTTATTATATTTACTGGTTTATTCTAAAGGATATTACTAAGGATAGAGATAAAGAAATGCATAGGGCGAGGTATGGGAGAAGGGGCATGGAGATTCTATGCCACCTTCCAGGAACCTCCATATGTTCAGCTAGCTGGAAGCTCTGTAAACTCTGTAATTTAGAGATTTGTAGAGACTTCATTTCATAGGCATCATTAGAGCATGGATAACTATTTTGAAATATTATTGGACTAAAAGGGTATGATCTCATGCTAATAAACTGGATGTGGAAACCCAGCAAAGCCTCCATTTGAATTCTTCAGCATTTCTTCCTCAGAGGTATGGAGCAGAACTTCTGAAATGGGGGTCTTACCATCTACTATGAGACAAAGTAGGTCAGGGAAAGGTAGGGAAGATTAGAGTTTCTATGTTCCACCTTGGAGAAAAGAAATTCTAGTATCGGCAGCCTACCTTGGGGAAGGAGTGGTGATCCAGGAACCATGGATAAAAGTCAAAAACAAACAAATGTATATGTAAATATTGTATCACGGTAGACATGGTTCATCTGTGGGCAAATTTTTTCCTGGTTAATGGACAAAACAAAGAGTCAGTCATGGCTGTTTATAGGCCAAGATATGTACCTGTTTTAGGCATGATTTTGTCTTCATAAGAAATTAGCAAATGTGGAACAAATGTGTGAAATAATTAAAGAATTAGGGTTTGCTTAGTACCCAACAAGTGGAAAGTTCAAAATGCAATCATGGGTTTCATGGATTCTAATAGTTTTTTGAGAACTGCTATGTCCCACATTTTAATTTTTAATAATAATTCAGATTAAATTTAGACCTTATAATCTTATTTCAGCTGATTCAGGTTATCACTTCCTGTTATGAAAACTATTTATATAAGCGGAATACTTGCATTTCCAGTAGTAAAATCTCAACCCTCTTTGTCTAAATGTACTCAAACTTAGGATCAAATTGCCAGACAAACTCCTGATATAGCACCTGGCCACCTACCTTCATTCATAGACCAATAAAATCGAGAGCCTTAAAAACGCCATCACTTTATTTAACTGCGTTGAACTGTGAAACCTGGAAGGATGTAGAAACCAGAACAGACTGCTAAAATGAAGTCATCTTGCTTAAGGGATAGTTTGTAACAGGGCATTGTGCTGACAGGTCTGCAAGCCTATAGTCCAAAGTCAGTGTGTATATTTCAGCTCAAAATAGATCCTGTGTGTGACAAAAACAGCATTATTCTCAACAGTTGAGGGAACTTGATGGATGTTGCTTCTCCAAACCCTGGAAAATTAAAAAAAAAGAGGCCCCGTGGAAAGGTCTATTCATGCAGCATTTTCTGTTTTCTTAAAGAATGATGGTGTATGTAGAAAGGATGGTCTATACATATTTGCTGGGTGTGAAGAACTATCACTGACTTTACATTTCCAAATTAAAAACAAAAAACAGAGCACATTTTTTATATAGGTTTTCCCACTCCCAGTTATTTAAAAAAAAAAAAAAAGGTTTATCTCAGTTCAAACTCCAAATCAGATTTGATAATGCATTTCTTTTGGTGAAAAGATTACAACCAAATTAAATAGCATTGCCCAGCAAATCTGAGTGAATTGTTTATGTAGAACCTGATACTGTTATCAATAGAAATAATACAGCATAATGAGCACTTTCAGGAGGCAAAAAGGTTTCTTCTTTTTTTAGTCATGCTTTATTTTCTCGTGTATAATTTATATGACCAATGCACTTCGGATTTTCACATTTGATTTTTTAAAAAGTATTCTGCAGAAAAATACATGTGCAAACAAAACTTAACAACTCAGTCTCAAAGATTTATCTGTTTTAGATTTCCAGATGCCTCAAAATTAGACATATTTGTGTTACTTTATAGATTAAACAATTCTTTCCTTTTAGCAAAAGCAGAATGCATTTTCCTGGGTGGAAAGTAATAGCCTTGATAAAATTCAGCTGCCATCTTGGGTGACCTTAGAATCAAAAAAGGGAGCTGTGTTCCTACCTGCCAAGTTGTTCCTTCCTCTGGGTCAGCTGCTTTGTCTGGGCCACAATGCTTAACATTTACTGAGCACTTGCTAAGTGTCAGGCAAAAGAGCTCCACAGGTCACTCTTAGCATTAGATTAATTTTACAGATGAGAAATGTGAGATGCATAAACGTTGCTTAAAACTCTCAGAAAGAGAATTTTAAGAGGTGAAGTTTTAGAGGTGAAGTTTTAGAGGTGAAGCTTGATCTTCAATCAGGGCAATCAGCTCCTTAGTCTATGCAAACCCACCTTGTATCTCCTCGTGCTTCTTTCTACATAACTATAATTCAACATCTTGCCTTTCCTTTAATTTATTGCTTGAATCTTTATGTTTGCATTAGGACTGTGTCTTCCCATATTCTCTTAGATATATTAAACTGTCTGTTAAACAGTGAACTTGTCAAGGATCACATTAAGCCATCCAGCACTTCGATGTCAAGTTAATAATGGCTGCTTTTCCTTTAATTCTTTTAAAAACATCTATAGTTCTTTTGAACTGACCTCCTTCCTCTACTCACAGTTAAGCAAAGAGAAAGGATTTAATAGTTTTAAGGACATAGAGTTTCTAGAAAATAATAGAGGAATAAAATGGTCAAATTGCACATTTAAGCAGCAGGCTAATTATTAAATAAATCACTTTGTCTTAACTTTCTTAGTCTAGCATTGGGAGTTACAGAAACCAAACATTCTGATCATTTTCAAAGTTGTATCTGATTGATGCAAATTCCAGCTGAAAGAAAAAGAGATGTAATTAATTTAATGGAATAAATTTATGTGGGAAAAATGAATTGTTAGTAACTTAGATGGTTCTAAGTATTTTGAGATACCCCAAATCACACACTCAATTAGAAACACTAGTTGGGTTGAAATGGAAATACTGGCAGACCTAATTTCACCCTAGTAAAATGAAATAATTATTCTGAACTCTAGTCCTAAAAACTTATCAGATATTTTGTATTGAGAAGAACTTTGACCAAATGAACACACATATTGCATTTTCTTTCCTCCTCACCTCATAATCAGGAGACCCTCAACTCCTAGGATATATAACATGCTCAAAGATAGAATTTACAAACAATTTCATGGCATCTGCCTGTTTCTTCCCGCCCTCTCACTTAGCTCTCTCTGTTCACTCTATCTAACATTTGTGTCACTTCTTGTCACCTCTGCTTCTACCAGGAAGTTACTTTGCTATATAGGAAACAAAACAACCTTTAGTGCTAGTTTGAGGAAAATGCTTATCTCCATTTTTCTTCTGTTCTTTTTGGCTTCAATTTTAAATTCTTTTCAAAGCCGACACCTAATCATTGAACATATTCATGAGGTGCAGTATAGTATTTCAACCCATGTATACAATGTGCAAATGATCCATATCAGATATCAGAGCAATTAGCATATCTACCACCTCAAACATTTATAATTCCTTTGCATTGGAAATATTCAAAATCTTTTCTTTCAGTTATTTAGAAATATTTGATGCATTGTTAAAAACTTATAGTTACCCTACTATGCTATCAAACGCTAGAATTTAATCCTCCTGACTTCATTTCTGTGCTCTTCAATCAATTTTTCTTTCCCTCTCCCCTCCTCTACACTTGTCAGCCTTGGGTAAATGTCATTCTACTCTTTACTTCTAGGAGATCAACTTTTTTTAGCTTCTACATATGAATGAGAACATACAGTATTTGTGTTTTTGCGTCTTATTTCATTTAACATAATGTCCTTCAGACTCACCCATGTTGCTGCAAATGAATTTCATCACTTCTTGTAGGTGAATAAATTTTTACCATTTTTTTTTTATCCCTTCATGCACTGATAGGAACCTAGGTTGATTCTATACCTTAGCTATTGTGAATAGTGCCACAATAAACTAGTTGCCTTTTATTTGGATATATACTCAGTAATGGGGTTGCTGAGTTACATAGTAGCTCCACTTTTGGTTTTTTGAGAAAACTTCCCACTATTATCCATAATGGCTGCACTAACAAGCACTCTCATCAGTGATGTGTAAGAGTTCCCATTTCTCATATCGTCACCAGCATTCTTTTTTTTTTTTTTTTTGGTCTTTTGATGATAGACATTCTAATTGGGATGATATAATATCTTGTGGGTTTGATTGCATTTCCCTGGTGATTAGCAATAGTAAGGAAATTTTGTACACTCTTTGACCATTTGTATGTCATCTTTTGAGATGTCTGTTCAGATAACTTACTCATTTTTTTAATTGGATTATTTAGTTTTTATAGTTGGGTTGAGTTTCTCACATATTCTGGGTATTAATCCCTTCTCATGGTGAATAGCTTACAAATATTTTCTTCCATTTTACAGGTTCTCCACTCTGTTGGATGTTTCTTTTGCTGTGCAGAAGCTTTTTAGTCTGATATAGTCATATTTCTTTATTTTTGCCATTGCTTTTTGGGTCTCATGCAAGGAATTGCTCATACCAATTTCCTGAAGTGTTGCTATTATAATTTCTTCTAGCAGTTCTATAGGTTAGGGTCTTATATTTATGTCTTTGACTTTCATTTATGATGAAAGATGGGGTTCTTGTTTCATCATTCTCTATTTAGATATTCAGTTTTCCCAGCACTATTTTTAAATAGAATGTCCTTTCTCCAAGCATATTCTTGGTGTTTTGTTTGAAAATCAGTTAGCTATAATATGTGGATTTACTTCTGAGTTCTCTACTCTGTTCCATTGGACTATGTGTCAGTATTTATGTCACTATCATGCAGTTTTGGTTACTACAGTTTTGCAGTATGTTTAAAGTCAGTGTGATGCCTATAGATTTTTTCTTTTTGCTTAAAACTGCTTTAGCTATTCAGAAATTTGTGATTCCATACAAATTTTAAGTTTTTTTTTCTATTTCTGTGAAGAATGCCATTGGAATTTTGATGATAATTGCACTGAATCTACAGATTGCTTTGAGGACTGTGGACATTGTCATAATACTAATGCTTGTAATCCATGCACATGGGATGCCTTTCCTTTTCTTCCTTAATTTCTCTAATCAATGTTTTAGAGTTTTTGTTTTACAGATATTTCACCTTCTTTAATATAATTGATTTTTTTTCAGTTTGTTATTCGTGTATAAAAGTATTAGTAATTTTGTGTGTTAATTTTGTACCTTGAAATTTTATTCAATTTTAACAATCAGTTTAAGTGGTTTTTATTTTGTTTTGTTTTTTTATCATTTTTTTAATGGAGTCTTCAGGTTTTTCCAAAGATCATGTCTTTAAACACTGACAATTTTACTTTTTTCTTTCCAATTTACCTCCTTCTCAGTTTTTACTGTAGCATGGTATATAAGTCAGTTTTTCATAATTGTTACAAGTTATCTGGGAAAAAAAAAACTATTCAAAGGAGGAAAGATTTATTTTAGCTCATGGTTTGGGAGGCTTCAGTCCATGATGAGCTGGCTCCATTGCTATGGGCTTGTGTGAAGAAGTACATCACCATGGAGAGGACATGGGGGACAAGAGCTGCTTACCCAATTGATAGCCAGGAAGCAAGGGGCCCAGAGACAATATAAATTCTTCAAACAGAAGCCCCCAGTGACCTACCACCTTCAAGTAGGCCCCACCACTTAGTAGCCTGTTTAATTATAAATTCGTCAATGATTCAATCACTTCCCAAAAGTCCCACCTACGAATATTGCTGCATTGAGTACCACATCTTCAACACATTAGCCTTTGGGGAACAATCCAATTTATAATGCATGGAGACTTCAATTATTTTTATTTGGGATTATAGCCTCTCCTTCTTTCCCTCACTTTCAGATACAAGCTCATAAAAAGCAAGCCCAATACTCTTCAGAAGCATAGTCCAGGCTCTTTCCCACCACAACTTTCTCTTCTAAGTCTGAACATCCTTGACTTTTTCTTGATTTATTTACTTACGGATGTATTTATTTTTCTTTCTTTTTCTCTCCCTTCTCCTTCTTCTCCTTCTCCCCTCCTCCTCCTTCTGTTTTCTTAAAACAACATGAACTTTCTTGGTCTCCTGACTTTTTCCAAGAATATACTTCAGTTCTTTAGTCAAGTAAATGCCTTATGGGCACATTGATATACCAGATACACACAGACAGAATAAATCACAACAGTGTATATAATTAATGTTTAATATATATTTGGAAATGTGAAACTGAATCAGAAGACAGAGTTCAGACTTAGTTTTTTAAACCTATATTTTTGATTAAATAACATAGAATAGAGTTTAAGAGTTAGAGTTCTGGAGCTGACATCAGGAAGACCTGGAATTTGTATGATGGTTCTCCTAAATACAAGTGTTATGACTAAAAATAATTCATCTCTCTGACCCCTAGTTTTCTTATCTATGAGATGAGATTTAAAATAATTCCTACTTCATGGATATGTTATAATTAAAAATTTAAACTCATGGTTTGAAACTATCTGGCATATAGTAATTACTCTGTAAATGATACAGATTTTTAATTTTGCATAAAAGACATGAAAGGAATACCCAATAATTATTCATAATTGTTCAGTATATGTCAAGGTCATTCAGTATATGTCAAGGTTCTGTGACTGATATATTGACTTAAATTGTCATTTTAAAAATTCAGTTTTCACACCAAAACCATAAAGTAAATAGTACTATCCCACTATTATTGAAAAGGGAAACAAATTTCAAAGGAGCAAAGTAGTTTTCCTCTGGACATATAACTTCCACAGGGCAAAACCAGGTACTGGTTTCTGATGTCAGAGTCATTTATTTCTAAAGTCATTTACCATCTGTGAAATAACTGAATGTTTTAGTTACTATATTTAATGTCATTTTTAGATAATACACTAATAAAGCGAGTTAACTTCTAGAATTCATATCTTGATAAATTACCCTAAATACTCCTTCTTAACTTCTTTCTGATTCAATACTCCTACTGTTCTCAACATTTCTTCTTCAGTATCCTCTAGCATAGGCATCACACAATGTGTTTCATCTATAAAATAACAGGTAATACCATTTTTCAAAGGAAAAAATATGTTAGTCTTTCTTTTTTCATCCCCAAGCAGTCTGTTACTACATGGAGAAGCAAAATTGGTGAGAATTACAAATAAATAAATTGTGGAAATGTGCTTCTGTTTGTTGACAAAGGAAGTCTGGGCAGAAAGAGATCATGGCCTCTGGTTAAATGAAGCAGTGACCTTATTAGAAATTCCAATGCAGAAAAGTCTGTCAGAAAAACAGCATCAAATCATGGAAACCATAACCATAAAGCTAATTGTAGAAAGTAAAGATTATTTGATAAAGATAATGGCATGGTTTGTTAACTATTTGCAGGATAAAAAATATTGTTATAGTTTTATCTCCATTGCACACTCAAATAAATTCCACATGGATTAAAAAACTAAATGTAAATGTTATACCAACAAATCAAAAATAAGTATAATATTCATAAAAAATTTATTGAATTGTACATTGATCATGAAATATATTAGCTCAAAACAATGGAAGAATTCATAAAGGATAACTGTTGTGGAGATTTTCCTACAGAGAGTTTTAAAATTTTTATGGCCCCAAATATGCCATAAATAAAATTAATAGTCAAATAAACTATTTCAGAATATATTTGCTCATATAGGACAAAAGAGCTAATAAACTTAATATATAACATTTCCATCAAAACAATTTATCTAAATACCATCTCAGAATAAAAATACATTCAAAAGTAATAGTTAAATAATAAAAATAGAAATTATATAATTCCAGGTCTGGGATGACTTCTCTTTCTGGGTACAGTATGTATGCTTTTCCTGATTATGTCAGTTACACATTCAAAACTCTGGAATTTACCTACCAGTATTCAAGAAGACACAAATTTGTTGTAATTCTAGAAACAAAAGTAAAGCTATCCTTGACTAGAACCTAAAAGGAGTCTATTCACTTTACCATTAATTCACATGAATTAAAGTGTATGCATGAATTTCCATAATAAATAAAAAACCTATAACAATAAAAATGTAGAAATTCATTGAGTTATTGGGGAGGAGACTATTTGTGTTATTGACATAATCTTGTAAACAAGAGAAATAGAAAGAAGAGAATGGAATAGAGGAACACATTATGTATTGTGATATTAAGCCCCCAAAAAGCTGTCAAAATGAATGAAATGCAGGAGTATAAAAGAATGAGTAGAGATCAAAAGACAGTTTAGAAGAAACTGTAGCAAGTTGAATATAAATAGGTAGAGGCAATGGATAGAAAAAATTTTAGCAATATAAGGGGAAAATGTCATGGTTTATAAGAAAAAGAAGCATAATTAAAATCTATATCATAAACAAGCTGAATATATTCTATTTTTTGGTGGAAGGGAAATACCTGGGATTGAACTCAGGAGCACTCGACCACTGAGCCACATCCCCAGATGTATTTTGTATTTTACTTAGAGACAGGGTTTCACTGAGTTTCTTAGCCCTCTCTTTTGCTGAGGCTGGCTTGGAACTCAACGATTCTCTTGTCTCAGTTTCCCGAGCCACTGGGATTATACTGTGCCTGGCTTGAATTCATTCTTTAAGAAACATTTTATTTATACAATTGAGCTCTTGTCAAATGCAGAAAATTGAATCACAGTGGAAATAATAATAGAGATAACAGGAGATCAAAGATTAAATATAAATCAGTTCTTCCTAATTAAAATAAATGAATTAAAATAATCAAGACATATTAAAGAAAAGGTTTGAGGTAAAAAATGTAGAGCCTACAATGTCCCCGCAAAACATAATTATGGGAATAATAGACTTATTCTGGAACTAGATGCCAGATGAAAAGGAAATGATGATTACAGAGGTATGAGGAGAAATATCTCACAACCCCGCCCCCACCAAAATACGAATTCAGAGTAGTTATAACTCATGTGGAAAAGTGACCCAAGTGCTTATAAATGTAAAACACATTTATTTTTTCTTTAAAAAATAGCTAACTCTAATATTAATTACAGTAAAAACTCAAAGGTTGAGGAAAGATCATATGATATGACACAACTGGCAACAAAAATATGCTAGAACATTTAAAATTGTGAAGATAAATTTGAAAACTACCCATAGAATATTAATTTGAGATAAATGTTACCACTAGACTCTTCCTCTTTATCAGAGAAGATAAACCAGTATCAGAGGAAACTAATTAAAAATATAATTTTAAATATGTAGAGTTTAGGTACAGGATATTTAATTGGTATTTCTTTAAATCTCACACCAGAGACATATTATTAAAAATAATCCAAAATATTAGAAAATGTTTCAAAATACTTTTTAACATAAAACTATGTGTATCTCCTATGAATTTGAATAAAAAAATGGAAATCTATTTTAAATTATTGAAAAGAATGAATTCCTTTAAATAGTTTTTCTTTGCAAATATATCACTGAAATGATATTTAAAGAATCTATTCATATACTACATCAACTTAAATGGAAATTTCAGTAAGAGCTAGGTTTAAATGCTGAACTTCTCAATTTAATTGGAATGACTTTCAACATCTAGTTTATCCACTGTGATGTTCTTATTGCCAATGGTAAAATGGGAATATAGTTATATATCTTTCATTTTGAGGGAGCAAGAATAAGAAATGATGTCATGAAATATTAATCAAATAATACAGAGTAAAAGCTCAACTTTTACTGTTGTTATATATTAGAAAAACATCTCAAAATCTTCTCAAAATTAGCCAACAAAATGCAACAATGACCTCTAGTCAATTCTAAAAACGAAAAACACAAGTTTTGTATCAGAACAATATTTCATTAATAAGAAAAAATTATTTGTCTTACACTGAGTCACCACTATTAATTTTTCATTAGGCTCCAAACTTTCAAACCCAAAGGAAAATTGAGATAAGCATGGAGCCATTGTTATTTAACATTATTTAATTCAGGGTATGCCTTTTAAAGATGTGGTTACTGGTTTTTAGGAACTAAGTCTATACTTACTTATAAGAAATCTTATTAACAATTCTTACTATTTATTTATTGTTATTGTTATAAATAAGTATAAACATAAATGGTTTTTTCTCTTTTATTGTTTGGTCTTACTTTTTATTTGTTCTAATTAGTTATTAATGATAGTAGTATGCATTTGGATACATCATACATAAATGGAGTATAACTTTTCATTCTTCTGGTTGTGCATGATGTAGAATCACATTTGGTCATGTAATCCACCTATGTACATAGTGTAATAATGTCCGATTCATTCTACTGTTTTTCTTACCTTATTCCCTCCCCCTTTATTCCCCTCTACTAATCCAAAATACCTCTATTTTTTCCCTAGCCTCCCTGCTTATTTTGAATTAGCTTCCAAATATCAGAGAAAATATTCAGCCCTTGGATTTTTGGGATTGGCTCACTTTGCTTAGCATGATATTCTCCAACTCCATCCATTTACCTGCAAATGCCATGATTTTATTGTCTTTTACTGCTGAATAATATTCCATTGTGTATGCATACCACATTTTCTTTATCCATTCATCTGTTGAAGGGCACCCAGGTGGTTCCATAGTTTGGCTATTGTGAATTGAGCTGCAATAAACACTGATGTGGCTCCATCTCTGTAGTATGTTGATTTTAAGTCCTTTGAGTATAAACCAAGGAGTGGGATAGCTGGGTCAAATGGTGGTTTCATTCCAAGTTTTCTGAGGAACCTCCATGCTGCTTTCCATAATGGTTGTAGCAATTTGCAGCCCCTCCAGCAATGTATGAGTGTACCTTTTCCTCCACATCCTTGCCAACATTTATTATTGCTTGTATTCTTGATAATTGCCATTCTAACTAGAGTGAGATGAAATTTTAGAGTAGTTTTGAATTGCATTCCTCTAATTACTAGAGATGTTAAACATTTTTTCATATATTTGTTAATCATTTGTATTTCTTCTTCTGTGAAGTGTCAGTTTAGTTCCTTAGCTTATTTGTTGATTGGGGTTCTCTCTCTCTCTCTCTCTCTCTCTCTCTCTTTTTTGGTGTTGAGTTTTTTGAGTTCTTTATATATTCTGGAGATTAATGCTTTATCTGAGGTGCAGGTGGCAAAATTTTCTCCCATTCTGTAGGCTCTCTCTTCATGTTATTGATTATTTCCTTTGCTAAGAAGCTTTTTAGTTTGAATCCATCCCATTTACTGATTCTTGCTTTTAGAAGATTTGGGCCTACTTTTTCTTCTGTTAGGTGTAGGATCTCTGTTCTAGTGCCTAAGTCCTTGATCCACTTGAGTTGAGTTTTGGGCAGGGTGAGAGATATGGTTCAATTTCATTTTATTACATATGAATTTCCAGTTTCACCAGCACCATTTGTTGAAGCAGCTATCTTTTCTCCAATGTAATGTTTTTGGAGCCTTTGTCTGTTATTAGATAACTATATTTATGTGGGTTTGTCTCTGTGTCTTCTATTCTGTACCATTGGTCTATGTGTCTGTTTTGGTGCCAGTACCATGCTGTTTTTGTTATTACGGCTCTCTAGTATGGCTCTGTAGTTTAAGGTCTGGTATTGTGATGCCCTCTGCATCACTTTTCTTGGTACAAATTGTTTTGGCTATTCTGGGTCTCGTGTTCTAAATAAATTTCATGATTGTTTTTTTCTATTTCTATGAAGAATGTCATTGGTATATTAACAGGAATTGCATTAAGTCTGTATAATGTTTTTTGTAGTATGGCCATTTTGACAATGTTAATTTTGCCCTAAAGAACATAGAAGATCTTTCCATCTTCTAAGATCTTCTTCAATTTCTTTCTTTAGTGTTTTCTGTAGTTTTCATCGTAGAGGTCTTTCACCTCTTTTGTTAGTTTGATTTCCAAGTATTTTTTTTTAGGCTATTGTTACTGGGGTAGTTTTCCTAATTTCTCTTCAACTGATTCATCACTGATGAATAGGAATGTGTGTGATTTATGAGCGTTGATTTTGTTTCCTGCTACTTCGCTGAATTCATTTATTAGTTCTAGAAGTTTTCTGGTGGAATTTTTTTTGATTTGCTAAATATAGATTCATGTTTTCAGCAAGTAGTGATAGTTTGAGTTCTTCTTTTCCTATATGTTTATATTTACTAGACATACAGGCATTATCAGAATACCATTGAGGTGAGAGAACAGAATTTTGATTTACCTCATTTCATAGAAAAATCATGATTTCAAGAAAATATATTTATTTAGATATTTAAATAACATATAATATGAAAATAATGATAATGTATAAGGAAAGTAAATTTAACCCATCATAGTACATAACTATATATATATATACACATATATATATTTATAGTAATAAAACAAAAGTGCCACTGAACTTACCAACTCTATATCAAAAAGAATTTTAACATAACATGCAAGCACTACTAAAAATAATCAAATAAAAATACTTAATTTGAAAAATACTGTAATCAAATTTATAAGGTATTAAAATTAATTTAGCAGGATTTTAAGCACACCCAAAAATGCACAAATAAACTGAAAAGCTAGATTACAATAAATCATCCATACTGAATTTTGCAGAAGAAAATAAAGGCTAATTGAAGAGCATACGAAACAAATGGGACCTAGTACAAAAGGCCTAAAATACATGCAGAGTTTTATTTCTAGAAAGAGTGCAAGAATCAAGTAGGAGAAATATTTACTGGAAAAGCTGACAGGAAAATGGAATCAAATTTTAAAAATACTACATATTCTAATAATTTTTCAAAAAATAGGAGAGGAGACCATGCCAAATCATAAAGAAGTGGAAAAAAACACTAAACAAAAATAAAAGCCCCCAAAGCAGGAGGGCCAACAGCAAGATAAATGACTAGAAGTTCGTGGTGTACTTCCCTTCAAAACAAAGGACCCAAACAAGAAAAAACAGCAAGTTCTCTCACTGGAGTGCTTGAGGCAGAGCTTCAGAGTGCAGTGGGAATGTGACACATTCCCAAGCATGGTGGACTAATGGTCTTATAAATAAGGGAATGAATCACACAGAATTTATTGTATCAGCCCTTGAGATCCTTTCTCAACAAAAATGGACTTTGTCCAGCCTGAGCAATGGCGAGGCACTAGGCAACTCAGTGAGACACTGTCTCTAAATAAAACACAAAATAGGGCTGAGGATGTGGCTTAGTGGTCGAGTACTCCTGAGTTCAATCCCCAGTACCAAAAAAATTAAAATTAAAATTAAAAACAAAAAGGACTTTGCTCAGTGGACAAGGGTAAATAGGAGGATCTGGCTAATACTTCTCACACTATAGATACCTGAAGAATTTACTTCTAGAGAACCCTGTGGCTCTTGCAGGATCTGAACCCAGTGTGGGGAGTTGCCAGGTTACCAAGGGGAGAAAGAAATCAGTCTATGTTGTGCCCTTCCTCCCCAGGCTCTTGCTGTATGGTGTTATCTTGAGAACTTGCCCACCTAGAATCCTGTGAAGAAGCCAGGAAGCTGCTCCCAGCAACTCTGCTAACTCTGCCAATGGGACTGAGTATAAGGATGACCCCAGTAACACATCATCAGCTCAGGTAAGCAGTTAGGTAACCAACCTGAGAAGTTCAACTCACTGAGCCACCCAGGAAGTAGTCAGATGGCCTCATCCTTCCTCATGATGTTGCAAGAAGCAGTAAGGCAACCCCACCCACCCACCCAACAACAACCCCTAAAAGTAGCTAAGAAGGCTGTACTTCTTTACTAAGAGACTTGGCCCACTGAGGCCCTGGGAAGCAATCAAGTGGTCCTGCGCATTATCATGTTTTCTCAAGAAGTATGTGAGCAGCCCATTCTCAGAAGTTTGGCCTATAAGGCCTTGAGAAACAGATACTGAACCCTGGGTACTTACCTCAGTCCTAGAAAGAAGCTATGAAAACTCAGTTGAGTAGGTCAGTCCCCAGCAACCTCACAAAGTCATCAATGTAGCCCTCAGATATTAACCCATACTGTCTGTTCCCATTAGCATGACCTGGCCTCTGTGTGACTCTAGTAAGTCACCCTGCTACCTTGAATGTTGCATTGCATGCACCTGGGTCCACCAGGGTGGCTCCACCTTTACATGACCTGCAGAAACTGAGAAGTACCCCCACACTGACAGCCATGCTCTGAGCTGTCAGTGAACCTGCCCTATCTAATGGATCTGTATCCCAGATGATGGAGCAAGCCCACATCCCCTTTAGCCTAGGCCACTGAGATACCTGCAGACCTCACTAATGTGGATCATAACTGAAGAAGATATAGACACTAAACTAAAGTGCCCACTTAAAACCAAAATCATCACAGTGTATAAAATAACAACATAGGACACTTCACTGTCAGAAAATCTCTTACTGTGAAAGCCACTCTATAATACTGAAAGAGGCAACTGACCCACACAGTGCACAAGTACCAACAAAGGGAAAAAAGAATCTTGTAAAAGCAAGGTAACATTATGCCTGCAAAGAAACACAATAACTGTCCAGCAACAGATCCCAAAGAAAAGGAAATGGATCAATTACCTGACCAATAATTAAAAATAATCATTCTAAGGAAACTTAATGAAATAAAAGACAACACAGACAACACAGACAATTCACTACAATTATAAAGATAATTCATGATATGATTAAGAAATTCATCAAAGAGAGACATTATAAAAATAATCAATCAAAAATCTCTGTGCTAAAGAAAATAAATGAAGTAAAAAGTACACTTCAAAGCCTCAACAGCAGAATTGAAGAGGCAGAAGAAAGAATTTTTGAGATTAAAGATAGGTCTTTTGAAATAACGCAGCCAAATAAAAAGAAAAAATTAATGATGAGAACCTTTAAGACATATTAATAGTCCTCAAGATAGCAGTGTTTGCATTATGGAAATTCTAGAAGAAGAGAAGGCAATAAGCATAGAAAACCTATTTAATTAAATGATTGCTGTAAACTTCCCAAGTCTTGGGAAAGATATGAACATCCAGATATATGAAACCCAAAATAGCTTTAGCAGATCTGGCCAAATAAGACACTCTTGGGCCTTGAGCCTATTACATGTAAACTGTCAAAGAAATACGAAACAAAAGACAAAAAGGAAAAAGTACAAGACAAAGAATTCTAAAACATCAAGAAAAAATCATAAAGTCATTTAGGAAGGAATTCACATTAAACTAATAGCAGACTTCTTAGAAGAAACAGTATAGGCCAGGAAAGAATAGGATGATATATTCAAAGTCCTGAAAGAAAAAAGAAAGGCCAATCAAGAATACTATTCTCAGCAAAGCTACCCTTCAGAAGTGAAGGAGAAATAAGGACTTTTCAGGAACAGCAAGAACAGAAGGAATTCATACCAACCAGATTGGCCCTCCAAAAATTGCTTAAGTGAATCTACACCAGAAATGAAAGGATGATAATTACCATCATAAAAACATGTGAAAGTAGAAAACTTAACAATAGGCAGATACACAAAAGAGAAAGAGATTCAAACTCTATCAATACAGAAAACCAGCAGAGCACAAAGATTAACAATAAAAGAAGAAAGGGAAAACAACCAAAAAAATAAAATAAAATAAACAGAAAGACATATGTAAGTATTCATGGACAATAACCTTAAATGTAAGTGAATTAAATCCCCCAATTAAAAGATACAGATTGGGAGTGATTCAAGATGGTAGATTAGAAGAAGGCTACATTCCTAGTTGTTCCATGACTTTGGATTCAAGCAGCAGAAGCATGGCTTCTCAGTGAGGTGAGTGAAAGTGGACTTCACTAAAATTCAGTATTGGACAGTCAGAGTGTCTTGGAGATGCAGAAGTTCAACTGCATTGAACAAAGAAGAAAGACTACATTGGAGACAAGCTGGTTGCAGCAGCAGTGTTGGTTTACCACAGAGGGGAGGGAAAACACAGAGAAAAACACAGTAAACAGACTTGGCATGGGAAAACCTGTAGATCAGAAGAGCAACCTGACTTTAGCTGATCCATCGGCTATACTGTGAACTGCAATTTGAAAAGTGCTCTGTATTCTTCAACTGATGAATGGAGAACTAAGACAGGAGCCATCCTGAGTAGGCCATACTGAGCTTATGGCTGCAGAGCCCAAAGGATATTAACAATTATTCCATGGTGCCCCATCAAGTGTCAACTGTACAGCCTAGTGTATACCTAGTAGAACATGAGTGACACAGGCACACAGAAGGGAATTAAACTCAAAAATACATAGCAGAGCCCAACTCACTTTCTCTTTGAGTCTAGCAGTTCACATGACCAACTGAAGAGAGTTAGAAATCTGAACAGTGTGAATACACTCAAGGACTCTTTGGGAAGGCTGTGTTCATGGGCAGCTCCAGTAGGTGGAAGATTGACTCTCCAGCCTCAGGAGTAGAATTCTTGGGAGGTTCCTAAGATCCAGACTCTCAGTAGAGGATGGACTCTGCAGGGCTCTAGAGTTGTGTTGATTTAATCTCTCCCATGCAGATTCCACCCAGCAAAGTCCCTGGGCCTAATTAAGCTCCAGCTGAATTCTGCAGCTCAACCCAGGGAGTGCATTGATCTGGACTGTGCAGACAAAACTCCAATTGATAGTACTTCCCATTCCATCCTACCTCATCCTGGTGAGAAGGGAAGCTGACAGCTATTTCAACCAGCTTTAGTACTAGGTCACTCCAACTAGCAGTTCCATAAGCAACACAAAAAGAAGGGGTTAACAACCCCTAGTATACTCTACATACTCTACCACTCTCTTTCTCCCCTATCTGTCTGTCTTCCTCTCTCCTCTCAGTACATTGTCAAAAAAAAAAAAAAAAAAAGGGCAGTTAAACATAGGTAGGTATCATTCATTCTCCTTAACTTTTTGACCACCTCGATAGAGATGATTCTTTCATTTTTTGTTAAGAAACTTTTTTCTGCCCAGGTGTGGTAGCAGATCCCTGTAATCCCAGTGCCTCAGGAGACTGAGGCAGGAGGATCACAAGTTCAAAGCCAGACTCAGCAACTTAGCAAGACCCAGTCTTAAAATAAAAAATAGAAAGGACTGGGTATGTGACTCAGTGGTTAAGTACCCCTAGGTTCATTAAATCCCCAGCACCAAAAAAAAAAAAAAAGAATCTCCATACTGTTTTTCAGAGTGGTTGCACCAGTTTGCACTACCACCAGCAATGTCTCACATTCTCGCCAACATTTACTGTTACTTGTATTCTTAATAATTGCCATTTTGACTGGAGAAAGATGTAGAATGAATCACATATAACTTTCCTATGTTTATATGTGAATATGCCACAAGGGAAACTCTACATTATGTACAACGGGAAGAGTGGGATCCCACCTAGAATAAGTTGTACTCTATGTATAATATGTCAAAATACACTTTACTCTCATGTATACCTAAAAAGAACAAATAAATAAAAGAGAGAGAGGCAGGACAAAAGAGAAATAAAAGATAAGAAGCTTTCTTTTGCTTTTTATTTTGTTTGTGTGCATGTGTGTGTGTTTTCACTATTGATTGGTTCATGGACATATTTATATGGACATATTTCTTTCATGGACATATTTCTTTCTCATTTTTAGCATTTTTTAAATGTACTTATTTTTTCCTTGCCTTGTATTTTGAGGATTAGGGTTTGGGTTTTGTTTATTTTGTTGTGTTTGTTTTTCTTTCTCTCCTTTCTTCTGCTAACAACCAAATTCTCTTCTCTCTTTTTTCTCTATTTGCTTTGTTTTTTTCTATTTTTTCCTCCTTTTCCTCATAACTATCCCCTGCTGTATGTCTTCTTTGTTGGAAGCTGCCAGTGAACTGTGGGCATGTGTAAGCCATCTCTAAGTGGAGTGTGCCCCTGGGAGAACTCTCGATGTAATTGCACCGATGTGAGATTGCTTGGTTGCCATGGCAAACATCCTGCTCAAAGAGAATTCTGTGATACCATAAAATTCATTGGCTCCAACAGCTCTAAGTTCAAATGCAACTCCCTCAAAGGTAGAGAGAGATACCAGTGCCACAACTAGCCTTGTGGCGCCAGCTGCTTGGAAGAGGAAAAATTACTGCACAAGTGATAAGTCCCCAATCAGGCCAACTTCCCCACAGCCTCTCTCTCCTTGTTCACCTTGAAGAACACTTCCTTACAATAAATTCTTTTGGTGTGTCTCACTATAAATAAAGCATTTGCGGGCTTTTTCCCTTTGTTAGGATCAGACCCGGTAGGTCTCTTCCACTAATTAAGCCTCCGCTTTAAAAAAATATTTTTCTGTGTCTTTTTTAGACTTTTATTTCCAGCCAGCCCACATCTCTGAGAGTTACTGAGTCACTCTCCATGCAGGCCGCAGATGAGACTTCTTCATTCTGTTTGTTCACATTTGGAACATTGTATACTCCCTTCTACCTTCCTAGTACATTTTCTTTTCTCTTAATGAACTGTATTTTTAATCATTGTTTAGAACTAATTGCCTTATATAAGTCCTGCCCCTACCACTCCGATTTTTGCAATTATTATTGCTGTGGATGACAATAGTTGACACCTGCTGTTTGCTTTAACGCCAGATAGTTCATAGTTATTTATTGTTTTTTGCTGTTGGCAAACGCTGACCCCAACATTTCTGCTTTTGTGGTAATTAGTGTTGCAGATGTCATAGTAGGAACTGGGTATTTATTTTAATGTTGTATATGGTTTTCATCAGTTGTTGCTATAATTTTGTTTCCCCCTTTTCTGTGAGGTGCTGGGAACCTACAGGGTCACTACAAGTTCATAGGACAGAGTCTCTGCTGCTGAACTAAACTCAAACAAAAGACAGTGCACCTTGCTCCACACACAAATTAACAACATCAAACTTAAGCTAAACTTTCTTTTAATTTTATTAGAGCATTATAATGATATACAGTATTTTGGTTCATTTTAACAAAATCCTACATGCAAGGAAGTTGATTTCAATCCCCATTCACCTCCCTTTCCTTCCTTCCTCCCTATTGTCCTTCATCTACTCAACTTCCTTTCTTTTACATATGCCTAAAATAAATGGTACCTTTATACATCAATTTAACATGATTTTGTTCAATTCATTCTGTTTACCTTCCTTTTCCCTTTTTTCTTCCCTCACTCTCAATCTCCTTCTATTCCACTGATTTTCACTGTATCTTTATGATTAATGTCTGATCCCCTCCCCAACTACCTTTCTTTTTTTTTTTTTTTTTTACTCTAGCTTCCATATATAAAAGAAAATATTTGACCTTAATTTTTTTGAGTCTGGCTTATTTCACTTATCAGTTATGCTTTAACACAAAGAATAGAAGAGACAAAAACCCAACTAACAACCAGGTATCAAATAGAAATGGCTTCAGGTGGGCCCTCAGGTCCCACTCATGGTTATCCACTGCTGCAGGAAAAACAGAGATAATTAAAATAAAGCCTGTGGATACCATTCCTATAACAGGTTCTCAATCTAGATTACTCTAAGACATTTTGGCAAGAGGAAGCTGTACTCTTAAAAAAAAGGCTCACACATAAGAATGGAAAAGAAATTCATCCCAAGTGATGCATAAAAATCAAGACAGGAATACAAAAAAAAAAAATGAAAAAAATAAGAAACAAGGTAACACAACATGTCCTAAAGTTCACAATTTACCTGTTATTTAAAGCTATGGAAGTGGATGAAACATCTGATAAAGAATTCAAAAGAATGATTATAAAAATATCAATGAATTCCAAGAGAACATAGAAAAATTATTGGATGCATTAGTTAGCAAATAATATTAATTAGAAATTCAATAAGGAGATAGAGATCTTGAAAAAGAACTGAACAGAAATCTTAAAAATGAATAACAGTCAGACAGTATTAAAGAAAAGAAAAGAAGTAACCATAATCAGAATATACAAGAATTCTGGACAATAATAAGAGATCAAATTTAAGACTTATGAAATTGAGGAGGATTATGAGATGCAGGATAAAGGAATGGATAATCTCTTCAGGGAAATGATAATAGCTAATTTTTCAAACCTTGAGAATGAGATAGAAATCCAGATATAGGAAGCATTCAGAACCCCAAATAGACAAGATCAGAAAAGAACCTCTCCACAAAACTTTGTAATTAAAATGGCTACCACACAGGACAAGGATAGAATTTTAAAAGCCTCAAGAGAAAAACTTTAGGTCACATTTAGAGACAAGCCAATCAGAATTAATTAGGATTTCTCAACACAAATCTATAAAATTCAGGAGTACTTGCAATGATGTGTTCCAAGCCCCAAAGGAAATTGTCAAACAAGATTGCTACATCCAGCAAAACTATCCTTTTGAAGTGAAGAACAAATTAAAACTTCCAAAGATAAGCAGAAAGTAAAAAGAAGTCATGACTACTAAGCCAGAACTACATAAAATACTTAAAGAAATACTTTCTTACATTGTATTAAATTACAGAATTATAATGACATAAATTATTTTTAGATCCCTACTAACATTTTTTTAATTCACCATCTTCTCTTAAATTTCACATCTCTCTTATTCATTTTTCTTTTCACTGTGTTCTACTTTTGAGTAATTTTGGAAGGGGCTGTAAAAACAACTATATATATGTAAATCTGAAATACTATTTTATGCATACATATTGCTTTCCCTTAGAACTTTGAAGACATGCTTCTTCATCTTCCTGCATCATGATTTTCATGTAAGTCTGATGAGAATTTCAGTTTCATTTTATATTAGACAACTCATATTTGGTTATTCCCTTAATTCTAATAGTTCAGAAATTTGTTTGGTTTTATGTTATTTTTATTTTTTTATTCAATAAACTCCATTTCAGTTTCATTTTATATTAGACAACTCATATTTGGTTATTCCCTTAATTCTAATAGTTCAGAAATTTGTTTGGTTTTATGTTACTTTTATTTTTTTTGTTCAATAAACTCCATTTTTAAAAAAAAGGTTCAGCTTACTGAAGATCTGAAATTACTTAATGGCAATATACACTGTTGGTTGAGATCCTGAGTATCAGTTCTTTGGGTTTTATTGTTATTCACATGATAACCTTGTGCAGTGAGGATCATTACAGGAGTCATTGATATAGATTCAATGTTTGGAAGCCTGGGGAAATTATTTATCATTTGAGATTTTATGCAACTGATGAATGAGTAACAAGAAGTCTAAATATAACAGAAAGTATCATCAAGGAATCACTGTCACCGATATTCATCTCACAACTACATCATTCACACCCTTACTAAGTTTCCTAATAGCTATTACCTCTATGGGAAGAATTAAATGATGAGAATGATGCTGCCACAAACTCAGGCTGCACGGGCTTGCACTCTTCAGATTTTCAATGATCAGCCTTCCTTGAAGGAAGCAGTAGGACTGAGTTTCAAGTACTACCACACTTAAACAAATTACCAGTTATCAAGTACATTTCAATTGCACCTTATTTGAGTCTGTAGCATTTTAGTTTCTCATGGTTTGCTCCTTGTTAGAATTCTCATTTAAAGATAAAAAATCATGCTTTTTCTTAGAGAAATGTAATGCTATATCCATGATTAAAATGCTAAAAGATTTTTAATCAGGAACTGATATTTTAAAAACAAAATGCCATAGTCTCTAAGCACATGTTATGTATCTAACTCACCACTACTTTTACCTGACCATTAGCCATTTGTTCTGGGTTTTCCAACACGAATTCCATTAGCATTTATATTTATGTCAATTTGTAGCCTTCCTTGAAGGAAACAATGGGACTGAGTTTCAAGAACTAGTACATTTAAACAAATTAATCGTTGTTATGGCTTGGATTTGAGGTGCCCCCCAAAAGCTCATGTGTGAGACAATGCAAGAAGGTTTAGAGAAGAAATGATTGGGTTACAATAACCTCAACCCAATCAGTGAATTAATGCCCTGATGGGGGTTAACTGAGTGGTAATTGAAGATGTGTACAATGTGGCTAGAGGAGGTGGGTCATTGGGGGTGTGCCTTTGGGGTATATATTTTGTATCTGGCAAGTGGAGTCTGTCTCTCTGCTGTCTGATCATCATGTGGGCTGCTTCCCTCCACCATACACCTTTGCCATGATGTTCTGCTCACCTCAAGCCTCAAGGAATAAAGCTGGCTGTCAACAGAGTGAGACCTCTGAAGCTGTGAGCCCCCAAATAAAATTTTCCTCCTCTAAAATCATTCCTGTTAGGTCTTTTCATCACATCAGTGAAAAATCTGACTAAAACAATCATGAATTTATATTTTAAGCTAATGGGAGTACAAGCAAATTTCATGCTCTCCTAGTTATTTAGTTTCTTGTCTTTTCCCCTACTAATCTGCATTCAGAAAGTTCTCCTAATAGAAAATATGTACAATAGATTTTGCAAAGTACCTGTATTTAATACATATATTCTGGATAACTAAATGAATATGTGCAAGACTTGGGCTTCTTAATAAGAAAAAAAATATGACTTAAGGATTTATATTTGGGAAGTACATTTGAAAATTTATAATAAACCAGTTGCTATCAAAAATCTTTGCCAAAGAAAACTTACATTCATGATTTCAATATTTCCCCATATTTCTCTGTTATTTAAACATAACAGACAAAATATTTGCCACTGTCTTATTTGTTTTTAGTATCTCTTTGAGTTTTATCAAGGATTTGCCATATTAACCACTGGCCTTTTCATGCTGTTATAAATAAACTAAATTACAAAACAAATTTAGATGGTTTAAAAAATAGTCATGTCAATGAAAGGCCCATAACTATGCAAGTGGTTAAAAAGAGAGGGAGAAAGATTGATCCATCTGTAGCCCTCATATTTTTATTTTCCCAGAATGTCCAGAAAGCCCATCATTTTTATCCAAATATTGTTCTCAAGATTTATGTTCCACATTTCTAATTTGCAACATTGAAAGGACTTTGTTAGTTATGTTCTCTTACTTTGTCTGGGGTCAGAAACTCCTCTCTCTGCATGTTGCTTGTACTTCCATTAGTTCAAAAGAGCTCTCCAAGATTGTAACAATGAAAACCAAGCAACAACAATAAAACAGCACTGTATGCTTAAAAAAATAAGAAGAAAAAATGCATCAAGTTTTATATTTGACTAAGCCCAGAGAGCACATCCGTGTCTACTGTGTCTCTGGATAAATGAATGAATACCTGAATTCAAAACAGATTACAGATGTGTTGTCTGCTTTCAGTTTTCCTGCCCCAGAAATAAGAGTTTTTCAATTGTTAATAATCCATCTTTCAGTACAAGCAGGAACCTTTGACTATGAATAGGAAAAACTTTATAACAATAGTGATTCACAATTATAAGATGGACTGCTTTCATGACTTAAAATTCTATGTGTTTTAGGGATGTTCAACTATCCCTTATTGGGAAATAGTAGTGCTAAATGAAAATGATCATTAGATAACTTTAACTCTTATTTCATGTGCACATTGATTTATTCAATGGGAGATCGAAAAGATAAAGATGAAAGATACATTTAGCAGTCTCTCTTTTTGAATGCAAGGAATTTACCTTCTGGCCAGAACAAAACAAAACAAAATAAGTTCAATGCTAATATTATTGGTATTGACCAGTGTTGCAGGATTTTAGAGGCAAGAAAGACAAATAAAAAGCGAAGCAATCAGGTTCAGCTTTAAATAGAAGCTGGAATATTAGCTGGTACAACAAAAATAGTAAGGATTAATTGGATAGAATAGAAGCTCTATTTCAAGTAGAGTGACAAACATGGAAAGAGGAGAGCTGAGCATTACATTCAAGAAAACCTTTTGAGGTGTATTGAGAAGATAGGTTCATCTCATTCTCTCTCTCTTTTTTTCTTATTTTCTTTTACCCTCATTTATCTCTAATTACCTCATTTATCTCTAATTTATCTTCTAATAACAGAAGCAATAAAATTGACACATTTTGAATTATCCAAATCTGGAGGGCGGCTTCCCCAAAACATTGCACTTAGGGCTGGCCTCCCCCTTACATTAGGTACTTCAGCTCTGCTACCCCAGCTCTCTGCTGTAAATAACAGTACTACAGCTCCTCATGAAAGTTAATTGATATCTAAGTAGAAGTTGTTAGGAAGAAGATTCTTACATGAGTATGTCTTGCCATTTTAGCTGCATAGTCATGTATGAAATCATTGATGGCCTGATGGGACACAAAAACCAAAATAATAAATATTTGCTGAACAGACAAATAAAAGGTGTGATTTCATTGTGTTTATGAAATAAAGTATTTGTCCTTAAAGTTTCAATTTCCCTTAAATAAATATGATTAAAATAAAATAGCAGTCATCTAATATGAGTCCTTGTTATTTAAAGAATTAATTATCTATAAAATGGCACATTGATATTTTAAGTACAGGAAAATGTTTCACATCCGATTATGGTTTGCAGTGGTTTTTTTTTCCCAGCTTAAAAAAAGTAGTTTTCTTTTTAAAATGCAATTGGCCTTTGAAATCATATTTTGCAGGCCACAAACTGGTGTTAGTTTACATATAAGCCAGACATCCAATGCTGACTTCAGAGCTTAACTATTGAAGGGTGACTCAATAGAAGCCTGCATATAAGAACACTATAAAAAAAGAAAAAAGAAAAAACAGCTAGTCCCAGAGATCATATTCTCATTAGGGAAACCTCCTTCTCTTTATAATTTCTGCAAAACATCATTTTTGAGTAACCTTTGAAATCCTGTTGGGGAAAAAACAAACCAGGCTCTGGCTGACATTTACAGCAAAATCAGATCCTTCATCCCAACTGGGATGTGTATAATGAGTGGGTGTTTCAGGGGAGACAGTGGAAGGAGTTCTTCAGGTCTGTTTCACATCAGTTAATGTTGGCAGGTAATGCCCTTATTGCTGCCACTGTTTTGTTAAGAAGGAAGAATGTGGTGTAAATCCCCTTAAAATTAAAAATAAGGCATCAATTTTCCCACCCTCCCAACATGAGTTAATTCCACTAAAATGACTTCTTTTAGAATAGTTAAAGAAGGCCTCAGACCCACACCTTTCTCCACCCAATTACTGGAAATCTTTTATTTATTTAATTATTTCCTCTATGGGGCTTCATGGTGACAGCCCTAGAGAGGAATGTGAGTGCCTTTGCTATAACCTAAGTAACGAATCATACAGATTTGTGAATAATGCCCACACTCAATGTGAGGCTAAGAAAAACAAGTCAAGGAAAAAAGAATTTTGACTGAATCAAACAAGATTATTTACTATCAACATTTTAAATTCAAGGAGCCAAAACTTCAAGGTGAAAGCATGCTGCCCAGAAGAGTGTGGTTATATCTGATTCAAAACTAACTCATTGTATTTCTAAATCAATGTAGTTGTTAGGCTATGTACTTGATTTTAGTAATTGTTTGGCCAGCTCCAATTAGGAGATCATAAGTTCATACTAAGAACACAAGAAGGCACAGTAATCAATAGCTAAAACAAAAAAATGCTTTCTATAGTAAGCCACCATTCTAAAACCACCCCTGAAGAATTCCAAGGACACAATAAAGAAAAGGAATAGGGGCTAGGGTGGTGGCTCAGTGGTGGAGTGCTTAGCTAGCATACTTGAGGCACTGGGTTCAAGCCTCAGACCACATAAAAATAAAATAAACATATTGTGTCTACCTACAACTAAAAAATACATATTTTTTTAAAAAAGGAATGGTCTTTAAAAACAAATGCAGTACATTTCATCCAGTCATTGTTTAAAGAGCTGTGAAATTTCAATAATTATCTCTGAAGTAATTCAAATTTTACCAGTTCTAAGCAGGGATCTTTCAATGCTAAAATAAAGAATTTATTGCCTTTACAAAACATATACAACAAAAGCAGGGGTAGTGCATCCTTATCTTCATTTAAAAGAACTGCAAAAAGGCAACTCAGTAACGAAGTACTCATTGATCAACCTCTCCCCACCCCTACTTCCCCTCTACTTTCTCTAGCCTCTGGTAATCACATTCTACTCTCAACTTCCATGAGATGAACTTTTTTATATTCCATGTGTCAATGAGATCATGCAGTACTTTTCTTTCTGTGCCTGGCTTATAGTACTTAACATAATGACCTTCTGTTTCATCCACATTGTTGTAAATAACAGGATTTCATATTTTTATGGCTAAATAGTATTCCATAGTATATGTATACTAGCTTTTCTTTATCCATTCATCAATTGACTACAGATAATGTACTGTACATTTCAAAAAGCTAGAAGGAAGGATTTTCTGTTTTCAACATAAAGAAAGAATAAATGTTTGAGGAGATGGATATGTTAACCAGATTTAAACACTAAAAAATGTATACATGTGTCAAAATGTTACAATGTACTCCATTAATATGTATAATTTTGTGTTTTTATAGATCAGTTAAAAATACCTTTAAATTTCAAAAGAGAGGAAGGCAACTCTATCTTTCCATAATGATAGTAAAATTTTAAAATAAAAATTTTAAATGTGTGGAGAGGGTGAGCACTAATTTATTTCTGGATTGGAGTTTTTGTCATTTCCAAACTTTGATGGATTAATTATGAAGCTCTCATAATTCTAAGTCCATTAGAACATGCAGAAGTGGTCAAGGAACTATAGGAAAGAACATAGACCACTGCCTTGGTGTCTTGTGTTTTCTGTCTTGCTCTTTGTGGGCATTTTTATAATCCTGAAAGGGGTATTTTTGTTTGTCTCAGGGAAACTTAGATCATCTCATTTATACTTAGGCTATCTCATGTGGGTCTGAAAGGCCTCTAGAACAACCATGATTAACAATGACTACGATTTATTGGGACTTACTGTGTTCTAAGAAAAGTCTGAGAAGTTTATATACACTGGTTACATTTATTACCCCCAAGGCTCCTAAGAAGTAGGTCTTATTAAGGAAATTATCCAATAAAATATACCTGGGTGATGAAGTAAAAGATAAAGTAAGGATTTAGAGGTCTATCTTGAGAGTCCTCAGTTTTATCTATTATCTATTGTCTGTACATTGTTATAGTATTTAATTGCTTGGAGTGATCACAAAAATGGTATATGCAGGAAGTTCACTTTAAACACCAGCTTTATTTGGAGAGATAAAGATAATTCAGTTTGACTAGGGTAAAAATAATATGGAGAAAAAAATAGAAAAAGGACAAGGAAAAGGTTTGGTATCTAAGATAGAAAATGATTAATGTATATGACTATGAAGAACTGGTCATAATATCATCTATCTGTTCTGAATGCTTATTAACTCTGCTGTGCTATTAACTATTCCAAAGGGATATACTGATGAATCTAACAGGGTCTGGACCTGCAAGCACCAGGCTCCATGGGATAATTTTTGGTGTTTTAAGAGAGTGATAACTAAACAGTCAGGGAGAAACCACTTCTGAATTTGAAGTGTGATATATCAGGCTTCCACTAAGAAGATATTAGCAGAGACTAAGTGAAGATATTCAGTAAAAATAAGACTGCATGAATTCAAGCATGAATGGAACTGAGAAACTAGAGCTCATTGCTGGAGAGAGAGCAAATTCAAATAGAAATCATATGCCAAATAGTCAAGTAGCCAGATTCTAAGAAACGCTTAGAAAAGTCAGTAAGAGACCATCATTTAGTCATTCCCATAAAGTCTAGAGAGTAGCTCTAGGGAGAAGAGCAAAGTAATTGCTATGCTGTTTTAGCCAATTTCTCATTTGTTAGAACCAAAACTAAAGAAAGATGTGGATTGGAATTAATCATTCCAACAATGATTAATGTTGGAAGCACATTCCAAATGTGCTTGAGAGAGCACATTTTAGGGTGCTACAAGCTGTGATAAAATGAATGAGATTCACTCTCCATCCTCTAGAGTTCCCCCACACCAATAAGAAAGATGTGGCCACATAGATAAATACTCTTCAGGACATGATGGAGAAAGCCACAGAGAGGTAGATAATGTAAGAGATGCTCATAATTACTTGCCATGGTGACAAGACAATATTAAAGGGCTGCTATTTGAGCAGGTAGAAGAAATCAATAAAGGCATAAACACCAGAAAGAACATTTGAGAAAATGTGATTCTGAGAACATAGCGTATGTGTTGGGGAAAAAGATGTCAAACTTGGAAGAGTAAAATGCAAGTTAGCTGGATCAGCCTGAACTGATAATTTAAGTACTTTGGACTTTTTGTGGCCAATAACCATCTTAAGTCCTTCCTTAGAACCTGCTAGATGAGGGGCAAGTTTCTCAGACACAGCAAAATGAAAATCATGCTTATAATGAATTAAGGTAACTAAAACTTGTGCTTCTTAATTACACGGACCATATTGAATATTCTGATCTAGTTGAACATGGAAAATGTATATAGATCCCAGTGTTTGACAAGTAGGTAAAAGTGAGAAGCAGCTAGAGCAAGGTTTTACGAAACTTAATTGTGAGAAACACTTTCAGAAAACCAGAAGTGTGTTAATACATAAGATTCAATGTCATATAAGGTATAAGTACAGAGAATGGTGAAACAGTATTTGCTAATAAATGGTTCTCATGCCCTCCCCCAAAAAAAGTTGAAAGAAGAATTTTCTCATCTATGTCCAGGAAAATCAGATATGTTATTAAATAGCACAAATGTCAAAGTGAACGCAAGTAAAGTTATATTCAAGATTGAATTTTCACTGGAGAAAAAGCAGGCAGTTCTTTTAGAAGGGTTTGAGAGTAATGGGGGTGCATATGTGCATACAAATGTAGTCACCCACACAGCAGATTTCTGCCTATGATGAGATTGCCTTATTATATAATAATAATCGTGCGGTGGACAAACAGCATGCAGAGAATAGAAGCCAGATGTTTACGTGAAGTTCAGCCAAGGAAAGATGTCCGTAACCAATTATTTTGACTGTTTATATATATAAGAAAATATTGTCATATATGAGATGAGATTCAGAGTTAATTGGTTTAAAAAAAATCATAAACCCGAGAAACTAAGCAGATAGTTCTTCCTTACTTCCTTAAGGAAACTATCATCAGTGTTATCATTTGAAATTTTGTGTAGGAACAATCATTAGTAAACATTTTTATCTATATTACAGATGTAACATGAGCTTTACAATAACCATATCCAGTTTAAAAGCAGAGATCCCATGACTGAAGTTAACCCTGAATCTGCCAGTCTTTAAATTGAAGTTCAAATCTTGCAAATGCTTATTGAGAAATAGCTCAATTTTCTTCTTCAGATTTACCATTAATGCAAAAGTTGATAATGTGTAATTTCCACCCATAGTATATTTCCCCCTCTGTAAAGACATTATACTGTCTTTTCCTGTATCCTGAAGAAATGTAACTTATAAAACAACTCTGTCTTTAGCAAAGTTATTTGAGATGTGAAAGGTATACATTATTTCCACATTTTAAGGTGCACCTCTCTGTCCTGGTCCAGAGAGTCAGTAAGAAAGCTAAACAGAGTGGAGGGATGGAAAACCACTTCAAACTCAATTGTCAAGTTCAGTTAGTTACACTGTGGTGGGCAGTCAAAGGAGCCATGTGCTATGTGATGAGAAGCCCACATCATACAGTGAGACAAGAGTCAGATCCAGGCTTAGGGTGGGTACCTATTCCCATTCACAGAAAACTACCCTAGTTTTAGTATTGAAGTACCCATGCCCCTGAAAAACCTCTCACTAGATATCAGTGATGGGTGTGGAAGTTTGGAGGAACAGTGTAACACTTACATAATAGCTCAAAATCTAGGGACTGAAAGCATGACTTTTTATGGTATCAAATGGACAAAACTGCAAATAGAAAACAACTGGGGCATATTGAGAAGAAGTAGTAAATGCACATATGGAGACTGAATCTCAAAAAAAAAAAAAAAAGCAAAATGAAATAGGCAAATGCTTTTAAATAAATTTAGGGAAAAAAATGTCTCTCCTGAAAATACCATAGTAAGAAATAGCTTGGGCATAACATCCCAATAAGTACAGATTATCATAGCTTTCAATTGATTCTGATATGAGTAAGGGTATGTGTACAGATTCAGAGTGCATTTAAAAATACTCTTGTGGGTAAGCAATTAAGAGTGTTTTAATAACAGATGCTTTGTTCCCTCATAGCACAGCTCAGGTTCTGTCAGATAGTACCAATAATCATGGTGTGCATAGTATAACATCTGATAGATTGGATCACGGCAGCAAATAATTATTTTATTTCTTAGGTTTTTATTAGCACAGTGGAGTCTCAAATCATCTCCTTGATTTCTGTGAAGATTTTGTTGAAATAGCAGAAAATATAAAACAAGAAATTGACATCTTATTTAAAAACAAACTTAACTTTGCTTATCTATCTGCATATTCATCAGGCAGTGCAAATGTAAATTTTGGAATTCTCCATGCAGTCTGTAAACTTCCTGCCGAAGAAAATGAAAAGGTTTTCTTGCCATATCCTATGTATCTTATATCCGACACTGCTCAAAAGGGGTGTGTCTTGTTTACCTGTGATATTGAAAATTATCCAATGAAAGTTTTTGATTTTTTTGTTTCTTTAGAATGTGTAGACACAATTTATAAAACTTTGACTTCATAGTCAAAGAAGAAAATAGACATAGAAGAAGATAGTCTTATTGGATATGGGGCTACAGGATAGCTATCATTGTTTCTTTTAATCAAAAAAGAGATTAAAATGTAGATCTGATGCAAAATTGTATTTTTAAAATGTGCCACAGGAAGAGTGTCCTTCTTTAATAACAGCAGCCTGATGTACTCAAAAGAAAAAATACAAAATTTCAAATAAATATCAATTTTAATAACATGTAATATATTAGACCTTTATGTTCATTTTGTTTGTATCACCATAAGCCAGATTGCCTTCTAACAAATTGGTCACCCTATATCTAAGTCTTAATTCTGGCTCTGCCATTAACTAGCAATGTAGCTTGGAGTAAATCACTTAGCATTCCTCAGCCAAATATTCCTCATCTTATAAAACAGTAAGACTTCTTCTTCAGAAACTGTCTTAATGGCATAGATGGTAGATTGTCATATAGTAAATTATCAGTGAATATCAGCTCCTTTTTCAGTATGATTGTCCCTATCTGAAGCTGTAAATCCATGGCCAGGCCTTCCAAGGGGGTTTGTGTTGATCATATGGCTCAACTTCTATTGGCTTCAGGAGCCTCAGTTGCTTTGTCATTCAAGGTCTTCTCCATCAAGATGTCATAATTCCTTGGATGCAGATTTAAGTTTAAGCTAAATCATTTCTGACTTCTTGCCTGGTCAATTCTTGAATTTATTTGTGTAGTTAAAATGCCCTCTTCTGTTGGGCATGGTGGTGCATGCCTGTAATTCCAGAGGCTGGAGAGGCTGAGGCAGGAGGATTGCAAGTTCAAAATTAGCCTCAGCAACTTAGCAAAACCCTGAGCAACTTATTGAGACCCTGTCTCTAGATAAAATATGAAAACGGGCTGAGGATGTGGCTCAGTGGGAAAGCACCCTTAGGCTCAATCCCTGGCACGAAAAAAAAAACACAAAAGGCTCCTCCCCGTTTACATTAACATTTCAGACTGGTTCTCGTTCCCATTAATTCTTTCAGGAAAAACCTTATCATCTATTTCTGACTCCACCACATTAGACAAGGGTTTGCTCAATAGTGTTCATGGAAGTCAGCTACTAGGGATATCTGCTAGTCACAAGCACAAGAGCATTGAAGGGTGGGAACAGCTGAATGATTTATCCTTGGGAAAAGTAGAGACTTAAGGGAAACCTTTCTGAAGCAGGCCTTTTGTTTCTTAAACTAACTCTGCTAACAAGAAACTTTCTGAGTGGAGAAACCGGAAAATATCAGAGAGAGAAATTGTCAGTTTGTTTCATAAAGGGATCATTTTCTAGTGGCATTGTGCCAGGAAACTTGTTTCCCATAGTCCTTTCCCACCCCCAAACATAGTTAAAAACCATATGTAAGGTCAGCACAGACTGTGTGATCAGTCAAAGGAGCCAAACTGGAGAGAAATGTGATGTTCGGTTTGTGGTCAGTGTGACCATGAGGCCAGACTGATTACTGGTGCCAGGAGGTTCAATGTGGTGTAATCAGAGGGAGACAAGGATGAGACCAATATAACCATCTGCTGTATGACTCTCAGGGCAACATGGGGTCTTTGGAGGATGAGGTGGCCTGGAACCTCTCTTCCGGGTGAATATGAAAAAAAGGAAACTTTGGAGATCAATTAGAGTGCACTATATAATAACAATCTCACAGAAAGAACTAAAACAAAGAAATAAAATAGCAAGAAAGAAAAGAATACTGTTTGAATAAGAGACCTAGGCCCTCTTCCCAATTTAGATAAGAATAAATAAATGGAAAATTCAATGATGCTGGGATGTGGGAGAGTCCTTAGAATTTAAGTCACTGTTGAGTAAGAGAAGAAAGTTTCTTCCAGAAGGATCGGCATAAGTTCTCATGCGGCCAGAGGTTACAAGTTTCATTGACTAGAGAATATATGTATGTTAGATTCTGTATTTTCGAGGACTTCAATTCCCAGGCCATAGGATTTGCATTTGGGAAATGCAAAATTCAGATGGAGAATCTCTGTGAGAGACAAGATACTTATTCTTTACTCCTGAGGCCATCTGCTGCCTTGAGTGTTCAATTGTTGGTGGTGGAATGCTGGGCAAGCATATTTGCAATCTCAGAGAGGTAAATATTAAGGGTTGGGATTGATGGAATTCAAGCATGGGGCATCTTTGTTTGAATTTATTCAGAGAGAGGAGTTACATTTGATTTTGTAGCAAGAGGAAAAGAATGAGCTCTTGCAATGGGTGTATCAAACCATAGAAGACCAACATTGTCAAGACTATGTAGGAACAATTTCTGAAAATGATACCATGTGACAGCAAGAGAAAGGTGCAGTGACAGGCTGATTAAACTACAGGCTGAACTGGGTATGGAAGCCGACTAAGTACCTCTTTTTCCAAATCCATACTATGTAACACTAAAATTGACTAAAAGAAACCCAGAAAGAGAGGGAATGATTAGAATTTTTACTATCAAGGTAGAATTAGAATCAATACATTAAACTAAAATTGATAGAGGCAGTATATTTTCACCTGACATTGTAGAGCATATATTCAGTCAGCCATAGGTAAAAATCATTTATTTTTAAATAAATGTACATTTTTAACAAACTTAGTTTTAAAAATATCACTAGAATCTTCTAGAGTTGCACTAGAATATAAATTTCATGTGGGTAAGGAATTCAGGCTACATTCCTCAAATTTGAAAATATGGTAGGCCATCAATAAATATTTATTGCCTAAATGAATTTAAAAGTCTATTTATTATAATAATTGAGTTTCATAAACCCTAATTAAATATATAAGTCACTGAAAGGAATGGAGAGAAATATAAACATATGGTTGACTATGTTTGCATAGCAGAGATAATTAAATATTTTAGATTTTTTCAGGCCTACCTAAAATATAAAACTTAATTCAATCCAATTTATATAAACATTTACTGGGTGTTTATATTATACCAGATACTATGCTAAACATTTAATTGAATGAGCAAGTTCCTGTTTATAAGCAACTTGGTGCAGGAGAAATACAATCAATTCACTTTAACAGAGGTACGTGGACAGTGTTCTAGATGACTGCGCGGACTTATCTAAAGCAAAACAAAATGAAGTAACACTATCACCACCAGAAATTCCATATACAGGTATTTCCATTGGCCCTGTAATTCTTTATTCCACTAGCCAGAGCCCATCATTAAAATGAAAACTACCTTTATTTTATATTTAAACTCTATATTCCAAACTTTTTGTATTTTTAGAATTTCTTTCAGAATTTCAACAAAACAACATTTTTCTCCCTTCTTCCATTTAGCATACTTCTCTTCAAATGCCAGTCATTCAAGACAAATTTAAAAAAAAATTAATTGCACCATTACTATCCAGTTTTACTAAGGATTTTTTTCTTTATTGTTATATTATTATACTGTGTTTTTCAAATAAGTATAATTTCCCAGTATTTTTGTGGCAATTATAATCTAGTCTGTAAAGATAATCAGGTATCAGGAATCTATGGAAAAATGTTTCAATATCCAAAAAATTATAGCAAGCTTTCATACCAACTTTCTTATAGTGCAACTCTTCTGTAATGTTTTTGAAGATAGATAAACCAACATCTGAGAAACTCTAAGAATGTTAATGCAAAAGGAAATTTTCTTATAAGCAGATGAAAAATGGTGATATTTTATGAATGGAACCAAAATTTCAAGGCAGATTAAACCAACATAAAAAGACAATTTCATAAAAGAGAGTAATATGGAATTTTAAATTTTGGGATTGAAAGAAATTTCAGTTCATATATGTGTATGTGTGTGTGTGTGTATTAATTGGGCATCTTACATACAAAAGAAGTTCTTCAAACACTGAATGGTTGCATTGAATTGAAATCCCCATGAACTGGGGATTGGACCCAGGTGTGTGCTCAACCACTGAGCTACATCCACAGCCCTTTTCATATGTATATATAAATACATATAAATATATATATATTTTAAATATTTTCTTAGTTGTAGGTGGACACAATATCTTTATTTGTTTATTTTTACGTGGTGCTGAGGCTCAAACCCAGTGCCTCATGCATGCAAGGCAAGCGCTCTACCACAGCCACAGCCCTATATACATATTTTCTTATTTTTATGTTTTATTTTGGAGACAAGGTCTTGGTAAGTTGCTTAGGGCCTCACTAAATTGCTGAGGCTGGCTTTGAACTTGTAATCCTCCTGCCTCATTCTCCTGAGCTGCTGGGATTATAACTGTGAGTCATCATACCCAGCCCAATTAATATTTTGAATGAAAGAACTATGGTGAAATGAGTTGAACTAATTGACTTAGATTTTTTAAAATCCCAGTTATTTGGTCCAAAAAGCTCATATTATTTTGTTCCCAGAGCAATTTTTTCTGAGTTTTACAATGAGACATTCAATATGACCAAGTTAATACATACAAACATACCTGCGTGTGTACCTACGTGCTCTGTGCTTATATTAGTAGATAAAATGTGCTTCTTTTTTAATCCAGAACATAGTCTGTTTAAAGATAAAATTTTTAAATATCCCTGACCAATGTTATAAATAAAACTAATATTAGTATTTTATAATGGTAAATTATAACCCTCGACTATAAGAAGTTTCAATAATAGCAATAAAATATTTGTAATTTTTATAAGAACCAGAGCCCTTTCATCTATTTGAATGTACTTTTGTTTTGTTTTGTTTTGTTTTTGCAGTGCTGGGGAGTGAACCCAGGGCTTCATATCTGCCAGAAAGTGCTCTACCACTGAGTTAAATCCCCAGCATGGTATTTCCATGCAATTAAATCCAAGTTTTTACCAGCATGAAAAGATAGCCAATGTATAAAACAAATAATTTTAAAAAATAAATTCATAGCAACTTTAATAAATCTCCCACAGATTTTTAAATATACCATTCTTCCAGAATGTGTAGTGAGAAACTCCAAACTGTTCTGGGGCAGATCAAGGAAGGATTATATATTCTAGAGTAAATGGAGTAACACATCATCAATGTAGTTCAGAATCTTACACCTCTTCCAAAAAAAAAAAAACAGTATTTATTTCAAATTTAAAATAGCTTGAAAATAGCTTTCTTTTCCTCTGCACAATCACTAAGTCAACTGCCAATACATATTAAAGAAAACTGAGAAATAGTTTCAGTTTTTATATTTGCATTTATATAATTTCTATTTGACTTTTTTTTACATCTCTGCCAGGCACTGGTTTCAGCTAATTGCTGTGTAAGAATTGTGTGAGAAACTTGAGAAATTAATTATAACCACTTATCATTTTTAATATTAGTAGGATTTTAGATATGCCAAACAATTTCCCAGAAAAATCTTAAATTCACTTACTAGAGCATAATTTACCCATTTCCTGGTTTTGACCACTGGAGTAAAAAATATTGGGTGTTTTTCTTTATCTGCTTTTTACACTATAAGCAGAAAAATTTTAAAACAAGGAGATTTAACCCCATAAATAATTTCCATTTTCGCTTGCTCTTTTATAATGGTTTAGTGAATTTAGGCATGGACTTCAAACCAACTAGCCTTCAAGGTTGTAGTTTATTTTATAAATGCTGGCTTATTTGGGGGACATTTTAACTTCTGATTCAGAATATCATGCCATTTGTTTACAAAGGGGAGTTTGAAACACAGAATATTGCCACACAACTTTTTGGGCACTTCAGTTCAATTTCTTTTCTTTGGAGTGAAGACTGATACCATCAGCATGTAGGTGAAGTTTGGTTTTTATATTGGATTATAATATGGTCTAGATCTGATCGTCTTTTAGTTTTCTTATCTGCATGGAGAAAATGTAACATTATGTTCTTCAAAGTGTTCTTATTTAACACAATCACTACATTCCTAATCATTTTTCCAAAAGAAAAGAATAAGAATATGAATAAAGGTTTTTTCAAGCTATATATACCCATTATTGTTAACAGTAAAGGACACTCCTAGTAATTTAAACATCTAACAAAATAGAAATAGTTAAATGATTTGTGGTAATTACATAAGATGAAATAAAATGAAACCATTTAAAAAATCATGATTTTAAATGGATTTGGCAATGTTAAAATTATTTTATTTTAATTGCAGCAGCAAGACCATGAAAGTATTATATGTAGCATGATCCCTAAACGTTGCCTAGAATTGGGCCAATAATCATTTGAACAATTCAAGCATTTGTTCTTGAACACACATTAACTTAATGTTATAATACAATCAGCAGAAACAGTTATCAGATCCATGAGGTGGCATAAAGCTTGGTAAGTGTTGGACGTTGGTAAATGTTGGAAGATATTATAGGAGATATTGGACAACAAGAATCAAATGGACGGGGCTGGGATTATGGCGCAGTGGTAGCGTGCTCGCCTAGCACGCATAAGGCACTGGGTTCGATCTTCAGCACCACATAAAAATAAAATAAAAATATTCTGTCACCTACAACTAAAAAATAAACATTAAAAAAAAAGAATCAAATGGACAATGTGAGAAACAGAAGGCAAGTGGATTTCAAAGACAACTTCTACACAATCTTCTGCATACTTCCTGTTCACTGAGACAGGAGAACAACCTTAGAAAGCCATTTGTAAATGTGGCTACTTTTCCTACTAAGAAGATAAAAGTAAAATTTACCCGTTGTTCAAGGGGAGAACAGAATTTAAGGAAGTAAAGATCTAAAGAGGAGAATCTAAATAGGCCCATAAAGAAATTGTCTCTCCTTTGTTCCCAGAGTGGGGGAGGTGGCAGGAACATTTATAGTTCCCTCCTCTAGTATAAAGAAAAATTATTCCCTTAAATGCATATATATAAGTAGTATTAATGTTCTCCCCAATTCAGAAGAGAGAAAGACAAAGTTATTTTTATGTTAGCCATACCTCTTTTTATTTTATATATTATCCCTCCTATCTCTCAAATTTACTTTTTCAAATCATGGCATAATCTATCTGCCTCAGGTTTAACCTCTGTATTTTCTACATCAGGATAAAGAGGAGAAAACTTTTGCTTGCTAATGGTCTGTATGACCATTAGAAGAAAGGAGTATGGTGATGATTATTATTTATTTTGCCCATAAGTAGTCATGGCAAAGTACACAGGCAGGTACTCTCTTCTGCTGCCGTACTGTGTCCTGGGAACACTCTGCAATCACTAAGAATCTATAGCTGGATTCAACATTGTTTCTTGAGCAGGATAAGTATTGAGGATTTGGAGACCCAGACTTTCAGAGTGCGTCTTTTAATTAATGCATTTAGACTATTTTCATCTAATGTAATTATACATATAGTAGGCATTTTAAGCTACATTGTATTGCTTGTTTTTTGTCTGCTATTTTTCATTCTTCTGTTTTCCTTTTCTTTCTTATTTTGTAGTATTCCATTTTACTAAATCTGTTGGCTTCTTTTACTATTTCTGTTGATATAGATTTTTCAGTGATTGCTCAGGGGATTAAAATATCCACCTAACTTTTCTTCTATGTAGTAATTGTACTACTTTGGGTATAATGTAGTGAAGTTACAACTGTATTGCTTGAAAGTATGTAGCTGATATATGTATTACATCTACATATGCCAGTAACACTATCAGAAAATGGTTAATGTTTATTTTAAGCTGTGACTAATATTTAAAGAACTTAAGAGAAAAAAAATGGTCTAATACATTTACACAGAAATTGCCACTTCTCTTGTTTTCCTTACTACAATTTCACATTTCTTTCTGATACCAATTTCCTTTCACCTGAAAGTTTTTTCTTTGGCATTTATTTTAAAGAAGATTTGCTTGTAATAAATGATTTAATTTTTTTCACTTGAAAATTCCTTTATTTCTAAAGAATATTTTTACTTATTATTGAAATCTAGGCTGCCAGGCTTTTCTTTCAGCACTTTAAAAAATGATGAGAGAGCTGCACATGGTGGCACAAGCCTGTAATCCCAGCACTTAGGGAGGCTGGGACAGGAGAATCGTGAGTTCAAAGCCAGCCTCAGCAAAAGCGAGGCTAAGCAACTCAGTGAGACCCTGTCTCTACATAAAACACAAAATAGGGCTGGGGATGTGGCTCCATGGTTGAGTACCTCTGAGTTCAATCTCTAGTATCAAAAATAAATAAATAAATAAATAAAATGAGAGGCCTGTCTTCATGGTTTCTGATAAGATATAGGAAGTCATTCAAACTATCATTTCCTATATATGATATGCTGTTTCTCTCAAGCCATTTTCAAAGTTTGGTTTTCAGCATTTGATCATGATATGTTTGTATATTTATGGTTTTCTTGTAGTTCATCACATTTGGGATTTCTGATTTTCTTGAATCTGTACATTTATATACCTTTCACCAAATTGGTGAAGTTTTCAGTCATTTTTTTTTTAGCACCACACTTTATTCTTGACATTGGTGCTTTTGAAACCTTTTGATCTTTTCCCACAGGTCCCTGAGGTTCAACTCCCTTTTGTGTTTTTCTTTGTTGTTTGTTCAGATCATAAAATTTTCTGTTGATTTACCTTCAGGTAAATGACTCTTTTGTCATTACTATTCCACTGTTAGTTCTATGCAGTTAAACTTATTCTCATTTATTTTTTCAGTTTCAAAGTTTCCATTTAGTTCTTTTATTGTTTCTATTTGCTAATAGCTTCTGCCTTCCATTCATTTCAAAGGAGTTTACGCTTACTTGATACAATATAGTTATAATAAGAGCTCCTTTAAAGTCTTTATTGTATAATCCTCCCATCCATATAATCTTGAGTATTGTTTTTATAGATTTTCTTTCCCTTGAGTGTTTTAAATGTTTTTATGTTAAGTAACTTGGGATTATATACTGATTTTGAGTATTTTGTTATGAGACTATTGGTGCCATGAAAATCCTCTGGAGAATATTTATTTCTTTGTTTGGTATATTTTGCAATCTATATGATTAGGCTAACACTTCAACTATCAAATCACCTTTGTGGACAGTGGTTTCTGTGTCAGTTTAGCTTTTAAAAATCTCTTCAGTGCTATTTAGGTTGATCTGAAATGTATTTCTGGGATATAAATAGTGAATTATGCAAGAGTCAAATCCTCAAAGCCTTTGTCATGGTATACTGGGTCAATTCCCCAAGTGCAGTTTGAGGATTAACCCAAGACTTCATACACATATTTAGGGGATCTCTTTATCCAGCTTCCCCTTGTCTGTGCAACCTATACTATCAGGCTTCCATGGGAACCTTCTCCTGGCCCTCTGCTAATAATCAGGAGTTTTGATGTCCCTTACTGGTGTAATTTCCCAAATTGAGTCTGCCTGAGAAGCAAAAGGCTAGAGAACAGGGAAGAGAAAAATAATGATTCTTTCTTCATTCTTTGGAGCATCGAGGTCCTCTGATCAGAGGAAGAATTTTCTCTGAGTTTTAGTTGACTGCATGCTAAGTAATAGTATGAGAGTAAAAAAATATGACTGACGTTTGTCTAAAGGCAGAATAAGAGATTTTTTTAAAAAAGGATTCCTCAAAATCTGTCCCACAGAGCATCCCCTTCTTCCTGACATATAGCCAAAAAAAAAGGGGGGGATGTTTTTCTTAGATTTTCTCTGCCCATGAATGCTATGCATTTCAGCAAACTGATTTGCCCTAAATTCTCAGAATATGTGGGAGAAAAAAGAAATAAATAAAACAGGAAACTCATCACTGTATTGATAGTTCTATTGGCCTTTATTTGGTCCCAAATTCATCTGTTATTATTTATGTTCAGGATCCTCTAATAGTTGCTTGCCATATGCTTTGAGTATATGTAAAGCTCTGGGTGTTTAGTTGTAGTTAGTGGCATAAGTAGAGTGAAGAGTGCCTGGTCCTTTTTAGCCCCAACTAGAACTTAATCTAGATAGTATCCACACCCCAAGGTGACACTCATCCCCAGCTCCTAACTTTTTATCATAATGGTTATTTTGTAACAAGAAGGCAGGCTAGTACTTTTGCAGCTCTGTTTCTGTTATATCTAGTAGAGTGCCACACACAAAACTCTACTTGCATTTTAGTCAGGCAATGGTCCTGTACCAGAGAAGAGTTCTCACTGGTGTGAGCCTCCTTCCATTTTTGTGGGGTCATGAATAAAATGCTTTCTAGTCTCCTATTTCCTCTATAGCTAACAAAGAAATGGCAATGGAAAAGGATGAGTCACTTCAAGTAAAGGAGAAACAATATTATTATTAATCCAAATCTAACATTATTTTTATTCAAAGTACTCCTATATTACCTGTAAGTAAATTAGAAACTTTTAATATTAGTCAACTTTTGATGACAAAACTAGAATATGTAAATCCCTCAGAAAATAATGAAAAATCACTTTCATCCATATATTGTTAGAAAGAAGATATCATTTTTGTGTGTATCTACTGTTTGAGTCAGCTTTTTCACTGCTGTAACTAAAAGGATCCAAGCAGAACAACTGTAGAGGAGGAATAGTTTATTTGGGGGCTCACAGTTTCAGAGGTCTGAGTCCATAGAAAACCTGCTCCATTCCTCAGGGCTCAAGGTAAGGCATAAGATCATGGCAGCACAGTGTGGGAAGCAGCTCACATGTTGATCAGCAAGAGAGAGAGTCCACTCTCCAGATACAGAATATATACCTCATAGCCAGGCCCCCAATGAACCATTCCAGTCATACTCCACCTGCCTCCAGTTGCCACTCAGTTAATCCCATCAGGGATCAATTCACTGATAGGTTAAAGCTATAACTGAATCATTTCTCCTCCAAACCTTGCGTTGTCTCACACATGAGCTTTTGGGAGACACCACATCTAAACCATGACATCTATTCTGAATGAATTTGTGTGTGCACTAAATTAATGCTAGCTTGTGAGCCTGAACAAAAGATCTCAAATAAACAACAGAAATGAACAATCCAATCTTAGGCTTGGAAAGCAGAGAATCAGAGGATAGAGAGAGAACAAGGGAAAGAAATCATTTTTCTTAAAAGCTGAAAAAGTTAGGAAAGTCTGAGAAGGACTTTCTCAGATAGGAACAGCAGCGTACAAGAATCAGAGGTGGGAAACAAGAAAGCAGCCTGAGCATTGGCTCCCTCGGAGTCCAGGGGAACTGAATCCACCCTTTCCATTGTATCTGAAGTGGAATTGGAGACAGAGGATCCCTGGAGATCTTTGGAGAAAAAGCCAATGGCAGGGAAAACTTAGATTAGGAAAATATCCCACAATCTTGGCCAAATAAGTACTTGTATGCAGCTCTAAACTCTAAACTATGACTATATAGAGTCTAATACTAAGATAAGTGGCCTAAATTATTTCCTTTCCAACTTTATTACCTGTGATATCAGCAGGGGAGCTGGGGAAGAGAGCTGGACTATAGCCTCCGGCAAGTGATGCACATAGGTTGTGGTGGCAGAAGAGCAGGGAGCCTGCATTTCTTGTGTCTGCCGACCTACCTTCAAAATATTTGTGAGTAATGAAGGAGTTGGGGGAGGCTACAGGCCCATTCTATTTCCATCTTGCTTTCCATGTGTTACTTCTTATTTTAAATTTAAAACTCTCTAGCATCACCTGGGAGAGGTGATTAGAGAACTCCGTAAATTTGGTTATAATAATAACCCCACGTTTTCTAAATGGTCTATGCTAAGAAGATAGATGACTACAGACTATAATCTTTTCTCATATATATAACACTTTATTGACCCTTAGAGGATACTTTCCTCTTTGTAATAGTGTCTATCAGTTTTGAGGTCTTGCTAAAAGATTTTCTAAAAATGAAGGGTCCTAGAGATAAATCTGAAGTCACAATCCAAACCAACATGTGTAAAAGGATACCAGCATGATGGGAAATACACCATAAATTACTACCAAGTGAAACAGTTCAACTAAGAAGATACATTGTCTTTGAATACCAAAAATAGGCTTTGTTCAACATCGAAACTTAGACTGTCTCATTGGCAGGAAAGTTAAAGGCCCTTGGGTTTGTCCCAGCAGTGTACTTAACAAGGCCCCACAGCTGATATTTTGTGGTAAATTATTTAGGAAGAGAGCGAGTGAGGGGGAAATATATCATAAACATCTTTATCCATGTTCTCTCCAATTTTTTCTCCATCTCAGACTTCATTCAAAGTGCATATTTTCGCCCATTATGAAAATTAAGAAACCAAATTTTTACAACTGGAAGTTTAATAGATGTTTTGCAGTTTTGAGTCTCTCTCTCAGCCAGAGAAAAAACCAGAGAGTACAGGAGCAAAGCACTTAAACAGTCTGCCTCCTGGATTCCCCTCATGCCTCCTCTTCCAAGTGAGAGTAATGGCTATACAGTGCTGACTACCATTATCAGTGGCCCCTGGAATCCAGCCCAGGTGGGTCAAGAGAGTTCAGTCCCCTTCCAGTAGAAATGGGCCAAGCAGCCCCTGCCACATCCCTACATGCTTGGCTTCCAGAGATATCCCAGGATTCTAGGTTATTTGACATTACTGACCACATAACATCCAGAGTGGGGAAACATTTAATAGGTCCAAAACATTGATGGGGAAATCTACAGAAATTCTGGACAATTTCCTTTTTACCAAAACTGACAGCACTAGATAGATTTTAACATAAATCAAAACCAAGTAATATCTCAGATTTTTTTTCTTTGTTTTTGAGTCAGGACCTCTATGCTGCCCAGATGGTCTTGAACTGCTGGGCTCAAGTAATTATCCTATCTCAGGCACCCAAGTAGCTTGGACTACAGGCATACCCAGCTCTCTCAGAAAATTTAAAATGGCCCTACCAGCTTATTTATTTTTCCCCTACAAGGGAAACTCCTGAAACAAGCTCCCAGATCTGTTGTTTTGTTGTTTTGAGGTACTGGGGATGGAACCCAGGGACTTGCACGTGCTGGGCAAGTGCTCCACCACTGAGCTATAGCCCCAGACTGTGTTCCCTTTTGCCTGTTGATTAAACTGTGAAATCTGAGATCAGTAATTTCTGGTTCATACTATTCGTTTCATGTTCTCAAATTGCAAACAATAATTACCTGATCCCTTCTTTTTCTCAACCTTGTCAGTAAAGCAGTCAAGTAAGAGTGAGTAAGATGAAGATTTAGGAAATCATCTTGCCTCTTAATCTGCCTCTGTATCTACCTCCAGAAGACAAAGACTACCAGCTTTTATAAAATGAGCAGGAGAGTAGCCTCTGCTTTTTGCTCATTTGCCTCAGCTTTTGGAAACAGCTTTGCTGATGATCTTCTATTTTTCAATCTGTCCTATTAGGAAATGTCTCTGAAATAATCGATAGCCTTATGTTTGGTTGGCAGTTCTTTCTTAGGGATTACAAATAAATTTGATCATTTTTCCCACACACAGGTAACTCCATCAGGCCTGCATACCATCCCATACCACCTCCTTAGAAGGTATTCCAGATCTTGCTGATAGGTGTAACAAACCATGTAACATTTCTCTTTTTACTCTACAGGCAAGTCTGCTTGGGCAGTAACTTTGTGGCAATGACGAAGTAGTGAGAATGGGAAAACAGAATGACAAGTAATGGCTAAAATGTGTCAAAAAGAATTCTGGAGGCACATTAGCCCCTCACTTCCACTGACAATCAAAATTTGGACCACAGTATTTCTCATTAACTCCAACAGCAACTGTAGAATGTTTCACATCAGAGTTTAAAATTCTTCTTATATGAAGGGGATAAAAATAACTAAGTCAGATATTCTACTCTCAGAAGTATCAAAAATATTCGTACCACTCCAAATAGGTACATGTATATTGGGATCTTCTCCACAAAGTCACACTACAGTCTAGGACACAGATAAATGACAGTTATGGTTTGGATATGAGGTGTTTCCCCAAAGGTCCTGTGTCTACACAGGAATGTTTGGAGGTGCAGTAATTGGACTGCGAGAGCTGTAACAGTAGTCCATTCTAGTTTGAACAGGCTGACTGGTTGGTAACTGTAGGCAAATGGAGAGTGACTAGAGGATGTGGGTCCCTGGAGGCTTCCCCTGGAAGGGTGCATCTTCCCTTTAGCACCTGCCCCCTTCTTTCTCTGCTTCCTGACCCCACCATGAACGGAGCAGCTTCCCTCCACTGCTGCGCTTCAGCTATGATATTGTGCCCCACCTTAGGCCCAGATCTGTGGAACCAGCAGAGCATGAACTAAACCTCTGAAAATCATGAACGAAAATAAACTTTCCTTTCTCTAAGTCGTTCTCATCAGATATTTGGATCACAGTGATGCAAATGGACTCGCATGGTAACTTTTAAGTGTCTGACTGAATTCATTAAAAATGAGGCTTGTAAAAATAGCACCTCCATCATTTGATTGTTTTTCTAGATACCACATTTATAAGAAAAGTTGAAGTTCCTTGCTTACTTGTTCTTAAAATTGTGGAAGTCAAATAGGATTTTCTAAATTATTTACCAGTCCGATTTATAATTCTTTTAATCTTCCTAAGTATTTTTGTTAGCACAAGTTTTATCTTACTTGGTAGAAGTACCTAAACTTTACTCAGACTTCAAATATGGATCTAGTAATAGGAGAGTCTTACAATGACTTGTAAGATTGATGGACTAATTTTACTCATAATTTATGTAACATGTATCTAGAATTTTAGGAAATGATGGATGAATCAGATATATATTCATACCTCAAGGAGTTAAGACACTAGTTAGTAAAAAGGAAGATATTTATGTAAAGTTGAAAGATTAAATGTCTGGGGAAATGGTATATATTTTTTAAGTTGTAGTTATGGACTCATCAGCAAAAGATTGCTAATAATTTATACATGCAAGTTATTGGTAAAAAAACTAGTTTAAAATAGAATCATGTAATTGGGAAAGAAAAGGTAGTCATGTTTGGTCTGGAGGGAGGTTATTCAAAAGACTAATTTTTTTCAACCATGCAATGAACCTCAATAACAAAATTTTATGTAAAACCCATCTCTATATTTTATAACAGATTATAAAAATTATATATAAAATTCTACAAAAAAGAGATCTAACAACATTCATCTTTTAGACATGTATTAAAAAGTCATTAATCTTGATAGATAAATATTATAGGAGGGAAGGGCATTTTTGCAAAACCCTGAGTATAAAGATTTCATATGTGATGTGTAATTTGAGTGAGTGATAAAAAGTGTGCACAATCTAAGCATAAAAATAGAGGAGCACAGTCCTGTGGGATGTAGAGAACAACGTTACAGGCAGGGATGTGTGAGTGCATTTGGGGATCTTGTGTTGGCATGTCTGTACCTAGCAGTTTCTGTAGGTAGGCTGGGAGTTGAACATTGGGTAATGTGGTACAGCTATTCCTGGGATGGTTGTGGGAAATCATTAAAGTGTTTGAGTAGGTGAGTACATGACATTCAATCTGCTCCTTAGGAATACTAAACTGCAGCATTTGAGTGAATGGGAGTAAGGAGACTATTAAAATGTTACCATACAAGTCCAGGTGATGATTAAATATTGAATAATTAAGTGACTAAATGAAAGAAAAGCAGTAGGAATAGAAAAAGGGATGGCTGTAAGGTAATATCCTAGCAACAGAATTAATTGTACCTTAGACGATGTGAAAATATACCTTCCACTGAGTTTCTCTTGAAACATAAAAATAACTTTTGCTTTGGAAGATTATTGAATAAACACTGAGCATTTAAAAATAATACATCAAGTGAATCTTGAAAGTAGCTCTTGTTATTATACTACATCATTCTGCATTTCCACTTGGTCTTTTCTTAAAAGGTTCAGAGTCTTGTGCTCCGAGTATTTGACGGTACTGTGCAAATGTCAAGTTGATGGCAAGCATCACACATGCTGCCAAGCCGAAACTTTACCATGAAACCGTGGTGTACCAAGCAGACATCCAGAGCACCATGTGTCCTCTGAATTCAATCGCAATGGTTGACCTGTGGATACAATATGGTCCTAGTTTGGGAATTAGGAAGGTTCTCACTAGGGCCATTTGGCTCACAGCGGGAATGAGCCTGTGTATGTGATCTGCTATTTTTATGTCAGTGATTTACTTGACTGTCTCTTCAAATTAAGCTTCAACTACTCTACCTTTCTTTGTGTCCGTTGTTCTTGCTGAAGTCTAAATAAAGGAAATTCAATCTAATCAAACTATAGACTGAAAATAAACACTAAAGGGGAAAAGTAAGCAGGCTATGTTATTGGAATTCCAAGGGTCCTTTTAGTTTGGCCGACACTACTCCTTTTGGGAAGCCTCCGGTGGGATGGTTGGTAAGTGTATAAACAAAAAGCCAAGTACTATCAAGTAATTGTCTGGCAATATCAGAAAATTTCCATCTTATTTAAGAAGAAAGCACCCATTGGTGTCAGTCAGCATAACATAACAGTGAGGAAATTCACGTTGGCATGCAATGGCTTTTCCCCATTAAGCTGTAAAGGGCAGGCTGAAGTATGTTCAGACTTTGCCAAACGAGTTTCAGCTGAAGGGGAGAAAGTGGAAAACGCCTGGGTATTTCATTGTTTAATGGAGAACACCAGATCTATTGGGAGACACACAGAAGGCAGGAATTTATTGACTGACAAACATGCTCAAATGGAAATAGGGAACCAGAGGACTGGCCAGAAAATAGATTTTCCTGTAATAGTTTGCAAATAAAAGTTCCTGGAAAAGACCACCCTCCCCGAGAATGGAGAACTACTCATGTGTGCATGGCAGAGGCAATCTGCATGGCCCAAATTTTCAAACCAGACAATTTAGGAAATTATATGACTGGAATTTTAAAACCTGCACTTCTACTCCATACTTCACAAGGCACTATATTTCTTATCCTGGAATCTTTTTTAAGCATGGAGTTTCATAAGAAAAACATTTAATAAAATAGTTTTTCTTTTTCAAATTTTGAGGTCCTTTCTTCTTCATTTGAGGTAGCTGGGAAATTTGTGAATTAGTAAACCATTTGTATCATGGAATGTTTCTAAACAAGTTACTATACTGCAAGAGAGCGAGAACTAACCTTTCAGTACTTTGCACATGTAATTAATTGAAATCTTGGAGAAGTACATTGTAGGTGGTATTTTATACAGAAATTTGTATTTGAGGAAAGAGAGACTAAAAGAGGTTAAAATTTCTCCCTGAGGAAATTTCCCTGAGGTTAAAATTTTTCCCTGAGGTGTCCCCGAAAAGCTCCTGAGCTTTCCTCCTTCCACCATGATGTTCTGCCTCACCTTGTCCCCAGAACAATAGACTTGATCAACCAGACTAAACCTCTGAAACCACGAGCCAAAATACACTTTTCGTTCTCTACATTGTTCTTGTCAGATGTTTCGGTCACAGCAATGCAAGCTGACTAACACAAAACTCAAAGGTGAGATTTTTCTCTCTGGAAACCACTGACTCCACTTTCCCTATTGGTGTTCCCTGCTATATGATCAAAATTTCAAGAGCCAAGAAAAGATCCTTGGAAGTAGCTTAATAACTAGGTGAGATGTATTTCTTTTTTTTTTTTTTGGTACAGGGGATTGAACTCAGGGGCACTCGACACCTGAGCCACATCCCCAGCCCTATTTTGTGTTTTTATGTAGAGACAGGGTCTCACTGAGTTGTTTAGTGCCTCGCCATTGCTGAGGCTGGCTTTGAACTCGCGATTCTCCTGTCTCAGCCTCCCTAAGTGCTGGGATTACAAGCGTGAGCCACCGCGCCCGGCTTGGTGAGATGTATTTCTTATCATCATTGTATATTCAAATGGATGTCTTTAAAGTACTTAAAACTACTGTTTCGCTGTTCATCATGTGATTTCCCCTAGTTCTGTCATAGTTTTGCTATATGACCTGAGGCAGGTTACTTAACCGATCTGAGATTCACTTTCTTTATGTGCAAAATGAGGACAATAAAACTGACCTCATAGGTAATTATATTAAATGAGGCAACCCATTCAAACTTTGAGCACCGTACCTGCCACTTGGTAAAGATCAGTTAAGGTTAGTGACTGTAACCAGCTTGATTTTGCTGCCTTAATAAGCAACTGCCAAAATATAAATGGTTTAAAGAAACGAAGTTAATTTGTAATTCACTTAAATCTCAGTTGTTGGTCAGCTAAGCTCCAAATTAGGTTTACTCAGTGTCCCAGGATGGGGGAAGTTTCATTTCAATGTGGCACATGCTTCCTTGATCACTTCAGTGAGAGATGAAAATAATGACTCATGAGCTTGTTCTTAAAACTTTTACCTGAAAGAGCAACATGATACGTCTGCTCATATTTCATGAATCAAAGAAAGTTACATGGCTCTGCCAAAATCATGGGGGTCCATGTGCCCATAGCCAATCACAATAATGATTTTAAATAATTTCTACCTTTAATTTGCAGAAAGGAATGTAAACCAAAATCCTCTTTACCCAAACCTTTTGAAATTGCTATTAATGAAATTTTATTATATTAGAAAATACAAGTACCCTTTACTATTTAATTTTAGTCATCTTCAAATTCAACCACCAAAGGATTAGAACTGAAACATAAATACTGGAAACCAATAGGGAATCCTAACTGAAGTGCTTCTTTCTCTTATGTACTCTTTATGCAGACATCCCAATTGTGAGCATTTTCCAAATTCTCCTCTCCCCTTTCTTCCTTCACAGTTTAGACCTTGAATGTCTTCCAAAGGCCTATACATTAAAGTCTGTGACTCTATTGGGAGGTGGTAGAACAATTAGGAATATTGGCCCAGTGGGAGGAAGTTGGGCTATAGGGAACATGCTCCAGCCCCTTCCACTTTTTCTGTTTTTGCTTCACAGCCATCACAAGGTGAGTAGCTTTGCTCCACTGTGTGTTCCACCAATCAACCATGGACTGAAACCTATAAAACCGTGAACTAAAATAAACCTTTCCTCTCTTTAAGCTAATTATCTCAGTTATTTGTTAGAGTAGCAGCAAGCTGACTAACACACCCTGGCTCTTGTATTCTCTTTCTCCCTTTTCTCCTCTCCCCATATGTATGCATGTGCACATATGTGTAGATACACATGTATGCACATACACATATTTGAACCATTCAAAAGTTGCAGGCATAATGACCCATGACTTCTAAGTATTTTAGTATATATTTAACATACACATACATGAAGCATGTAGTTACAGTACAACCATAAACGGGAGAAATTGACACCAATACAAAAATACCATTAAATTTATAAACACCTTCCTCATTCAAACTATGTCAATTTCCTCAAGATTATTATTTATAAGCTCTTTCCCTTGTGGTTCAGAATTTAATTGTTCTGTTGTCATGTATCTTTAGGTTCCTAAAATGGAACAGTTCATTGAGGTTTTATTTTTTCCTGGTATTTCACAATCTTAACATCTTTTAAAGTACACGGACCAGTGACTCAGAAGAACATTTTTCATTTGGGGTATGCTTGATGTTTCCTAGATTCAGATTGCAGTTTAGGCAAGAGACCACAGAGGATGCTCTGTTCTCTTCAGTGTACTATCACAACTAGATCACATAGCACACTATGTCAATTTTACCACTTGGTTAGCTAAATGTCGGCCAGATTTCTCCAAGTTTAGAATCATTAACAATATGACCTTTCTATTTTCAACATTTTGATAAGTACTTGAAAAAAAGTTACTTTGTAACTTTTAAATTATCCTGCTACTTATCAAACATTCTGTCTAGTTTTAGTATTTTTTAATGATTTTTGTCTGAATTACTGCCAAACAGTCATTTTTAAATCCATCATTTCCTATTAATTGACAAGGTAACCTAAAACAGAGATTTCTTTTTTCCTTTATTTGTTCATTCATTCACTCAGCTCAGGATCACTCATAGATTCCTATTTTTTTTACAAAGGGTCATAACCCATTAATATCATACTGGTGATATTAAAATTCTCTGAGGTTTGGCTAATAAAAGCAACTTTATACAGGATTCTTGCCATTTCCACACAATTCTTTAAGTAATTCATATTCTTCACACAAAAAGATGTTCAAGTTTCTTGCATACTCTCCCTTCTCTATTCTTAGAGTCTACGAAGGAAACCTGATTCCTTTTAGTGGGAAATGATAGTTCATTGCTACTGAAGTGTCATTGCTTTCTAGATTCTCTCAGAGAACAGGATGAAGAAATACACAAAACATGCTCACAACTTTACTTACATGTATAACTATTTCTGTATCTATCCATCCATCTATCTATATTAAAAATCATGAATTCACACCAATACCTCCAATTCCAATTCAACTTCATAGGATTTAATCTGTCTTCTTCACCTCAGTCCTTCTGATATACTAGGATGAATTGCTCTTGCTTCAGGTCTGTAGGGTACCTGAAGATCCTGTTCTTATTACAAAATAATTTGGAAATTAGAGTAAGGATTTAATGAAAAAATATTTCTTTCTAGATATGGTCTCATTTTATTTACAGCAAAAACACATTTATTAAATAAAAATAGGGCTATAGAAGATTTTCATATTTGAATAGTTTTTTGTGTATCCATAAATTTACAAAGAAGAAAAATAGTGTCTGGGTGCAAATTTTGATTAGTATGCTCCAGAAACATGCCTAAGGAAGTTTATCTAAAATTATGGTAGATAAATGAAGGCTTCTGTAGCATTTAATTTATTTAACTGGGATATATATATATATGCATATGTACATTTACATATTTATAGATGTACATGTAGGAGAGAGAGAAAGAAAACTATAATAGGACTTCTGACTCTAGCCCAGAAGGTGTAGCTTCACTCTTGTCAGAGTCATTCTTAAAAATTTTTGAAAAATCTAGACACACCAAAATAGACAAGTATAGGAAGACACTGAGAAGCAAAATGAAAACAGACTGACCAGGGATCTCAGGACTTGAGGAACAACATACTGGTGAGTTATCTCACAGTAAAACAAAAAAATTCAAGAACATCTTATCCTCCACCCTCAACCAAGTATGGAGAAAAAGTGTCTTGTGAACACATTTTGGCCTTAGTATATAGTAAAGCATTAACAGAAACACCCCTAACTCCATCCCCATGGTTGTAGTAGGACTGCAGCAAGGAAACGATCTTCCACTTTCCTGTTTTCACACTGTTTGTCGAACTGGGCAGTGTCAGTGTTTCTAAGCAAAGAGCTGAGCTTCCACTTCCACCCAAAATCATATGACAAGAACAAGTAATATAAGTAAAAGCTAATCAACAGTCCTGGTGTAGACAGACCTAGGAGGAAGACCTATATCACTCAGCAGCAGCTACTATAAGAGAAGGTGCAATGCTAGGCTAATCTAGTCAATACTCCAGTTCTTCCCATCCTGTGAGGCAGAACAAGGTAGTGGGAGGCAGGGCTATCTAGAATTCCATCTAAATTCCCAATTGGTGTCATCAGGGTTAGTGGAGAGCTGATCTTCTAACCCAAGTCTAGCAATAAAGGAGTGAAGCTGAACATAAATATCCACCTGACTCTCGCACTACACACCAAACACCAGCAGTTATCTGCCTAAAAAAGTACCATACCCTAAATTTCCAGAATAGAATACACAAATCACATGGAAATCCCAGTTTGAATGAGCAAAGATAATCAACAGACACTAACACTCAGATGAATAAAGTATTGGGATTTAGGTGACAAGGATTTTAAAGTGGTCATAATAAAAATATTTTATTAAGCAATTGTGAATTCTCTGTCAAAAATTTAATTTTTTGCTGGGTGTGGTGGCGTAAGCCTGTAATCCCAGCACTTAGGAAGGCTGACACAGGAGAATTGCGAGTTCAAAGCCAGCCTCAGCAACAGCGAGGTGCTAAGCAACTCAGTGAGACCCTGTCTCTACATAAAACACAAAATAGGGCTGGGGATGTGACTCAGTGGTTGAGTACCCCTGAGTTCAATCTCTAGTACCCCCCCAAAAGTTAATTTTTTAAATGTCAGGAGAGAAATAGGAGTCACACAAAAAGAATCAAGTATAAATTATAGAGATTTAAAATATAACTAATAAAATAAATAATAAGGAAAAAACTTACCAAAGTCTTATGGGCTTAATCATAGAGAAGACAGAGGACAGAAGTGATTAACTTGAAGACAGACCTATAGAATTTACCTACTGGATTTACCTGAACAACAGAGAAAAAAAATAGACAACAAAAAATATGAACAGAATATGAGATAATAACAAATGCTCTAACATATACCATCAGAGTCCCAGAAGAAAAAGAAGGAAAGAATGAAATTGAAAAGTATTCAAAGAAATGACGACTGAAAACTCCCTAAATTTGGTGAAAGACATAAACCTACACATGCAAGAAGCTTAGCAAATCCCTAACAGGATAAACCCAGAGAACTCTATGCCAAGGTACATCATAATTAAATCTGTAAAAGGTTAAAGAAGTCTTTAAAACATGTGGAATAATAATTTGAAGCACAGCAAATTTCTTATCCGAAACCATGGACACCAAAAGGACGAAGCATATCTTTCAAATATCAAAGAAAAGCATTGTCCACTGAGAATTCTGTATCATGAGATAATAATATCCTTTAGGAATGAGGAAGAGGGCAGGGCATTTTAAGCAGAAGGAAACAGAAAATTCACTGATAATGTAACTACAGTAAAATATCTAATGGAAGTTCTTTAAACGGACAGGGAGTAATGACTATTGTGGACCATTGCTTCTTTTGTCCCTGTGGACAGATTCACGGAGGGAATAAAATACCATTTATGTAATTTGCATTGAACAATCGTGTTACTGGCAAATCCTGGCTAGGATCCTGGTTCAGGAGTAGTGTGGGTTCAAAGTGTGATAAAGCAAGCTGCAAAAGCATGAGCAAAGCCTAATCTTGGTTTCCCACTGCAGGCTTGTGCCAGAAATGTCATCCTACTGTGGAGCCTCAGCACAATTGCTCCCAGATGAAAAGCCAATGACAAGAGACATTGCACCTCAGTATTTGACCCCAGCCCTGAGTTCACATGCTACCAACTTTCCCAACAAATGAAGATATTGCTTAGAAATATATCTGGGAGTACTCTTCTAGAAAGAATGTCGCTGACCTGAGACCTTATGAAACTGAGCCCAGGACAGTTCTCCTGGCAAGAATAGAATTGGATTCATCAATTTTGTTTAAAAAAAAAAAAAAAAAAAGGTCAGGGATGAGGGTAGAGGAATAGCAATTTGGGGAGGTGTGATTTAAGAGGAAAAATGACTTTTCCATTATTCGTCTGTCTGAATATTCAAAGTCTGGAACACATCAAAAGCAGTTAAAAATAAAATGGATTGTTTTACTTATCTGTCAACCCAATTCACTTTCCATATTATATAAAATAGTGAGCTATCTTTGGGTGACATTAGTCTTCGGGATGTGAATTGCAGTTTTCTTTATGATGTCAGGGCTTAGCTATTTAGTAAGTGGGAGGAAAACTATCTAACAGAATGTACCTTAATAGGAAGAAAATCAAGAACAAAATAAACTAGAGTTTACATTCCCTCAGTCTCTATTTTTCATCTAATATTACCCCATGCTGCAGTAAGCTCAGCCAAGAACTGCGTTTTATTCTTTCTGGCCCTGTGATTTTCCTTCAGTAAGAAATGTTCAGGCTAAGATGCATTAACAAATGCAAATAAATTTAGCTAGTGCTTGCTTGGCTGATTCTCAAAGAAGATGAAGAAAGGAAATGGAGAACACCAATGATAAACTATTCAACAGAGCATTTTGAAATTGGCAAAGTAGCAAGAATGAAATTTTATGGTGGTTCAGATATATAATATGCTTTGTAGAATGTTCAGAAAAAATAAAATGATCAAACCATAGCCTTTTGGCATGGATGGCATGGTAAGGAGTATATTTGATATATAATAAATATTTAGAAATGATTTCAATGCATTTCAAAAGAGCACAGGATGATGGTTGTTAAAGAAAAGGTCTTTCTAAAACACATTGAGGTACTTGAAGTTAGATTAGATTTCATTTGTGATGTAAGAGGAAAATACTCAATTTTTTGTATATTAAGGAGGCTTTTTATCTCTTCTAGGTAGATTGCTGCTCCACTTTCTCACAATCTTCAAACTGGTGTTGGGCCTGGTACTGGCTTGTGTTTTAAGTGGCTTGCTGATATCACCTTCCCCACAAAAGGATCTGTGGCAAAAATATAACTGCCACTAGACATGGACTAGGTGATTCTATCCCTGACATTCTGCTGCTTATTAAGCCCACTACATGGGCTTGCTTTACAATAAATGTACACGCACACACACACACACGTACACACTTGCACACAGCACATTTAAACTCGATATTTCTTATTAGTTTGAAAAAAATAAAATTCAAGCCTGGAAGTAAAATGCATTTAGTGTAGAGAAATTTAGAATGACCCATGTTCTTATTTGTTTTGGTTGTTAATTGGATGTGGCTTTTTCATTTTGTTTTGCTTTGCTTTAATTCCTTAAGTCTTCTGCATTCACAATGCTGGAGTCCTAAATAAGCTAACTGCCATGATTTCCAAGTTGCCCGAACAGAGAAATCGAGGGATACTTAAAGAATTTGATTAGCACAGCTTATTTTCTATACTAAGTGACTTTGTTCAAGTGAAGGAAATTTCACAAACATGAACTATTAGGATTTTAGAAGTAGCTGTAGTGAACCTCCAAATCTCAAGGATTTGCTTTAACCTCAGAAGTAATTCTATCTTTACAGTTAATCAGTGACATAGTTTTCAAGAGAAAACTGCTTATTTTACCAGCAGTGTCTGTAGATATTTAAATTCAAATAAACAAGAAGAAAATGGCCCAAAGACAGTAGTCTTCAAGAGCTTCATTGGCATTTCTAAACATCTTTCCTTTAAACCGTGCTGTGTTTAGACTAGCTGTATCACCTTAGAATTGGAGTGAATAAGGAAATGGTCATTTTAACCCTTGTCCTGGTTTACTTGATACAGTTAGGTAAAGAGTAAGAAAGTACAGAGGAAGAACTAGAAGAAAACAAGATAAATTGATATTGGATCTAAATGACTTCTCTCTGACGATGTGACTCAACAGGTTTTGGCAGAGACAGCCTATCTGTAGGTCCATTGTGCCATCTACTCACTCCATGACATTCAACCTCTCTGAGTGCACTGACAAAAGGAGGCTCTATAACATTGCCCCTGTATGGGTCATGTTTGTTGTGGGATCATGATGACTTAATGGATATGAAACTGTTTTGAATCAAGTAAATCATTATGCAAAGAAATCATATTTTCTTTTCATAACATGAAAGTGAACTAAATCAAAACCATTCTATTGTCCAAATTGGTTAAACATGGTCCAGCCCTGATATCTGGTCATTTTTCACACTTGCAAATGAAAAACTCATTGTTAATATATCAATATCATGACTTAATCAATGGCTTTGAGGTTGCAGAACAAAATTACAGACTAGATTGGATTGCCCTTGGGATTTGAATAATGTATTCTATAAAATTAATAACAGCAAAAGAAATAGCTGCTGAATGAAGCAGTGAATGAACAAGTCCTATCTACAGAGATAAATTTAACCTGTAGATGTCAGAGTGGCAGGCAAAGCTAATTGCCTGAAGACCAATTTTTTTTTTTCCACAAAATGCCATTTAAAAGAGCCTTGGTTTTCCATTATTGTAGAACTTTATATAAGTTAAGGCACTATCTCTTTAAGAACCATGAACATAAATATTTGAGGTTGAGACTTAGTTTATGTATGCTTACCCTTTTGAATATTGCAAACAAGAAAAAATAAATGAAGGGATCAATCATTGGTATTGGAAGGGATCAATCTTTCCAATGACTATATTTTGATAACATGGACAGATTGTATGTCCAAATAGATTCCTAAATGTAATAAAAGAACTGCATAGGACATTTATTTCTTAAAACAACCATTTTTGCATAGACAATAAATGGCTTTAAATGCTTATCCATTTACCAGTAAAGACTTGTGTGCAAAGAATTCAAAATGAATGTAATTATGTTCTGATCTTATCACTCTTACTAATGGAATACTAAGGAAATCTGTTAAGTAGGAAGATTTAGTAAAAGATTTCACAGTGTGATAGTTACAGTAAAGCTGGTCTTTTAAATGTGAAGAAACTATTCCAGTAAATGGCTAAAAATAAGCAGAGAAGTCTTAGTACACTCCATTTTGCCTGCTCTGCAAAACAGCAAACTATTCTGGCTTAGAGTCTAAAATAAAACTGTGGATTATTCTTAAAGAACATTAAACTTGGGAAAAGTAGAAATTTAGTGAATTCATTTCAAAACACTTAAATACATACTGTATTGATCTATCTTTTCCTATATCTAGTTTCAAAGCTTAGTCTTATGGTTTATTGTCAATGTGATAGAAATCAGTTCAGAAAGGTCTTAAGAGCATTTTTGCTAGAGACTTACTTTTTCCCCTCTCTATATATCATAAAATGTCATGTCACAAACTAAATTAAGTTCAGAAAACAAAGTATTAGCAATCAATTATTTGGTACCTTTTGATGAGCAATATTTTGAGCAGTCTATGTATACTGCTATAATATAGCCTTAGTAGCTAAAGTTTTGATTAAAAAGTACTTGGGCTCCCATCACTATAGCCGGCAATCAAGAATCCTTGGTTGGAAGGAATCCCTGTTTCCTCTCTTTGTGACTCAAGCTTTGATTTTTTCTAGTGCCGTTGTTTTGTAGGCTCTTTTCATTCCCTTTAATCTCCATTGAGTACCATCTCTACCATCATGGCTTCTACTAGACATTTTGGCTGAGAATTGAACAAATTCTTTTCAGCTTGGTTTGTATTGATAGGTCTTTGACAAGCAAATAAAGAAAAAACATGTGACAAATTTCCTTATATTAACCATTACCTTCTCCTCTCTAGCATGTGCACCACCTTTTTTTTCCCTATCAATATATCTTGTTCCTGATATTAAAGGTGGGGGGCATAAGGTTGTAACAGCCTTCTCTGTGGCCTGAATGGCAGGCTCAGGAGGAGACACAGAATCCAAGATTTCTGGAATTTTTCATCTAGGGCTTGTGAATAGGATATTTCTCGTCTCTAGGGATGAAGATCTTGGAATCAGATCAAGGCTGCCATATAATCATAATCTCCATAAGGTGAGCAAAGAAATGAAGAAACTGCACCTGCAGAAAGAGGGTATGAAGCCAAGTAGAAAATGCAAGGAGAGAGAGAGAGCTCTGATTTTAGTTGAGGCCCAAGGCCAATTCTTTAGCCACCTTTTTGTGAGTGAAAAGTTTGTTCCAATTAACTTAAGGTTGTTTCTGTCACTTGCAACCATGAATAGTGAATGATAACCTCACTCTCCCCCAAAGTCCTAGAAAACTGTGGAAATAGGAAAGACTACAAAATGAGTTTCTCTGTGTAAAAATTTTTTAAAAAGTATGACTACATATTAAACTTGAAAAGTAAACTTACCAGATTCATAATATTTTTTAAGTCTCCCTAATACACTCAGACTTGGATATTTAACCAGAGACCATTTGGTATTTAGATGAAAATTGACTTAGGTTGCCATCTTTACTAAGTTTATTAAGAAGTCCTATATACTTTTCAGATATTTTCATTCATTCATCCTCTCAATGAACATCACAACTTATTCAATAAACATTGACAATTCTTCTATGTTATGATCAACGTTCTATGACAGTTTCACATAAGGACCAGAACAGCCTACTCAGGAGATCATAGTGTGGTAATGGCACAATACCTGTGGAGAGCCAAGGGAACAATGAGGGAAAGAAGGTAGGCATTCTGGAAGGGCAGGGAGATCCAGGAAGACTTTATATAGCTTTATCTTAGAGAACAGTGGGAATTTTTCTATGGTGGCTTTCCCCAGTTGTCTATTTCTCTCCTTTCTCATATCTGCATTTGAGACTGGGGACCCTTAAAACATTAAAGATGGACTCAGTGCCAATAATTGGAGTTAAGAAAATATTGGCTTTCAGTGTCAGGTGAGAAAGACTATACTTCTAAAACAGAAGTTTTTACTATAAAAATTGGAATCAGATGAAACAATATGAAAAGCAAGAGAATAGAAGAAAGATCTGCTTTGTATTTCTGGGTAAAAGTTGATTTTTGTGGGGAGAAGGGTAGGATTCCAGAACCACTTCTTAAACATTATTAATAATTCTGAAGTTTCTATATAGATCCAGGAATATTGTCAGCATTTCAGGGCATGAAACTATGAGTCTCTTTACTATGGTTTTTTTAATCTTTCAGTTCTGAACGTAACTTTCCACAGACTGTTCATATTAGCGACTAGTAATTCATATGAGTTTATCAAGGAAAGGCGGGTTTTCAGATGATGCTATTGTTTTCAAGTGTTAGCTTTTCTCAAAGATAGAATCATTGCATGATATCAAAATAGAACTAGTAATCAAAGTAATATTCTAATTGCTAGGAGTTTCAGAACTTGTATTTTTGATTGTTTTAAGCCCAGCAATATACATTTCAGGTGAATATTCTTATTTTGAATTTTTTTTATTGAATTCCTCTTTATCTAGAACCAAATTTAAATAATTTCAACTGAGCATGTGTAATATTTCCTAGGACTGCATCTTTACAAAACAAAATACAGATTTAAAGGTGACTTGAGTGTTTACTGATTAACATTGTTCATATACTTTGAGTTTTCTTTGCAATCAGAGATGTGATAATTACAGTAGCTGGTTGCATGAATTCCCAGAGAAACTCTACACGAACAAATTATTTTCATGACAACATTTAAATTAAGAATGTAAGGAAGCAGTTAGAATAGAACTGGATACTATTCAGGCGCACCAAAGAGGCAGAGGGAGCATTGCTGAATGGTGGTGAAAGAGAGGTAATAGTAAGCAAAACAAATGATACAAAAGTAGGGGCACACACTGGAATTCATGTACAAGAGCCTAGGGAAAACTTCAGCCCTAGACATTGGAATGTTTCCATGGGAAAAGGTAGGGAAAAAAAAGTTCCAAGATTACAATCTGTCACTTTTGAAATGCAAACACTTTCCAATACATACCACTACCACTTTTTTTAATCCAAACTGGATTTTAGGATTCTGCATAGCACTGATTTTGCCTGAATTCATTGAGATCATCATTTCATATATAATCACACAGCTATGCCCAAAGAACTGACATTCGTGTCACAGATTGTGCTCACAATCATTTCCAATCCAGTCTTGTATTATTTCTCTTCACACCTAGTTCTTGAGTAAGATAAACTGCTCAGCCAGAACGATGTTGTTCACGTTCCATCATAGGATTACATGGCATTTTTGGCAGATTGCTAAACTAGGTAATGTGACATATACATATTTTTAATTGTCTGCTGTTTATAGACAAACTACTGAAAATTTGATTTATTGGATAATCTTCCATCAAGATTAAGGTAAAACACTCTCAATAAAGTGGTATAAGCAACTGTGGTTTCTGGAAAATCATCCAAGTATCTACCTCTGCTTGACAATTAGTAAGACCATGAATCTTTTTAAAGATTAACATGATTTTTTTAAAGTTAACAGCCTCAGGATAAAAACAGCTTCAAATACTCTAACATAGACTATACTAGGATAGTTTCTAATATGAATAGAAGCAATGGTTTCATGTATATTTGACTTCTACTTTCTGTCTTTTTTTTTCTTCTTACTGTCAAGGTTTGAGTGTTTAGGGGTAGTCATAATAAATTCAGGCTCAAGTAAAATTCTTTTCATAGTGTTAGTAAATAAGTGGTAGTTTATTGTCCATTAACTTTCAACTGTATTCTTGTGAGGATTAAAAATATCGCTCTCTCTCTCTCTCAAGAATATTCATTCTTACAAAAATATGAAAATATAATTATAAAACAAACTAAAAGAGAAAAGGACACAGGCACATAAATTTCTGAAGGATCTGTTTGCTTTGGAGACTCTGAAGTTGTCTGAGAATTTTTAACTTGGGATTTCTTTAGTTTCCAGTGGGACGCCTTTAAATTATCACAACAGTATCTCTTCCACATGTGTCTAGTATTTCAAAAATAATATTTTAAGGTCCTTCGAAGAGGCTCATTTCAGAAAATAATAGTGCTTCTAGCTTAATGGAAGTCTTCAGGGTTGGAAGTTAGGGGATTTTTACTCTCTCTCCAGCTCTATTATTGACCCAATGTGCCACCCTCAGGAAATTATCCTTTTTTCTCTTTACTGGTAAAAGTGATTGCCCTAAAGATTTTCGTGAAAAACAAACATTGGTTTGATAGTGTAAAATAAATGCAAAATTATTAGGACAGTTCATAACATCATACTCGTATAATCAGTTCTTTATAATTACTGCCAGTCACATGAGCATTGCTCACCTGTTGTTTCTGGCAATATTCACTGGTCAAGTTGTGCTCTCATTTCTCCAAAACTTCATCTAGGAATGCTGGACTGTAAGATCCTCAGAAAGGACCTAATCTTGCCAGCATGCCAACCCAAACTTATGTTATCTAAGATAAGCATGGTGATTTCCATACTTCTTTATTTTTATTTTTGTAGTTGTAGATGGACAAAATGCCTTTATTTTATATGTTTATTTTTATGTGGTGCTAAGGATTGAACCCAGTGCTTCACACATTCTAGGCAAGTGCTCTGCCACTGAGCTACAGCCCCAGCCCTTCCATACTTCTTTCTTGAAGATCACTTTGTTTTTTCCTGCTAGTTGACATGTTATGCACATTGAAAATGAATGTCCAGCCACGGGCTCACACCTCTTCTTTCTGAAGAGCAGTAATGTCGTTGCTCTTGGCCACCACAAAGTGGCAGTGTGCCCACTAACTTCTCCATTAGTAAATCCAACCTTGGCCTTCAACTGTACAGGACAGAGCTACACCTCAACATTGGGCTGCCAGACAAAATACAGGGAACCCAACGAAATATAAATTTCAGATGAACAGCAACATACTGTACTAAAAATATATTCATAGTTTATCTGAAATTCAATATAACTGAATGTCCTTTTCTTTTTATTTGCTGAATCTGCCAACTACACTCAAGATTAACTTGACTCTTACAATGAGGTAAACTTTTAAGTTTAAATATGTTTATCCATAATGGCTTATTCAACTATCTATATTTATTGAATTATATAAACTTTTTAATTAGAGGAGATTTACATGTCCCTCCTTTATCAGACTTTCATTTAGCATAAATGACTAGATTCAGATATTTCATCTTTCATGTAAAAGTAGAAGGGCTGCAATCGTGTTGGGAGAGGTGTTGCAAATAAACACCGAATACTTTGGAATTTTGAAAACCTGTGCAACTGGAATTGCTTAGGGCTTTACCCAGGGCAATGAGTAATTGCTGTCTTTTGCTTATTTTTAGATAAAAGATCTGCAGCCAAAGAACTCTTCTCCATGACATTTCCAACAGAATGCACTAAGATTTACATCATTTCATCTCTCAAGGTAATTTATTTGTTAAGAATGCCATAAAGTCTATTTAAGTCATTTCCTGTCTCCCAATGAAATGAAAGACATCTCTAAGGGGATTTCAATGTACCCTTTGAACATGTGTGTTTTGTATTTTTGCATTTTCCCAGGAAGAAATGGAGACAATGACTCGATTAATACAGTATGCTTATCCTCTCATTATTCCATTCTTGGTTTGGGTGATCATTTGAAATAAATGGAGGTTGTTTGCTCAACTCTCAGGCTGGTGCTTATTAAATAGCAGCCTCTGACTGCCCTGTGTTGTTTTTGTAGTTCAGTTTTGAATAAAGAGGACTTCAGCTTTCACCAAAGTAACCTTTGAAAACCATTTTTCCCTTCTCTATTTATTTCTGCTGCCATTAAAAAAGGGAGAAATAAATTTTTGACACTGGTAAAAGTTCATATAGTCTTAGTATAGGGAGAAAGATTCCTCAAGATGAAGAACTTTCAAATAAGTAAGACTCTGGACTGAGACTGATAAGTTATCTGTGACTGAATTATTGAGACTTTTTGACCTACATACTCAAAAACTCTTGGTATTAAAATTCTTATATTTATTTATTTATTTGTTCACTTTAGGGTTATGTAGGTATACAGGCAATTATAAAAAGTAATACGAAAGATCACTTGTACTATTTTTCCCAATGGTAATATTGTCCAATACTCTAATATGATATCAGAACTAAAATATTGGTGATGATATAATCATGGATCTTATTCACACTTCTCCAGCTTTACAAGTTCTCATATGTATGTGTGTGAGTAGTTATATATCATTTTGTCACACACACGGGTTCATGTATCTACCATTACAGTTAATATGTTGAACAATTCCATTGCTCCAATGATCCCTGATGTTGCTCCTTTATAACCAAATCCACTCCTCTTCTGCCCCTCCCAGCTACTCCCTAATTTCTATACCCTGGTCCTTGACAACCATAAATCTGTCCTTTATTTTATAGTATTGTCATTTCAAAACATTATATTAAGAAAATTACACACTATGTAAACTTTAGAGAGAAGCTTTTTTCACCTTACACATTCATGCAAGTTGTTACATATACCAATAATTCACTCCTTTTCTTTTTTTGAGTGGTGTTCTGTGATATGAGTACAACAGATTTTTTTAACCTATTATATGTGAAAAAACAGTTGGGCTGTTCCTCTTTGGGGGCTGTTATAAATAAAACTGCTATGAATAATCATGCACTGGTTTTATGTGAACATGTTTTCATTCCCCTGAAATAAATGCCCAGTGTGCAATTATTGGAAAATAGATAATAGCATATTTAATTTTACAGGAATTTTCAAAACATTTTTCCACAGTGATCTATCATTTTATATTCTCACCAGTGTTACATGATTGGTCTTGTTTGTTTACACTATGCCAGCATTTGTGCTGCTATTATTATTATTATTTTTTTAGTTCTTCTGATAGGCCTGTAGTGATATTTTCTTGAGTCTTTAAATTTTCATTTACCCAATGGCTAATGAGTTTGAACATCTTTTTGTGTGCTTATTTGTCATCTGCATATTCTTTTCAATGAAAAGTCTGTTCATGTCTTTGGCCCATTTTCTAATTGGATTGTTGGTTTTCTCACTGTTGAGCTTTGAGAGTTCTTGGTGCATTCCAGATACTGGTCTTTAGTTGGATATGTGTTTTGCAAATATTTTCTCCTAGTCTGTAGTTTTTATTTTAATCTGATGTAATAGGTCCAGTTATCACTATTTCTTTTTATGAGTTGACTGTCAGAACTCCACTTGGTTCTAGGTTTAAAATATTTTTAACTATTTTTTTATTTATAAGTTCTTTAGTTTTACACTTTCTGTGTAGATCAATGATCCATTCTGAGTTAACTTTTGCATGAGATGTGAAGTTGTTTGATGAATTGTTTTTGTACTTTAACAAAAACTAATTGAGCTTATTTGTGTGAGTTTATTATTAGTTCTCTTTCCTGTTTAATTGAACTATATGTTTATTTTACTATCTCAATTACCACAACTAGTTAGTAAATCTTCATGTCAGTTAGATACTTCAAAATGTATTCTGGGTTGATTGATTATGGTCAGTGAATTCACTCTACTTGCTTTAATTCTTGTAAATTTTTTAACTTTTTTTTAGGTTCAAGATAGAGTCTCTTTTGGCAAAACTCTTATGGAAATCTGAAAAAGTGTGTATTGTATTGTTGAGTGAACTGTTCTAAATATGTTCTATATTCTCAATTATTTTCCAACTAGTATATCTATCAATTGTTGAGGGTAGAGTACTGAGGTCCTCCACCGTATTATGGATTTGTTTATTTCTGGGTCAGCTCTGTCAGTTTTTGCTTCATGTATTTTCAGGCTACTTTATTTTATGCATACACATTTACGATCATTTGTGTTAGCCAACTTTTTGTCATCATGACCAAAATACCTGACAAGAACATCTTAGAGGAGGAATAGTTTATTTTGGGCTCACAGTTTCACAGGTTCAGTCCATGGTCTGCCAATTCTGTTGCTCTAGGCATGAGGAAAGGCAGAATATTGTGGTGGAAGGGCATGACAAAGGAAAGCTGCTCAACTCATGGCAGCCAGGAACCAGACAGAGAGACAGAGAGAGAGGTCACCTACTTCCTCAAGATGTGTCCCACATGCCTACAGTTAATCACCCAGAAGTTCAATCAAATTATTAACCCATTAAATGTATTAATCCACCAATGAGGTTACAACTCTCATCATTGTCTAAAAGACCCACCTCTGAACCTTGATGCATTGGAAATTATGCTTTCAGTATAATTTCATGTGCTTTTCAGGGAATATTTCTAGATCCAAATGGTAACAGTCTTCCTAGTGGTCTTATTCTTTTTTTTGTTTTTTAATGTAGAGTTTATCTTTATCTCCAGTAATTTTCTTTACTCTGAAGTCTGCTTTTTCTGATATTAGTATTGTTTTTCCTGTTTTATTTTGATGTTTGCATGGTTTATTTTCCTTCATCTTTGTACTTTCAACCTATGATGATATTAAATTTAAAGTGTGTTTCCTGTAAATAGCATTATTATTGAGTCATATTTTGGGGTTTTGTTTTTTGTGGTTTAAGATGTTGCTTTTTAAAATTTGCTCTATTAATCTTTGCATTTTGAATGGTGTATTTATATTATGATTGGATATCTATGTATTTTCTTTTATTGTTTTACCTGTTTGCTCTCCTCTCTCTCTTTCTCTATCTCTATCACTATCTCTCTATGATGCATGACCCAAATATATCTAGAAGTCTATCTTGATTTTTTTATGGTGTTTTTGAGTTTATTTATTATATAATTTCCACAATGGTAGCTCTGGATATTACTATATAAGTATAGAATTAACACACACACACACACACACGTATTATTACTCTTCTGGTATCATTATTTTACCATTTCCACTTAGGTAACGTCATCTTTTAAGAATAGTTTCATTCATAAAATTTCTAAAGCTCATGAGGAAGAGGATTGACTATCATATATAAATGTACTTCTTGTCTCTCTTTTCCTTATTCTTTCGTGAGGCTCCAAGATTCTTTCCTTTACCCTTTCCTCTCTGTTTGAATCTCCTTTAGCCAACCTCTAAGGATGGAAGTGCTGGCACCACATTCTTTTAGTTTTCCTACCTCTAACAAAGTTTTTATTTTTCCTTGAATTCTTGAAGTATGTTTATTGATATAGGATTCGCAAGGGAGAGTTCTTTCCATTCATTATTTTGGCCTCCATGGTTTCAGATAAAAAATCCACTGATACACAAATTGGTTTTTCCTATAGGAAATGAGTTGTTTCTCTTTTACTGCTGAGATTTTTTTCCCCCTGTTATCTTTGGTTTTCAAAGTTTAATTACAAAGTATGTTGGCATGAATTTGAGCTCCAGTTTGGGATCATTCAGCTTCTTCAACCTGTGTGTTTATACGTCTTTCACCATATGGAGGTAGTTGCTGCCATTATTTCTTTAAATACTCTTCTAGCTTCACTCACTTCTCTCCAGTGGGCTTTGGACAACACAAATGTTAAATCTTTTGGGTTTGTCCCCACACATCTCTGGGAATTTTGTTTATTTTACAGCGTACAGACTATATTGTTGCTGTGTTTTGAATTAGGGTAAATCATATTAAGCTAATCTCAAATTTACTGTTTCTATCCTTTGTGTTCATACTTACTCTATTGTTGAGTCCATTCTGCAAGGATATTTTTGTTGTTGTTATTGTTGTTGTACTTTCCAGGTCAGTAATTTCTATTTGGTTCTTTATTTTAATTTTCATTTCATTGCTGGATTTTTTCCCTTTGTTTCAAGAGAATGTTTGATTGGTTATTGAAGCATTTTTTATATTGACCATGTTAAAATCCTTATCAGATAATCCCAACATCTGATTTATCCCATTAGCCACCTTACATTTTTATATTGATTGTCTCATTTTATTCAGATCGATTTTCTTATATGCCAAATGATTTAGCTATATCTGATCTGTTATATTAGACTCTAGATCTTGTTGATATCTTTTAGTTTGGCAGGAATTCACCTAGTTTATGTGATCATTAGGTTCTGGCCTCCTTTCACAGGTTGTGGTTTCAAGAGCAGTTCAATTTTTAGACCCTTTGCTTCACTGATCTTATCTTCTTGGTTGGTCTGGTGGTACTGAAGCCCCCATTGGTGTGGGGGCCGGTGCTAGCACCGCCTGAAGGGATGGGAGTCATTTCACCAGGCCAGAACACTGGGTATTTCTAAGTTGGGGAGGAAAATCTCAGGTCCATAAGAGCACCTCAATTTTCATTCTATATTTTAGGCAGCCTCTCCAGCAACATTTTAAAAGGCTGACCATGCTATCTTTTAAAAATCTTTCCATACCTTCACTTCTTTTTTTTTTTTTTTTTTTTGGTTTTTATCACTGCTTGCTTTTTTCAATCTTGTTTGCTAATTTTTTTTTTTTTTTTTTTTTTGGTACCAGGGATTGAACTCAGGGGCACTCGACCCCTGAGCCACATCCCCAGCCCTATTTTGTGTTTTATGTAGAGACAGGGTCTCACTGAGTTGCTCAGTGCCTCGCCATTGCTGAGGCTGGCTTTGAACTCACGATTCTCCTGTCTCAGCCTCCCTAAGTGCTGGGATTACAAGCGTGAGCCACCACGCCCGGCTTGTTTGCTAATTTTTATTATTATTCTAAATATTAAAAACACTATGTATCAGAGATAAAAATTTTCCTTTCATTTTATAAGTGTCTTACCTATAAATATTATTCTTATTGTTATTCATCATATATATTTATTAAAATTTCTTTACTGACCTTAAATGATATCTCTATATTCAGCTTGGTAAATTGATCCCCAGCTCATATTTCCAGTATTCTGCTCCACATCTCGTTGGAATGTCTAGCAGTACTCCATTATTTTAGTTGCTGAAGTGAAGAATTTGCAGAAATCTTAACTCCACCCAGTTTCTTCACATCTTATGCTCAATCATCATCAAATCCTCTTGGCTCTACCTTCAAAGCACATCCGGACTTCAACTATGTCACTACTTTACTCCAACCATCCTGATCCAAACCACTATTAGCTGTTGCCTGTTTGTTGCACTCCTTGTGTTCAACATTGCCCTCCAGTAGTCTAATTATCTACCTAACAACAAATTGGGTTTCTTTTTTTTTACAGTACAAAGAAGATAAATGTTTCTTATGCTCAGAACACTCTAATGTTCAATGATTTTCCTTCTCAGAGAACAGAAGTTAATATCTTTACTATGCCCTATAAGGAACTTCATGATAGACTTGATGGGTTTTTTCCTCCATGAATTCCCTTGCCCTACTCACTGATCCAGCAACATTTCACTAGAATAACCAGTTTGCCCCTGTCTTCACACATTTTTTATTGACTGGTCTTCTGCTTGGGACCTTCTTCCACAAGATGGTCACATGGACCCCTCACCATCTTTAGCCACCAATTCAAATGTTATCTATCATGAAGTCCCTCCTGATTATCTGTGCAACACAGTCACATGCTCACACACAACATTCCCTTTCCCCCTAATCTGCTATCATTTCATCCGTAGTATATAACATCAGGTGTTTTATTTGTTTATTTATTAGCTAAATCTTCTCTATAACACACAAGAGACCAGGGACTTTGCCTGTTTTGTTCAATTTGTATACCTTTGGTACCTAGAAGAGTGGCAAGTAGTTGGAGGTACCCAAAAGGTGTTTGTTAAATGAACAGTTAACGAATGGTTAAAAGAATAAATGATATAACCCATATATGACTGATGTATTTAAAAGGGAAAAGAAATCATAGAATAAACAACAGGTTCTACTATTTCTTCTCACCAAAGAACTGGTGACAGAATTTGACCATTCCTGCTGAGAGTTCACTCTCTCACACCTACTGGGGGCCTTTTACTTTGCCATTCATGATTGTTCTCCCATATAGGTGCTTACTGGAAATCGACATTTCTTTTCAGAACCCTTAAGAGTAATCACAAAGAGTCTGGATGGATCAATTTGCTGAAAGTCATAAAGCACGTTTTCTTTCCTTTCAATGCCACTAGTTTGTTTCTGGCTGCCTATCTGATTTCTTAACAGAATGCATTTATTCATTTATATGACACATATTATTGAGAATCTATTATGTGACAGGTAATGTTCTATGAATTTCTTAAGTTGAGTGCTCTGTATCTTTTTATCCCTGGCAACTGTCTTCTCTCTATGGGATCAATGTTTCTCTGAAACATCAGTACTTTCCAAATACTTTATTGATGGAAGGCACTTTCAGCAGGAGAAAAAAATCATTTCCAGCCCAGAGTACATGATGAAAATAGATGCCCTATTTTCAGAAACGTTAGCAGCCTGACACTTCCTGTGTACACCAGAAAGTGAACTCTTAGAAACAATCTAGTAATGGATGTTATTGTATCTTCACATCTGAGGAGACATTAGCTAAAATACCCTTAGTTCTGTTTAAGAACAAAAATAAAATTTCTATTTTATTAAAAGTGACAAGTTTGAAAACAATGAGAATTAAATAGTAGAGAAAGCACTGTTTATACAGAAATAAAGAAAAATAAAAACCAGAGGCCTGTTCACAATGGCTCTTGGTCAACCATCAGAGGCCTCTGAGTTCATCTGAGTCTATGTTCCTTACAAGGTGGCCTTCAGTTTACAAAGCTACCACTGGTTTCCTGATGCTATAAAACTTAACTGAAATTATGCTATGTGTACATATAAATATACCACAGACAATTCTACCTTTATGTATATCTATGAAGCACCAATCCAAAATAAACAAATAAATAAGCAAAAAGAAGACCAGTAGAATAGAAGAAGAGAATGAGGGGAGAGAAGAGGGAAAGGAAAGTTGGGTGCACTAGGGACTGAAGTGTAGTAAATCAAATTACATGCATGTGGGATATTGTCAAAATGAACCCAACTATCATATATAACTATAATGCACTTAAAAAAAAAGAGAAGAAAAAAACCTTAGCTGTGATTACAAAGCAAGTCCTCATGATAAAGAGAAAATGTTCCTTAGAGGATAAACAGGGATTTAGATTAAGTTGTAACTGATACTCAATTCTATCAAGCTGACTTGGTGTTAACTAATACATTACAATTAACTTTATGTGATCAAGATGTTGTATACTGCAAAGCTCTCTGTTAGCCACTTGCAGTGGTGAAAGATTTTCTCTCTGTCCATATATTTGAGTTCAGGTATAATTCTGTAGATACACAATTGGATACTGAAGTAGTTCTATACATCTTGAATGCATGAGGCAGTAATTTTACCTATTTCTTCTGTCCGTACCTGATTCTGGGAAATTTTTATTTCCCACTCCAAATATTAATGGGTTGCATGATTTGTTGCATTATTTATTTTAAAAAATACAGAAATTATACACCCTGTAAATTATAGCATCCTTGTGCTATTTTACATGTATTTTATTTCATGTAAAATAGCACAAGGCTTTGAAAGAAAATGAATTCATTCATTCATCAAAAAAATATTGAGAGACAATTGGGTGCCAGTTTAGAAGTCGGAAATTCAGCAGAGATGTGATAAATTCTTCAACTTCATGCAGCATGCATTCTAGAGGGTTATCCAACAGTAAATAAAGCAATAAATTAACAAGATGCTCATAGACTATGGCAAGTGCCATGAATGAAAAAAGGAAAGAGTGGAGATACAGACTGACGAAAAAAGGATATTTTTTCTCAAATGATCAGACTTCTCCAGTGACATTTGCACAGCATCCCCTTGAGTAAGATGATTCAATTTCTATGAGAACAAATTCAATCCTTGAGAAATATATCACAAAACATTCTTTCCATTTTGAAATAGTACTCTCATTTTTGTCTAGTCTTTAACTCAGGGTATAAGTACCAAACATTATTTTTTAAATTCAAATAGCCAGATTTTTTCTGTGCCATTTAAAAATCTCATGTCCTTTCTTTATTATCAATTTGTAATGCTTCCTTCATCAAACTGTTGTGTACTATACATTTTTAAATTAGCAATACTATGTAAATCCTTAATTATCTGGGAATATATTTTGACATAAGGTAAAGTATATAATTCCCCCCCTTCTGTTATGTACCTCTCTCATACTCTTTGGTGATGCCACTTTATTATATCTCACATATATAGAATATTATGAATAATATTCTAGATGTATTTCAATAATTTTTAATGTTACACTTATTTTAAAATTTTTAATGTTACACTTCTTTTAAAATTTACTTCTCAAGATTCTCTTTTCCCAGTTTTACTATCAGGGTTCTATCAACTTCATTGAATGAATAGAAAAGATTCCTTTATTTTTCTAAATCTTGGGAATATTTACATAGTAGAGAAATCTTGTCATTGATATTTAAACAAATAGTTCATTAACATTCTGATGAGCTTCTCTGGTTGAAATTATTTTGTACACATCTTCTCTATTCTAGATTTTCACTAATTCTTGCTTCTAACCATTCTTGAGTTAGATTTAGTTTTTATTTTGCTATAAAATATTCAATTTCTTAAAAATCTTCAAATAATTTGTCATAGCATTACATACACTATTTCTCAGTTTTTCTTGAGGTCTCTCCCCTTTTTCTTTTTTTTTAAATTAATTTATTTAAATGCATTTCAAGTCATAGTACATATATAGAGCTCAATTTTTCCATTTCTCTGGTTGCAAACCAGATAGAGTCACACCATTTGTGTCTTCATACATGCACCAAGGGTAGTGATGACGATCTCAATCAACCATCTTTACTAAACCCATTCCCCTTTCCCTCCCCCCACCTCCCCCCTGCCACATTCAGAGTTCCTCCATTTCCCCTATGTTCCCCATTACCACTCCCCTTATGTATAAGCATCCACTAATCAGAGAGAACATTTGGCATTTGATTTTTTGGGATTGGCTTAATTCACTTAGCATAATGTTCTCCAATTCCATCCATTTGCCTGCAAATACCATAATTTTATTCTCTTTTAATGCTGAATACTATTCTATTGTGTATATGTACCACAGTTTCTTTATCCATTCATCAATTGTAGGGCATCTGGGTTGCTTCCACAGTTTTGCAATTGTGAATTGTGCTGCTATAAACATTGAAGTGGCTGCTTTACTGTAGTGTGCTATTTTTAAGTCTTTAGGGTATAGGACAAGCAGTGGGATAGCTGGGTCAAATGACGGTTCCATTCAAAGTTTTTTAAGAAATCTCCATACTACTTTCCAGAATAGTTGCACCAGTTTGCAATCCCACCAGCAATGTTTGAGTGTACCTTTTTCTCCACATCCTCGCCAGCACTTACTGTTGCTGGTATTTTGGATAGCTGCCAT
>CM053400.1:124657772-124715989 GCA_028644305.1 Xerus rutilus
TGGTGTAGGTCTGTTGTGATTTTGTACATTTGGTGTCCTGTAAGCCTCTTGAATTTGATGATCCAATTCATCCTTCATATTTGGAAAGTTTTCTGATATTATTTCATTGAATAGATTGTTCATTCCTTTGGTTTGGAGTTCTATGCCTTCCTCCATTCCAATAATTCTTAAGTTTGGTCTTTTAATGTTATCCCATAGTTCTTGGATGTTCTGTTCATGGTTTCTTACTGTCTTCACTGTGTGGTCAACTCTATCCTCAAGGTTAAATATTTTGTCTTCAGTATCTGAGGTTCTGTCTTCCAAGTGGTCTAATCTGCTGGTGATGCTTTCTATTGAGTTTTTAATTTGGTTTATTGTTTCTTTCATTTCAAGGATTTCTGTTTGGTTCCTTTTCAGAATCTCTATCTCCTTATTGAAGTGATCTTTTACTTCCTGTATTTGCCTAGGTATCTCTTTATCGAAGTGAACTTCTACTTCCTGTATTTGCCCATGTATCTCTTTATCGAAATGATCTTTTGCTGACTGGGCTTGCTCTCTTATATCATTCTTTAAGTCACAGAACATTTTAATTATGTACATCCTGAATTCCTGTTGTGTCATTTCTTCTGCTGTACTGACCATGTATTCTAATAGTGTAGTATTTTGGTTTCTTTGAAGCACTTTCTTCCCTTGTTTTTTCATGATGTTTTTGTGTCTTTCCTTCTAGCTCTACTGATCCAAGTTGTTACAGTTTTTACTCCTATATGGTATAGTTTCCCTGCAGGGTTTCAATACCTCTCCTTTAAAGGGGAGACCAATATTGATTGATCTCAATATAAGCAATATATAGTTTCAAACCAAGTAGCTCCTAATAGCTCCCAAATACATTTACAGTTTAGTCATAATATACAAAAATTATGAGTTCCTTTACAATCTATTATGTAAACAATAAAGTTGCACAAGAGTCTATAGTTTCTGTTGGTGGGCTAGGGAAACTTAAGGGTGGGGTGTAGGATAAAATGTTGGGGTAGTAGGAAGTGAGGATATGGTTATTAGATCTTAGAAAGCATGAAAAAGGAATCCAAGAGAGTTGGCTATTACTAGAAAGAGCGACAGAGAGTTGGGGAAGACCAGTAAGGAGGAAGAAAAGAGAGTACAGCGAGGAGAGATGATAGCAAGAAAAATAAAACATATGCAAGTGGGAGTTACAAGACTATACAATACCACTCTAGTATACTGTTCAGAAATCCCAGTCTACCATATCCCACTGTATAACAAATACTTGGTTTCACACTGTTGGGGATTAGAGGGTGGGAAAAGAGTGAGAAAGAAAAGAGAAAAGGAAAAAGAAAGAAAGGAAAGAAGAAAAGAGCAGAGAAATAAAACAAAAAGATTAAACAATAGAAATATTAGGAGAAAAAGATAAAGGATAAAATCAAAAATAAGAATAAAAAAATAAAAAATAAATACAAAAAATAAAAAGTCTCAATGTAAATAAACAGGTATGCTTCCTTTCAACTCCAGTAGGTGGTGTTGTCCGTTGCTTGCTGGACTTTCCCGGCTGGTGTTCTGGATGTGGGTTTCACAGCAGGGTGAAGCTCTGGGCCGCTGGTGGAGATGCTGCTTCACGGTGTGCTGTGTTGAAGTCAAAGTTTGTTTCCAGGTGCTGCCTGATGCCCCCTGATGCAGGAAGTTCTGCCGTGTTAGATGGAGATCCACAAAGAACAGTAGCCGGGGGTCCCGCTTAAGAGATGGTTTGTCCACAGGAGCAACTGCTAGGGGTCCTGCGTGGTTGGGTGGCCGCTGGAGCCAGGTATCCTGTGTAGAAGTAGGCCTCTTGGGGCCAATCCTGGGCTCGAGCCCTGGGCTGGGGCTCAGCGCGTTGCAGCTGTGTTCTGCCGCTGGCCGCTGAAGTCACGCTGTTTGTGGCAATCACTGCTGCCTGGTGGCCCTGAGTACACACACGCGAGTGAAATTCCTGCCAGGGATGATGAGCCATAGGATGATGTCAAGAAGCTAGCTGGAAGATGGTATTTCCACTACTTTCAGCTTCGGTCCTGGAGAGACTAGCATGAAGGAGTACGTCTAGGCTGCCATCTTGGAACCACCTCTCTCTCTTTTTTCAAAGGAAAGTGTGCCTTATCTGATTATTTTTAATAAAGTAAAAATTCCTAAATATATCTGTATTATTTTTCTTATGGTACTGGTTAAAAAATATCACAAACTTGATGGTTTAAAATAGCAAATCTTTATTGTTTCACAGGAAAGATGTCTGATGTTTCACAGCAAGATGGCAGAATAGAGTTACCTGTCACTCATCCCTCTCATCCCAAAAAGGGACCACAACAAAAAAAATGAATATGACTATATTCTAAATGGTGTGAATGAGGAAATATGCTGGGAGCAGCATACTGGGGAGATTCTTGTAGGGTGTGAAAACTTGGGATATTACCATAGAGCGAGGAGACAGCCATCTTGCTTTTCCTATACTGTCACCCCAGTGGGGACTGGCTTGGAGTCAAAATGGCTTTCCCCTTACAGGGAAAACTGCAGTAGGACAGCTATGGTTGACAACAATTAACTCAATTAACTGTATGATTTCATGATAACTAGCAGTTGAGGATTTTTAATGTCTCAAACACAAATAAATGAAAAATATTTCAGAAGATAGATATACCAATTACTCTGAATTGATCATTGCATATTTGCACATAGTGTACATGTACCTATAAGTATGTACACTATTCAATTATAAATAATAAGTAAGTAGTAATGCAACATAGGTCTTGTGGGATTAAACTCTAAGTGTCAATAGGGCTGTGCTCTTTTTGTACCCTGGCCCATTTGAACCATGGCTGCAGTGGTAGCTGAGTGCCTTGTGGACTGAAGAAAATGAATCTCCCCAGGGAAATAACCCTGAGTGGTACAAGGTAGGCACATTGCCCTAAGTATTTTTTTCTCAAACAAAAGGCTTTCTTTTTTTTCAACATGGGGATCAAACCCAGGGCCTTGCCTAGGCTGGGCAGGCACTCTATCACTAAGCTACATACCCAGCCCTAGAATGAAAATCTTTCAAATGAATTTTGCATGTCTACTCCTTTGGGACTATGAAAGGTGAGGTGACTGAAGATTCCTGAGATGCCCTTGAGAAATCTTTCTTACTGTCCTGGTACAAATCATCGTACTTGCCTGAAATCTTATGTATACTTCTTTTCTCTTCTTTTTTTCTTTCCAGGATAAACAAAAGGTTTTAATACTTCTTAGGTATTTAATCTTTGACATATAAAGAAATTAACATTATTTACATGGTTCTAATATTTTTATTGGTTCTTTTTAGTTATACATGACAGTGAAATCTGTTTTGACATAATTATAAGAGTATGGAATATATCTTGTTCTAATTCAGTCCCCAGTACCTCTCTTTCCCCTCCCCTCCCTAAACTCCTTCTTCCCTCAACTCTACTGATCTTTCTCATATGCTTCCTTCTGATCAAGCTGCAAGTATTCTAATATTTCTGCTCTGCTTCTCTTTGCTCCTTATTTTCATCAGAAATTTGACTAAAAACAGTCAAGAATAACAACATCTATCACAGCTTGAGTACTTTACTGCCTTGAAATCGCCTTAGTCAAGTGAATTATCCTTTAAGCTTGGCCTCCCACAAAATCTCAGGCATTGACAAAATGGAGTCAAATTCTTTACTGTGGTATAACAAGGTTGGCATCTATTCCAACTTCTAATGGAGTCTTCATTTCCATCTGAAACCTCATCAGCATGACTTTACTGTCCCCAGTTCTGTCAGCATTCTGATCTTCTAAGTCCCCACCAGAACATATTAAACTCCACTTAGAATATTCTCATCTTTCTCTAGTCCCTTCCTCCAAACTTTTCCAAACTCCTTCCATACACCAATTCAAAGGTTTTTCCACTTCCTGAGCTAGAGTCACAGCAATGGCCTACTTCCTGGAAGCACATCATGGCAGGAATACACAGCATAAAGCAGAATAAAACCATTCACTTCATGGCCAGAAAACAAAAGGAAGGGAAGGAAAGGGGGCCTAGGTTCCGACAATCCCTTTTAGGGCAAGCCCCCAGTGAACTAAAGGCTTTTCACTTAAACCCCATAACTTAAAGGTTTCACAACCTTCCAACAGCACCACAATGAGGATCAAGCCTTTATATAACATGTGGATCTTTGGAGGACACACAAGATATCTACACCACAGTAATATGTGAACTAAGGTTTGTATACATTTTTATTCACTTCCATTTATTTCTCTTCTACTTGCCAGTCTAATTTTTAAAATATGGGCTCCAATCCAGATTAATATTTAAAATTGTCTATTCTTACAATTATATAAGCTGTTGTGTATAAAAAAAAAAACACTAAAGTTTGCATCCACGTTATCCCTCATTATTTGTAATTTTCTCTTTTGCATATTAGTTTTCATATGTACCAGATTCAATTCATGGTCAGCTCATACAAAAAAAAAGTTTGGTCAGGGAGATTTTTTCCTCCCTCATTTACAATAATACCCATGAGGTGCGAAAATATGGTTAGATTTCCTTCTTATCCTTTCCCCCTCTTAGCCAAAGAAGGAATTAATCTTCCAAGAAAACTGAAAAGAATTTTTTAAAAATAATATTATCCCCAGAATTCTCACTCTTCAATATTTAACTGAATTTTCAGTTCCTAGAGCTTCTTTCCTGGATTCCTTCACAAATAATAAAACCTGGCAGAATGCTGGGCACTCTGTGAGCCATGCCATGGTGCTCTCTGTGGCTCCACTGTCCTACTGTACTTCAAGGCCAGCACATACCATATGTGACTTCTCTGCCCCATCTCTACTCCCATTGCCTCATTAATTTTTATTCATCTTTCATAGATCAGGTCTTAAATGGCTCAAATGTAATACTCTTGAGGATACTTTTTCCACCTCCTAAACAAATCAGGCTCACCAATGGTTTATTATTAATACATTTATTTGTTTCATATCTGCTCTTCAAAATTATAAGTTCAGTGCATACTTCAGAGATTTCTATTTTTCCGACCACCATATTCCTGGTCCCCTATAGTATCCAGCACATAATGGAGTCTCAATGAACCAATTAATTTATTCAACACATTTTTTTTAAGAGCCTCTAATAGTGTGTCATACACTATTTTAGATAGTGGATATGCAGAAATGGCCTCATGGAGCTTTCATTCCAGTGAAGAGAGGCAGGAATAAATACAAAATCAATGTAAGTTCACAAAAAGGACTATAAAGAAAACTACATAGGGCAATGTACATGCCTGGAGTAACAGGGAAGCCACGGTTGCTGGAGTGCTCAGGAAAAGTCTAACTTAGGGTATGACATGAAAGATAAGACCAAACCAAAGAGAAGAAAATAGCCACACAAAGAATAGGAAAGAACCACACAAGAAGCATAAAAAGCAAAAGAAAATGTCTTAATACAAAACTAAGTTTGTGTGTTCAAAGAGCAAGGCAAACAGTAATATATTTATGGAGGGCAAGAATGGTAAAAGATAAAAATCAGAGGAGAAAATTAGAATAAGCCTGATGAGTCCAAGGAGAAAAAGGAGAGTGAAGCTAGTCTGGAGCCTTGTCCTCTAGCAGGATCCTCCAAGCGTGGATTATCCTTCAAATATGTTCTAGACCCTCTGCTAAGCATTTTACCTGCATTATCACATTTAATTCTCACCCATGACCCTTATCATTCAATTTAACATATCAGGACCTAATAATTCCAAGAATTTGATAATTTTCAAAACATTCAACAAATCATATGTGGCAAAAGCAAGTTCTGATCTTATCTCTGCTGGACTCCAAAACCTATACCCTTAACTACTACCCCTTGAGTGGCATTCAGACCTGTTCACAATAAATAGAGTTAAACACATCATATGAGAGGTGCCTAAGACTTGAATTCCTCTTGGTCTCCTTAGAAAAATGTTTTATTTTGACTTCATTTATTACTTCTGCCTCCTCTCTCACAATGCACAGTATCAAAATGTTTATCTATAGTTTTTTCACTTTCCATTCAAGCAAGAAGAGCAATTTATATTTAACTGGTGAATGCAGGCCTCTAGCAGGAAGCTCTCCCTGACACAACTCCATAAATCTAAGCTCAAATTTTGTGACTCAGTCTACAACTGCAACATCAATCACTGTTTGCTGTCTCTCTCCACATTGAACACTTCCAAACATTCACGGGTTAATGGAAATACTAGCCCATTGCCTTTTTTAGCTTGGGTTTTCAAAGTAGTATGAATTAGTTCACAGGTGTTAGCAAAATATTTTCAACCAATCAGCCAGCAAGCAAAATATTTTCAACCAATCAGCCACCAAGCAAAATATTTTCAACCAATCAGCATTTTCCATCAGAATACAGACAAAGAGAATAACCAATCACCCCAATTTCCCTTTATTTTCCACTTCTTTTGACTTGCCTGGTTGTCACCTGAATGCCTCCATCCTCCACATTGAACATGACTACCCTCTTTGTGACTGGCTGGCCTTTTGGTGACTAAAGGAAGTGGGCAATTATGCAGAGGGATGAAGAGAGAAGGTGTCTCTCTCATCCTCGGATCTAAGCTATAAAGCAAGATTACTTTTGTGTTTAAGAAAAATATCCTGAGCTGGGCGTGGTGGCGTACACTGTAATCCCACTGTCTCAAGAGGCTGAGGCAGGAGGATCGCAAGTTCAAAGCCAGCCTCAGCAACTTAGCAAGGCCAGAAGCAACTTAGCAAGACCTTATCTCTAAATAAAATGTAAGAAAGGGGTTGGGGATGTAGCTCAGTGGTTAAGAGCCCCTGGGTTCAATCCTCAGTACCAAAAAAAAGAAAGAAAAGAAAAGAAATTCTGAGTAAATAATGCTTAACACTTTTTAACTAATGAATGATCTTTGATATCATTGTAATTATTCATTATGTTCCCAGTACTACCTTTTCCTTATGGTTCCCATGTATGTATATTTTGAATATTCTTATTTAAAAGGAAAGTTCCATGTCCAACTTCTTAAAAATCAGATTACTCATTTTGCTACAGAGAACATGAAAACAAATCAGTTAATGGATCATTAAAAAAAATTGCATCTCCAAGCCAAAAAACATAAATCAGCTTAGTTTTTGCTCTGTCTGTGAAATATCACACTAACTAGTCTGAGCTTTAAGATACCGCATGTAGCAATCTATAAGTTTAATTCAGCGTGTGTTGTATCAGTGAGTTTTTGCCTGTGATGTTGCTCCTACTGATTCCCACTCAACCTGGAAAATGCCCAGGAATGATGGAGTGGTGAGACAGGGTGGACAAGGAGCAAAATAGTTCCCTCTGGGGCTCTGACACTCATTCGTTAGTCATTCTTGCTCACAGTCACTTGTGTTACCATTTATTTTCCATTCCTGTGTTCCAGTTAACCATGTGTTCCTGTTTAAAGCTGCATGTTAGCACTTTAGTTCCCAGTTGCCTGTTTGTTCCTCATTTTTTAATAGCTTATATATTTCACTCAGTATATCATTTTTGGAAGAGATTGAAAGAAACCATAGGCATGCTGTAATCACAACCACTGCCTTAGCAGACTGATGAGGTATATGGGACTCCATGACTCACATTTTTGAGGTGGTCCATGGTTTTGACGATACTTCACTGAAGCTGGTGGTCTTGGTTGTGATGTTCTCTGCTCCTTGCCACAGATTCTCACTGATGACTCCACTGTAACAGAAAAATATAAAAATAAAATATGTATATTTCCCAGTTATTTTAACTATGTTGACAGTTGTGCTTAAAAATAGAGTGTTCTTAGGGCTGGGGATATAGCTCAGTTGGTAGAGTGCTTGCCTCACATGCAGAAAGCCCTAGGTTCAATCCCCAGCACCACAAAAAAAAAAAAAAAATTGAGTTGTTTTTATCAATAACAACCTAAGCAAAGTTCCCAGAGCAATGCCTTTCTTCCCTCAACAAAAGCAAAGAGGTAAATCTTGATAAAATCAGGATTTTTATTTATCTATGTATTTATTTATCTATCTATTTATTTATTTTGGTTTGAGTGATAGTGGAGACTCTGGAGTTTAAACTTTCTCAGACTCTTACAACATCCTAATATCAAAAACATAGAAAGAATTATTGACATTAAAATCTTTCTGTGAGTAGATCCATTTGAGAATAGAAGGTTCAACTAAAAGAGGTGTTAATTTGAATCTCTAGTTGCATTCTTTATTGAACGAACAATTAAGGGTTGCAGAACCATCTCATTTGCTCCTCTCAAACAATTGTCCTGTGTCTGGGTACATGGCACAAACAACTTTCACTCTAATGCATTTCACAGAGATCTCATCCAAATGGGAATATTTCCATTTCTACACGTGGTCTGAACCCAAACTTGGTACTCAGAGGCTGTGGTTTCAAAGCAGAGAATCAAAGACAAGAAATAAAATCGCTTGACACCTTGGCTTAAGAAAAGGAGTTCTGACTGCTCATTTTACCCAGGGCTGTCTTCTCCAGCTCTTTCTCCATGTCTCCTAGCTTGGGTTGCTTTTAATGACCAATGAAATCTAATCAGCCTTGTTGATGATTGGCACGTGTTAAAAACCATTAACCAGTAATGGAGTTGTTCATACATAAACACTCAGAATTGAAGGGGAAATTGAGATTTCTGAAAAGACAGAAGTTGAAAGCAGTCTAGGTGAGAAATAACTGTCAAAATCTCTTCACCTAGATCTCTAGAATCCAACCCATGCATGAGAGTCCATCTAAAGTTTTGTGGGTTAAGGAGAAAAAGACTTTGTCCTGGACCCATCTTTTGAAACATACCAGAGAGTAAGTCAACAGGAATGTCCTCCTCATTTGTAAGAGACACACTGCATATGTAAGCAAGTTAAAAACAGACGCCAGCCCAGCCCTCAGGGGATTTTAGATTTCCCTTAGTACATTTATAAGATGGATTCAATGTAATTTTCCCATAAAATGAATATATGGGAAGTGATTTTTCCAAGAACACACAGTGAGACAGTAGACAGAGAGTCTAAGAACTGGACCAGATGTCCCAGAACATCAAGTCTGTTCTCAGCCCTTTCACTAGCTCACTGATATGTCTCAGATCTATATTCACAATTTCTAATTCTTTTATAAAAGCAATACTTCCTGTTTATTTTTAGAATCATCTGCTTAAAAGTTTTAGCTGGTTTTCTTATTCATCTTAAGTTATACCACAAAAAAAGTTAGAACTTCATATAAAATTATACTGTCATGAGGCTTAATAAGGGAGAAAAAAATAATCAAAGTGAAATACTGTTGTACCAGATCCAATGAAGCCCAGAACATGCACAATGAACGCACTCTTTCCTATCCAATTGCTAAGGGCAACAGCAATATATGAGTCTTCTATCTATTCGGGGACAGTTATTAATGGTAAGTATCTGTATCAGTCGGGGGAAATTTCAGACTTATACTTACAAATAAATTTGTTAATGGCCCTGAATCTACAACAACTTCAGTCTGGTTGCAGACCCCTGAAAACCATGATCTTTGAAGAAGCCAGAAATCTCAAAGTTTAAATACCTATAGTGAAGGTAGCTTCTGATGTATTTACCCTCAGCCAATTTTCAATCAATTGACAAGTCAAGGCATTGTCAATTTTAAACATTGCTTTCCTAAGAGATGCTGAGCTGACAAAGAGGAGAAATGTTAGCATCCTTGAGAAATCTTATCATAGTTTCTCTAATCATAGTCCTTGGGATTATAAAGTCTTTCAATAACATTGACATTTGACCTGATTGAATCATACCAAGAGTGTTATCGGGCCCAGACAAACCAAGTGAATCAGTCAAAGTTGTCACGAAGGCAGAATAATACCCCAGATTAAACCAAAATTAAATTTTAAAATGTGAGCTTTAGGACATGATGGTAAATAGGACAAGAAGTCTGAAAACACAGGACAATTAATTTTAAAGTCACAGCTATGTATTGGTAAAAATGTAGATTGAGATGAAGAAAGGCCGTCATGACAAAACTGCAATCTTTTTTCTAAGACAATCTGTAACCTCATGCAGGGGCCACAGAATGGCCCAGAGCAAGGTCATAAACAATCTAGTACCTTGATTAGATATATATTTTACTGACATTAATAAACACATTGTCTATCAAAATGATCTTCATGTTTCTTAAGACCAGTATGTTTGCATTTATTCTTACCCCCACATATTGTTTAAACTTTGTTAGAATCAGATTCAAACATGCATCAGAGACCACTGTGACTTTTCTTGGGAATTCTCTAGTTTAGGAAAGAAAATTTAAGACCTAGAAGGAGTGAAAGAATGAAAAGTACAGTGGCTAGAAAAGTTACAAAGAAGAAAAAAATCAGGCAGACCCAGATACATGAAGGCAAGGAATTTGTAACCACAGATTAAAATTAGAGAAGTCTCTATACGACAAAACAAACAACAATCACATAACTCTGTAAATTTTAATCACAATGAGGTATGATTTTAGAATCGAAATATATTAGATAATATTAGAAATCATGTAACTACATGACTAATATTTAAAAATATTTAAGTTGGTTTTCAGTTTTATCATTTCTGTGTTGGTGGACTTGTTCTTGTATTAAAAATGAACAACACAATAACAATATACCTGGATGGATCAAAGAAATGATCTAGACATGTTAGTTGGAAATTAAACTCATCAGAGAATTACAATGACTTGTAATGTCCTTCATTTTCACATTATTCCCAGACTGCTAGAATTAGCATTAATTATAAGCTAACAAATATTTAGTCGCATTTTGTACTCATTATTTGGAATATTTTTCTCCCTGGATTGCCATAATTTGGTAGCTAAATATAATAAACATCTGTTTACTGAGTTGAGAGTAAATAACACTGAACATCTGTCTAACAGATGCATAAGTCTTTTTAAGTGCTAAAAGATTATTCTCTCGTGGTAGCTCTAGGAAAGATAAAGCAGCAATGTAAGATCAGTTTCATTTACCATAATAGATACGGCATAGGAATACTCAACATTTTGTAATATGATAGTGTACAGATTAAATCTACTTTTTCATACCTATTTGAAAAAATAAACTCATATAGATTTCAAATATGATACCTGTATTTTGAATATATGTGTTTTCCCACAAAATCTTCATTAGTTGGTTATTTTGTTTTTCTAGAGATAATGTCAAGGAAAGCTTTCAGGTGGTCACCTGGTTAGTCTAATACAATATTCATCCTGATAAATACAATAAATACATTATGGAATCAAAAGCCAAAAATTGTTTTTCCCAAGTGATTTTTCATTTTGTAATCCCATTTTTTTAATCCTCCATTGTCATTTGATTTCCTGGTAGCATTCAGAATATTTTCTGGGGCTTTTTTCCTATATACATAAGAAAAGATTTGGACTTCCTCTTTTTTGGTTTATACTTTCATTTCCCATTGGCAATGATTTCCTTCATGGTATGGGATGAAGAATCAATTCCATGTTGTTTCAAAAATTTGTGCTTCGATATTTGAAGATAAATATTCCTATAAAATCATTTCTGAATTTTGAAACCATAAAATCAGACAATGTCCCACAGTTTCTCCTCAGTATTTGACTTTAGATGATATTCTAGCCAAAGCAAAGTTTGAAAATACATCTAAAAATTGCAGCCAAGTTACTCTAATCATATTGAAGGTTTCTTGTAGTTCACTTAAAAGTTCACTTTCTTGATCAAGTTCCCACAAAAATCTCCCTTATCACATCATATCTCAGTCTTGGCTATTTGAAAATAAATTCCAATACAAAGAATTATATGTAAAAACTTATTAGGGAGGGCTCTCAGGAAATGTATGTGTTGGGAAGTGAGGAAAGTGGGCCTGGGGACTCACAGTGACTCACACTGTGGTCACAACTGCAGCCTCAGCTAATCAATTCCACAAAGAGCTCTGACTCAAGAAGGTTGGTGAGAGCTGTCCCATGTCACTGGCTCCAGGCAGGCCCCTGGTGGGGTTGAGAGGATGGGGACTTGGGCAAGGCAGCTCCTTGTGGACAAGAGCAAGTCCCAATGAGAGACACAGCTGAGAGCTTTCTGCAGTTGCTATTTCCACTAGCTGGAGGATGGGGACAAAAGATCTTAAATCAGGACTGGATTCCAAGGTGACAACCACATGGTCAAAACACTGTTAAACACTGTTAAAACACTGTTCTACTGACTGAATCATTCACATTGGACTTGAGAAATAGCAAAATAACAAGAATAATTTCACATATTGACCATAAAAACATCCAAAGAATACTTGCATTTCTCTACCTATAAAATAACTCTTTTTGTTTTCTCTTCAAAGGTATTTGTGCATCAAATATACCTTTCCAATAAAGATAGGGCTCTTTAGGAACAGAGATATTCTTAACTTTTCTCAGGAATCTTCCCTCCACTTCAGGTCTCTTCTTTCCCTGTGTCCAGCTAGACACAAAATTTTCCAGTGGTCAGTCATGTGACTTAAGTTCTTACAATTGGGTTGTGAGCAGAAGTGATGGGGAAACTTCCAGTTTCTTTTGAACAAAACAAAGCAAAACAAAAAAGTTTGCTCTTCCCTTTCTCTCCTCATTGAAATGGAAATTATTTTACAACCACCCTGGAAGTTCCATGCTAATGTTAGAAAGAAGTCTCCACTTTATGGAGTAAAACACACTTGTATGCCCTGGACTGCGCATATGCTAGATATAATGTCTATCTTGTGTTACAAACATTATTGTTTAGTCAATTTGCTAGAAGAGTTTTGCTTTTACCATAATTAAGACAAATATATTAAGACAAGATAGCAAATATGGGATATAGGAATATATTTGTTTTAGGGATGATCAAGAGTGGGAAGATCATTCATGATAAAATCAACTCTAGAGATCAAATTATCTTTGCTTTTCCTGAGTACAGATTCCCAATACTTCCTTCTCTAGTTATGTGTTCATGGTGACTAAACGAATCCTTCTTTGTCCTGCTGGTACTGAATCACTCCTCTCTGCAGTTCTGGCTATTTCACAACTTCAGCTGTCTGGTGGGTTTTACTTATTGCCTATTCTTTGTGTGCTTTTGAGATATAGAACCCCAAATATACTACAGACTCTGGAAGAGGCGCATTCTGATTTTTTTATGAAAATAGTCTGATCGCTTTCCATTGTAATTGCTCTCCCTGGTGGGCAGAGCACTCTTTCCAGACCACATTATGGGCTCCTGGCCAGCATAGAGTTGGACTGTCCTTGGGGCAAGTACTGTAGAGAGTTTTGACAATTGTGGCTGCCCTGCATCTGAACCCCCTTCCTGTTTGTTTAGACTTTCCTCTCTGTGTGTGTTTTGGTAGCAGCCACAGTGAATCAGAAATTCCTTCTTGTTTCTCAACTTAAAAACAGGGTACATGACTGAGTCTCTGAAAATCAGGAGCTTCTACCTGGTCCTTCAGTCAGGAGAAAGTGTCATAAATTCCCAGTACCAGTTACAGATTATTCCCAACGGTGACCATGTGGCCCAGAGGCCAGGACCTGAGCAATAGTACCTGAGCCAGGCCTTGGCATTGCCCCCGGCTGTTCCTGCACACCTTTTTCCTGGGAATGACTTTCCAAACTTCTTTTAAAGTTCTATGAGCTTTCCAACAACTATCCCTATGTTTTCAGATAAATAGCAATTCATCTGGTATGCACTCAAGATCCCAGCTGGCATCTACCCTTGATCTGATCAGTGGTGGCCAGGTTGATGAGTCTTGTGGTCAATTTGCCTCAGAAATGGTGGTAGTGGAGAGGCATGCAACCTGAGGGTGTTAGAGTACATTGTTTCACAACTAGAAGATTAAAAAATAAGGGAAGAAAAAAACTATCTTTTGGTATGCATTCAAAGAGCAAAAGTGCGATGACCTTGAAGGATAATGTATTTATTTAGTTACCAAAGGCTTTCTCTTAGTGGAAACTGAAGTCCAGGGTATGAAAGAACAGCCACTTTCCCTCTCCTGCTTACACGTGGTAAACTTTTCCCTTCTTCCTTGGTGAGGAGGTAACAAAACTCCAGCCATTGCTTTGACCTTAAAACAATGCTCCGAGAGCCAATGTTTAAAAAGTCCCACTAATACATTTCAGCATTACTCTGCAATTTTCATAACGTACATCAAGTCTTCTATACTGTCTCAATTAGAGGTACTGAATCTGTTCTCTCAAAAATAAACTTATGTAATAAAATGTTCTGCTTTTTAAAATAAGCATGATGGCAATTTAAAAACACCAGTCTTCTTCCCAAGGCTCATTGCTATAAAACTGTGGTGATCTAATGCAGGCAAGTGATGAATATAACTCTCTTTAAAAGCTTTGGATGAATGACACAGAGTCTGAGAAGAATTTTAATGACTGCCCTTCTGTATTATATGAAGTAATTGACCTAATATCACACTGATCAAACAAGATTTTTCTTTTCTTTCCCTTGCACAAAACCTTTTATTTTTCTCTTTTAAGGTTTAGAATGATGCTTCACTAAGCAAAGAAAAAACATCCATATTTGTGATAATGTAAGCAAAGTTTGTTTTCAGTTTCCAGAATCAACCTATAAAGAAAACACATAGAAGAGTTGCTTATGGCGGCAAAACTGAATATAGTAGTGCTGACAATTATGTAATAAAAGTACAAGTGGCAGAATTTGAGAGAGGTTAGTGGAAGTGAGAGAAGAGATGTTGATAAAGATGATGCAAAAATAAACCATATTTACCAAATGGAAGACAAAGCATACTCAAGAAAGTTCATAAAATAAGTTGAAGTTGAAGGATATCAAAATGTACCAAAGTAGCATGAAACCATCATGGAAGAAGAGTTGAGTATGGCGAGTAAACTGATAGAGAAGTAATGAACAATACTGGAGTAGATAAATCATGGCTTGGTAGTAGATATGTACATGCAGACATTCTGCTAATTGTCCAGATGCTGGCATTAGACTATGGAGGCTGCAATGATACTGTGCTTTGCTCTGCCACATCTATGTAAAATAATACAAACCGAAAATCTATTAATGACAGAACTTCCTTCACACTCATTTTTCAATTCCTCTGCTTTGTTTGCTTGTTTGTTTAATGCTGTTTTTTAATGCTGTCTGTATTTCTACAGCAATCACATGGATAAGAATTGATTATACTTCTAGGGCCTGGGATGGCTAAGAGTGAGCCCTCAGGTGCTTTTGGAGTCTTTGTGGGCTTTGTTTTGCTCTGTCTTTGCTTTTGTCTGCATGCCCACCCTGTTGCCACCTCCTGCCTGTTCCTATTGTCCCTGGCTCTCTTCTCTAAATACTATGATTTGTCTTCATTTTCCACATGCTATTTCCAATAGCTGTCTCTCCTATACCTTCAATACTTACTCTTTAATTCTCTGCTTTCTTCTCTCTCCTGACTTGTTTTCCTCATAAGGTTGATGACGTGTATGTATGTCTACACACAAAAAGGCACATTGTCCATATCACCTTACAGCAAATACAATATGCATCCTTGAATATTCTTTCTAATCTTGTTATTTTCACCTTTGTAACATAATCAGAGTGTATTTCTTTATAGCCAGACACATTGTGCTGGAGTTTTAAAGGCTATTACCAGTTTCTGAACTTCAGTGACTGAGTGCCAGGATGCTGGTTTAAGAAAATGGGAGAGTAGGAGGAGGTCCAGTATATTATACTTCCTTCATTCTGCCGAGTTCTCGTATTTTTTTTTATGCTTAGCAGATGTCTCTTTTAAAATCTAACCAATTTATGAGATCTTGTCTCTTTTAAAATCCAACCAATTTATGAGATCTTTCTTGTCTTTGTTCACAAGTGTATGGATAATCCGCAAATTTACTATACATAGATCAATTATTCAAGTGGACAAAAGCCAATATCACTTTCTACCTTTCATGGAAGTGAAGTATTTGGAAGCCAACCAGCCTCGTTTATGCACATCACCATTGGAGTTGCTGTACGTACCCCCTACCATTGGTTGATGCCCATCGGCTCGACTTTTTGTTTCTTTTTTCCATCCTTGAATTTTGCCAGGTGGTTCCACACTATTGTATTTCGTTCCATCAATGAAACTTTTATTATCTCACTACAAGTAGCAACATGTTAGAGTTTGTCAGAAGCACAGCAGCACACTACACATTGCTAGGCAATATACGTTGTCCCAATGGCCTATTTATAGGACAGTTATTTTCAACCATTGATAATATTTCCCCAAATCCAATGGCAACCCCCTTCTAGAATACTTTCATGAATGCATTTCCTATATTACATATGTTATGTTCCTAACATTTGTTTAGTTCAACATTTAGTAGAAGTAACATCTACAGTAAAGTTTATGCCATTTACACAATGCATTTAAAAATATTTTCAAATACTCTAATCACTCACCTATTAATTTTCTCAAAAGAATAGGACTCTGAAAATATAACATTTATTTTGAAGTTACCATAAATGATGTGTTTGTTGCTCAATTTAAGTTTTTATAAATGTCCTGTACATAAATGATGGGATAAAATGGGTTAAAGCAAGGGAAATATTTTTTCCCCAAAATAAAACACCGAGTATATTTACCATGTAATGCACACATTCTTGATTAATCTAGCAATAGGGCCTTTTTATATTTACTAAAGTTTGTTATATTTCAACAAGGATAGAATCATTATAAAAATATAATTAAGAAAGATAAGATTGTATGTCTATGATAAAGTGAGATCAGGACAGAAAAATGTAAGCTAATACATCTGGCAAAGAAAGTAGTACAGATAGTTCACAAAAGGGAGAAACTTGGCAAAATATTTTTAAATGGGCTTTAAATGTAATCATTTGACTAAATGTGTTGAGTGGCTCTGATGTCAGCTTTCAATGAAGAATGCTGAAATCGAGATACAACGTGTAGCTCTGGATACCACATTGCAAAATATTGCTTTTTCTGATAAAGTGTAATAGCTGAAATTGTACAGTAATGCAATGGAGATGAGCCAAAGGTCATCTGCATGATTTCTATGGTGGTTTTAAGTTGTACAATCCTGGAAGGCAGAACCTGTTTAATTATCTCTGTGAGGCTTAGCATTTTGAAGTGTGTACATTAAATACTTCCCCAATGCTTTTTAATAATGACCATATCTAATATTAGAAATGTCACCTTTATGATGATATCAGGAAGATCCACCAGTATGTTTCCTTAAGTGAGGATAAAACTCATGATCATTTCTCACTGGGGCTTTAAGGGTCTTCAAAACCAAACCGTGAAAAAATTGCTGCAGTGAACTTGAAGCAAAGTAATAAGAAAAGGCAAGGAAACAACTAGAGGAAATCTGAGAGAAAAAAAGCAAATGTGGCAATTATTTACCTGAAAGCAAATACTGAATACTTAATCAACATGAAAGAAGAGCACAAATCAAAAAGAATCTGACATATTTGGCGGGGGGTACTGGGATTGAACTCAGGGGCACTCAACCACTGAGCCACATCCCCAGCTGTATTTTGTATTTTATTTAGAGACAGGGTCTCACTGAGTTGCTTAGTGCCTCCCTTTTGCTGAGGCTGGCTTTGAACTTGCAATCCTCCTGACTCAGCCTCCCAAGCCACTGGAATTACAGGTGTGTGCCACAGTGCCCAGTGAGAATCTGACATTTGAGAAGAGTTCTGGCTCTAACATGGTGGGGACAGTGGCATTTACTGTAAGGCACACAATCCAAGTAATCACCAAGGACTACATAATGCACACTGGCCATTCCATGTCTACACATAAAGATTTTAAAGCCCTTCACAAGAATCTAGAAAAAGTGCACTGCCAAATCAGAGAGCTGACAGCCTTGGAATCATTTCTCTATAATGGCCTCTAAAAGCTAACTGACTTTGAAAATATCTGGTTTCTCAAACTTCTCTGACATGAAAATGATGTCAATGAAAAAAAATAAATTCTTACTTAAACCACTCAAAAGTTCATTGCTTTTTACTTTCTCATTGTCACATCTAACTGGCTTATATAATTTATAAAGTTGTGGTTTGATTGGTGACTCCTTCTTGCTTGCTGGTAATTAGACTCTGGGATATCCATTTACCCCTTTGGGTCCTAAGTAAATATTTTGGTTGCATACCAGAAACTGTTTACAGTGCACTTACCCTGGTACCTATTGTGACGATATAAAGTTAAACCCACTTTACAGCAATTATGAAATTTCAGTGATTAATTTCTGCTCTTGGGTTGAAAAGATTTGTTCAAATTAGATGTAAATTACCCAGAACTAGTAGACTTCAGACACACAGGGTTTATATGGTAATCTAATAGTCCAAAGGGAAAATTGATGAAATAAATTAGGCAGTAGAGTATTTACAAAGTATTTGATTCACGCATCCCACCAATATGGGTGGAATCTATCTAAAGATTTTAAGGAAACAGAAAACTAATCTATCCCTAGTTTTCACCAGAGGCCCAGAAAAACAAGTGGTTTTTCCCAAGGTCACACTGTAGAGAACGGCCAAGTCTGAGAAGACCACACTTTTATCTTTGGGGCAGCATTCTTATGTCTCCAAACTCTATTGCCTACTTCCAAGAAAAAATAAATATTCATTTCTATGCTACTAAAAGTGTATGATTCCAAATTGGCAGCCATCCCCCTGCCATCACCTGTACTCTGACCAACAGCGCCTGATATGCCCTCATCTCTTGCTATATAGACAGATGTGCTCTCCTGAAAGTTCCCTGCAAGCCCAGGGCCAACAGAATTCAGGCTCTGGCTGCCAGTCTCCTTCTTAACCCAGCAGATTTCCCACACCCAAGGTTACTTATGTTTAGGAAGACACTACTAAAATGTTCCCAAATGAGATGAATCAGAAGTGGGACAACTTTGACGTAAGAATTTGATAGGCCTTCTTGGAAGAAATAAAGTCAATATTTTGAATTTAATAACCACCCATTGAATAGTTAGTATATGCCAGATCATATCCTAGTGAAACCCAAATATGCTAGGGCCTCCCTAGCCCATGGCTACAACTGAGGGCAGGTAACCAGAAGTTCACACAGTGCCCTCAGGGATGACTTTAAGATGTGGACCCCGATTCCTGGTTCTCCAGCCTCTTTACTCTGCCAGGAAGTCTCCAGGAGAGCCTGGCTGTAGGCACAGAGCTCTGTGATCCTCCCTGCCTCAGTTACTCACTTCCATGTCTCCCTTCTCCAGCAATCAGATCATGACATTAACCCATTTAGAAACCTGGCACGGTTTAGAAAGGATTCTCAACTCTTCTTGTGGCCTCCAAGACTCAAGAAGTATAACATCTCATGTCCCCTCACCTGTCCTTTCCAGGTCCAGCCTCTTGCTTTCATTCCAGGTAGTGCACGTACTCAGACTCCCTGCAATGACACAAACTAACATAGCAACCTGATGCCCTGATGCTCCCTGGTAGTCCAGTGGCTGGGTCCAGCTTTCTCATTGCGTTAGCCAGTGGCTCCATTCCCCAGGGTCAAGTGAGTATAAATTTTCAGTTATATAAGATGAATAATACATTCTGGAAATCTGCTGTCCAATCTCATGCCAGTAAATAACCATACTGGCTGAACACTTAAAAATCTATTAAGAAGAGATCTCATGGTAATTGTCCTTATTGCAATAAAATAAATAAAAATTAAAACTAATAAATTAGCACCCCAATATTCTCCATTCTGTCACTCTACCCTATTTTCTTCATCACACCTAGCACTCTTTAGGAGAATACACTGTAAGAGAAATATAGTATAAACTTAATACTTGTGGTTACCTTAAAAAATGTCAAAAGAAATGAGTAAAATTAATTTTAATATTCTATTTTATTAAAACCAATATATGTAAAGTATTATCATTTCAACATATAACTAATATGAAGTTATTAATGATATATTTTAAATTCTTTATTTTCTACTAAGTCTTTGAAAACTGGGGCATAATTAACAATGACAGTATAATATCAATACAGATGCTAAGCTTGTCATACCAAATGCTTGATCTATATTCAGATTTCATAAAATTTTACAATTGAAAAAAATAGATTCATATACCTGAGTTGTTCCAAATACACTTAAAATTTTCCCAATGGCCAAATTATTGGAACTTGGGTAAAAAGTAATAAGAAAAATAAAATGTGATTTAAAGGTAAGTTTCCAAATCACAATGACCACCTATTAAACTGCACAACTCTAATATTTCTGCTTATTTTTTTTCTTCCAACTTGTGAGTTCATTTTCATTTACGCTTAGATCCCATCTATCTTTTCACTACTTTATTCTCAGCACCAAGAATGATGATTAACACAAGCATTCAAGAAATTTTTATCAAGTGATCACAGAAACCCACAGGCCAGAGATTCATATTTCTACAACAGCGTAGCACTATCACTAAAGAAAAAACTGGCTGGCTTTAAATTCAGCCTTGCTGTCTACTAGCTATGGGAACACACACAACTTAGCCTCTCGGTGCCTCAGTCTCCTCATCTGTGGATGAAAGAAGTAATAGCACCTGGCATGGATATTGTGAGGGTCAAATGAGTTATCATTTCTAAAAAGCTTAGCAAGAACATGGCCTGACCTTAGAAGGACAGTGAGTCGCGTCAATTATACCAGGTCCAGGGCCCTCGAGTTGTTTAAGATTTGTCCTGAAACATGCTCTTGGGTCATTTCTAGGCTGCTGCCCTGTCTGATCCCCTGAACCTCTGCATTTGTCCTCTATTTCTGAGTGGTCAGCCCTAGCTGCTGCCACCACTGTTCTCACCTATTATCCATGGCAGTGCTGAAGGTCACTTCCCCCTATTCACCCAGGGCCACTGGCCAGACTTGATGCCCAGTCATGAACCTGGTCCCCACAACTGTACATCCTCTACTGCAAGAAGGAGAGAGAAATAATGATTCCCTCCTCCCCAGGTAGGTTGCTGTGGAAGGCTCCCAGCACATTATAGCTTTCCATGCTGTTCTTTAAAATTCTCACACACACAGCTGTGCACACACCTCTAAGGCAGCTGGGTCAACATAGGCTACTGTGACTATAGCATAAACTGTATCTGCAGGATTTCTCTCAGGTACTGTTCATGGTCTTTGCCAAGACAGCTCACCAGGCTATATTCTCTGCTTCTGCATGAATTTGCTCTTCAAAGTCACACACATATCTCTTGATTATTTTATTCCCGCCCTCCCATGTTTGTATATAACAGAATTTCAGTGGTCGACATTGTCTAAATTCTTTTTATGGAAGGAGGGGTCTTGGCAGGGTCATGAGAAAATCGAGACCATTGCTTGTATATACATCATTGTGAAGAATTCAGCTACTTCTGGCACATAGTGAGAATCAATGAATATTTGTGAATTAAGGAATGGTGAATAAATGATGTTCTTAGGGCCCTGTGTACCTCACCTGGGTGAGCAGCCATATTCAGTTGTCTCTTAGACTCAATCTCACCCTGATACCTGTGTCATGAGCATCCCCCAAAATAAACACCATAAAGGCCTTGTGTTTAAACAGTTTCCAGGAGACAGAGGTGACAGATATACACAGATGACTATAATGCGAAAGGTCTAGAGAGGGAAACCAGCTTGGCTCAGGAAGATGCATGTACGGGTAATGAACTGAAGCAGAAAATGTCATGGAGGGTGGGATTATAGAGAACCGGGTTGAAACCCTACTCCATGACTTGGTAACAGAGTAACCAAGGGCAAGTTATTCCCCACATCTCTCCTTCTGTGAAAGTTTACTGTTGGGATTCATTCTCTTCTCTAACTCTGGTCCTTCTTCGCCCTTCTGAGTTAGAAATGAACAGGCTGGTTCTCTCCCTGAACCCTCTAAAACAGCTTAGAAAAATATCTTTTTCACGGGTGTTACATTTAAATAGCTTACCATTAAGGAACAATATCTTAGTGAAGTTTGTAGAGAATTTTTTCTAAAGCTGATATAGTTCTGAAAAAGAGAACATCAATCTGACCTGAAAGTAATTTGCTCTACAATGGTATAGTTTTTTTTACATACCAAAAATGTATCTCCATGATTATAAAAACATAAAAACTTAAAGAATTGTTTCTTGTTGTAATCTTCTGTACTATTAGCAAAAGGCAATTTTGGTAGAAAGAGATATCTACTCTTCAGATAGACCATATTTAGACCATGCTTCCATTTTGGTGAGTGATATTTTTGTCCTCTACCAAGAAAATGGAGTTATTAAAATTAGCTTAAAATAAAATCTGACACACATATGAAAATAATATATAAACAAAACAGAAACACGTGCGTCTATCTTATCATGGTCTGAGGTGATCAAGTTGACAGCAATCTCTTCGACTTTGTGAATGCCAATGAATTTTCCCCCAGACTGTCACACAGACCTAACTTGTCAATTCAGTCCATTTTCTTTCCTCTCCAGGCCAGTTATTTCATATTTTCTGTGAGGGGTTTACTTGTGTCACATCTGAGAGATATGTTGAAATCTGACCCTGAAGGACCTCACACTATGGCCTTACTTGAAAGTAGTGTTGCTGCAGATATAATTAGCTAAGATGAAGTCATACTGGAAAAGGGTGGGCCCCTAATCCAATTTGATTGATTTCCTTATAGAAAGAAGAAAGCCACACAGAGGAAATATGTCAGATGACATCCCCTTCCAGAGGACTGGGGTAATGAATCTACAAGCTAAGGAATTTCAAGGATTACCAAGAAGCCACCAGAAGCTAGGAAGAGGCGAGGAAATGTTCCCCAGTGGGATGCAGAGACAGCATGACATCTTGCTTTCAGACTTCTGTAACCTCCAGAAATATGAGACAAGTAAGTTTCTGTTGTACTTGGTCATGGCAGCCCTAGGCAACAAACACACTTCTTCTAACTCTCATAACACCCATCATCCATTCAACTTCTCAACATCTATTACAATGGGCTAATATGCTTCAATGAGAAAATAAAAGTTCCATAATTGTAAAGGAATATTTGCATGACTCCTCCCAAGTTATATTGGTACCTTCATTCCTGTTTCAATGAATGCAGTGTTCCCGCTCCAGTCTCAGGAATCCCTTCATCCACCTTAGGCACTGGGCCACACCCTCAACACCTACTCAAGGACTTTGCTCTTGAAGTTAGATCTATCTGCTCCTGAGACATCAAAATGTTCCTCCCTAAGTACATCATTCTATCAGCAAAAAGACAAAATTGTGTTAAAAGAGAGTGTCAAAAGTGTTAAAAGGGAGAGAAGAAAAGATCGGGGAGAGAGGGAAAGAAAAAGAGCGAGCATGCAGGAGGGAAGAAAGAAGAAGAAATGAGAGGATTCTTAAGAAAGATTATATAAACATCATCTGTGCAGACTTGAGATTTTTTTTTATTTGTTGTGGGAAAACTATGACTAAATAGTCCTAAAACACTAGAGTCTTAATATATTGAACAAAATGAAAGAAACTTTGTTTATAAAACTTACAACCATGAGTTTAATGACTAATAGAGCCAAATAGTTCAAGCATCTTTATCCCTTTAGGCCCAGACACAATAGCCACATTCAATTGAAATTGAAATTTGCATCCTTAATTAATATCTCCTGGTATGGTAGGAGACAACCAACTCAGCTGCCTGGCAGGGATTTTGCAGAAACCAACCTCTTTTGCTCTGAGATTCCATGTGTATTGAATAAGAAAGAACTGGAGTTAGTGGAACAGTTTACTTTTTCAAGTCCATATTTTTCAGAGTGAAGATTATCAGTGGCTTCTCTTACATTTACCAGAGGCACTCACACCTAACTCTCCTTGGTGGGATTTTCGTCCCCATTACCCTGTTATTAGGCCTATGTGACCGCAGCTCACTGTGAGAGGAAAACCACAGGCGCTGCTTGTTTTCAAGTCAAATCACTTTAATTACATCTAGTCTGTCATTTGAAGTTTGGTCCTCAATGAGAATTGAGAAGCAGCATCATTTTAAAGAAGTATCATTGACGTTAGAGCCAGACCAAAGTGTCTGCTCGGCCATTTACAGCTAAAGCTCTGTTATTTTACTCGGAAAATATAGAAGATAATACCAACTTGAAAGTATATATATAAAGTCTCCAGTATGATGCATATTCAGTAAAGGAAAATTTTAAGTTTTTCATCATTTTTCAAATGTAAAAGTGGAGACAAGTATATTTTTGGTCTATCTATCTATCCGTAATGGTTCTAAACTGTTTCTGAGCCAGTTGGAGCTGATGAACCATTTTAGGTTCTAGAAGCTTATAGTTGTATTCACAGAAAACTGAACTATCATTTCAAGGAATCCATTACCATCATTTTGATGACAAAGAAGCAATGGAATTGACTAACTGGCTAAATCTCAAACTACTTCATCTGGTTACTTTGGCATCCCCCCCCCCCAGCTATGTTGAGGTTATCATTGACAAATAAAAAATTGTATATATTTAAGGTGTACAATGGTATTTTGTGTGCATATATGCTGTGAAATAGTTACTACAATCAAGGTAACTTAAGATTTACTCTCTTCACAGATTTCATCCATATAGTACACTATAACTATAGTGACCATGCTATACATTAGGTCTTTGGAAATTACTCATCTTACAATTGAAAGTTTGTTGACCCTTTAACCAACATTTCCCCACTTGAGCATTTTCTAAATCAGATCTCTCAATCATATTTTCCTAGAAGGGCTCTGAGAATGGAGGCTATCTGCCACACCCTAATGGATACAGCCAGACAGTGCATAATTCCATAAGAGTACCTATGTAACTCCAAATCCTCCAAGAAGGCAAATCACAATGCCATTGAGACCACAAATAATATTACAAGAATAGTCTTTAATTAGAAATAAAGCACCACCCTACATAAACCTTAGTATCATGTCATGCAAAATAAGTGCCTGATGTCATATCACTGCTGCTCATGACACACTAGATTGTGGCCATATCGCCCATGGAAAACTGCTGCAATCAATGCTATAAAACACCTAATAATATCCATCAAGATATTATCCATCAAGTACAAGACCTGTTGCTTGAAGAGTGAAAGGATAAATAATTATACATGAATGAAAGAGACAGACTAAGAATGTTTAGGCATCAATGATCTGATTGGAGGGCTATGTAATGATGTGCTTGGTAATGCAAATTAATGGCACCATGCACTGATATCCACATGGAAACAATCTATGCCAAGAGAAAAAAAAAAGTGTCACCATTTCCTCACAAGTTCATCACAAGTATCATTCTGTGTGTGCATACAATATTTAGAAGGTGCTGAACTCAGATTCCTGACTCAGCTGTTTTTCCCAGTTTCTTTCAGACACTATTCAGTTCATCTGCTAACCATGACAGTGCAAGAAAGGATTAGCACTTTCATTACGTAACCTTTAGTTGGCCATTGTAGGAGCACTCTCCGTACCTTCAACCCCTACCTTTCCTCTTTCCCCATTCTATGCTGATGGACTGTGCACTTGACAGATCGGTACCCCATTGATTGTAATCTCGGGGCCATGATTGGTGCGAGGACTGTCTATAAGCTGTTGTACTTTCTGGAATAAATGGGTTCTGCATCTCGCTCTGGCAGAGCAGTCTTACCAGCTCCCCGAGTCTGGGTGAATTGGCTCTGCAACCGTCCACCCCATACCTCATCCTGAAGGACCCCGTTTCATCCTTCCTGAGGACCCCTTACTTTCGTCCCTTGGCACCCCAACTCATTGGCAAACCCACGCAAGGCACGACATAAAACAAAAGGCCATAAACAAAATTATTCACGTGATTTGTCAAAACAAATATTCTTTGTGCATAAAGATAAAAATTTAAAACAATTTTTCCCATCTTTATAAGTTATAGTATTAAACTGTCAAATAAAGCTGAAAATCTGAGATTCAAATACATCACAATCCTAGTTCTAAACTTTGTTTGTTGGTTTGTACCTTTGCCTGCTTTCAATTTTAACCTAGTCAAAGCCCAAGAGGATTAGTTCTCATCTCATGAGAATGACTGTTTAAAGTATCATTTATCATCACCTCTACATGCATAATAAACCCCTTATTTTATTTAAGAAACCAAGTGTAATGTTACCACAGACTCAAACTAGAAATCAGACTCCCAAGTGGGATATGTTTTCCTTGATGCTTATGCAAAATTCCCATTATGCCAATGGTACTCAGAGTGCCCATTAAGAATATAGCCCTAAGTGTTCATTTATGAAAGCTTCTTTTTCTGAAAAAGAAAGACTTTTTAAATGATATTCATTTTCCGTAAGTGAAAAGCATTAGAAATCATCATCGTTCGTAATTGCACCATCATTTTCACAAAAAAACGTTAAATCTCATTTGCTTCTGGAAATCTGGATTAAATAAAACTCTCATTTGGGGGGATGCTACACCATTGGGTATGCATTGTTTCTAAGTTCATTCTGTAAGCAGCTTAAAGGATTTCTGATATAATTCAACATTTCAGACATTTAAGATCCATAGCACTTCTTAAAAAGTGCTTTAACTCTATGTCTTGTCCTTTTTCTTTTCTCATTTGTTTCTTTTTAAAATGAGAAATGTATTTACTTGCTGAAATGAACCATAAACATATTCTAATAATTTTCAATTATTCCATAAGGGTAGCATCTGGCTATTTACATCAAAAGGCAAAATGTGGTATTCATAAGAGATTATAAATAATATATATTTTAGATCAGATGAATTCTGTTTGTGAAGTTTCCACTCTGCCACCTACAGTGAATACATAAACTTTAGAGATTAAATATTCTCTAACCATATAAATTCCTATTACTTAATATGTAATATAGTTCTCCAAATTAATTAACACTTTACGTTGCAATTACATGGAATTCCATAATATACTAATGAGTATATTTTTGTACTGAATGGAGTCTCTTCATGAGAAAAACTACTCCCAGGGGATCAAGTAAGAATTTAGCACACTAAAACAGTCACCAAATGATTGTTTAGTGGTCTAAAGCAATTACTTCATTTTCCAAACAGAACTACCTTGTTTCTGAGAGTGTTTTAGCCTTCTGGGAGAAGCAGTCTAGTAAGTTTATATTAAAGTCATTTGTATTAATGTTCTTTATCCTCTTTTTCTTCCTCTATTTGTGTTGAAGACCTATTATAGACACTCCTTTGCGCAGATAAATTAATTAAAACCAGTGGGATATTTGTATATATTTGTATGCCTTTGAAAATTACAAGAATCAAAAAATCTGACTCAAACATTTCTACCTTAAACTACTGAATTCTGAAATTTCCACTTGGGAGAGTTGCATAAACCTCTCCCATGACACTGCCCAAGCCTGCTCCCATCCTTCCCCTCCTGTCTCCCACAGTGTAGCCTTCTTTACTTCAGTTGGCAACTCTCATTCATGTGAAAGGGAGAACAATCCATTAAATTAGTTCATATAAATGTTAAGACAGGGGTTCCCTATCTTTACCAACTCTCTCCTCCCATACGAAATGTGACCAACAAATATTTGTTGAATGTACAAACTCACTGTGAAATTTTATCTTTTTAATCAAAATGAATAATTCAGTAGACTAATGGGACACACACACATACACAAGACACACATATTTATTAACATTTGTCAGAGGTCCATTTTAGAGTCCCCTTTGACATAGCAGACCTGGCTCAATTTCTCTTCTGCAAAATGAAGATAATAATAATGTCAAGCTCACAAGTTGTAGTAGGCATTAAATAAACTACTACATTTAAAGCACACTTAGACTAGTACCTGGCACAACTTAAATGCAATTTGTATGATTCTTATAGCCAATAATTCTTTTGGGCTGATGTGCTCAATATGTGCATATATTTCCTCTTATCAGGGATTCAAGTTATGGAAAAAGGTGGATTACACTCTAAAGCTGAACTATTTGCCCTCTGTAAAGCATCCATTATCCATTAGGTCTTTGATGGATACAAGCACAGGTACTCAAGAAAAATTATACTTGAGAGGACCAGAGATTAGCAACATGTGTTCAGATTTCCCTTCACCTATTTCTCAGTGTTTGGGAGGAGGAGAGTCTTTAAAAGTGATAAAAAGCACATAACAGATGTGTATAAGATGATAACACATATCATCTTATACACTTTTAAGTATGCGTTTTAGTAGTATTAGCTATATTCACATTGTTCCCCATCATTGTGAATCAGACATTCAGCAGATCTCCAGAAATTTTTCAAATTACTAACTAAAGCTTCTTACCCATTAAACAATAAGTGTCCATTTCACAGCTCCTTCCAACTCTGGTAACATTCTACTTTCTGTTTCTATGAATTTGAACTACTTTACCCTATATAAGTGGAGACATACAGGATTTGTCTTTTAATGACTGGCTTCATTCACTGAATGTGATAACCTCAAGGTGCATCCATACTCTAGTACGTGACAGGATTTTCTTTCCTCTTTAAAGTTTAATAATAGTCAGTTGTATGCGTATACTATATTTTCTTCATTCAATTATCTGTCAATGAACATTTAGGTGGTTTTTATCTCTTGGCTGTTGTAAATAATACAGGAATACACATGTGAGTGTGAATATATCTTCAAGGTACCAGTTTTAAAGTTTTTTGGAAATATACCCAAAGATGAAACTGCCAGATCATATGATAGATCTATTTTTAATTTTTTGTGGTTCTGTCCTACTCTTTCTCATAGAAGTTGCACATTTTATAATCTCTATAACAGAACTCAGAGATTCCAACTTCTCCACAGCTTCCCCAACACCTGCTATTTTTTATTTTTTGGTAGTAGCCATCCTGATGCACCTTAAAGTGATCCCTCACTGTGCTTTTGATTTGCATTTTTCTGATGATTAGAAATGTGAAGTACCTTTTTATAACCCTATTGATAATTTACATATGATCTTTGAATTGTCTATTCAAGTCTCATGCTCAGTTTTTAATTCAGCTGTATTTTTTTATTGTTGCTGAGATGTAGGATTTTTTATATTCTCAATATTAACCCCTCATCATAGATATGATTTTTAAATATTTCTCCCATCCTATAGGTTGCCGTTTTACTGTGTAAACTATGCCCTTTGATGCACAGAAATTTTGAAGTTTTTATAGTACCATTTGTCTGTCTGGGGCTTTACATTCTGTAATCTTTTTTTTTTTTCTTCCTTTCTTGGTACTGGAAGGGACTTTGCACATACTAAGCAAGCCCTTCACCACTTAAGCCTCCAGCCTCCAGCCTCCAGACTCTTGTAATTCATACTGAGTTAACCTTTGTATATGGTGTAAGGATCTAACTCTGTTCTCTGGTATGAGGACATCTGCTTTTCCCAGTACAATTTTTTAACTTCCCCATGGAATGAATTTGGCACCCTTGCCTGGGATTTCTGTTCTATTCCATTGGTCTGTATGTCTGGTTTATACTAATACTAGAATGATTACCATAGCTTTGTAACACATTTTGAAGTCAGAAAGTATAAGACCTCCAACTTCTTCTTTTTTAGTATTGTTTAGGCTATGTGGGGCCCTTTGAGAATCCATATGAAGTTTAGTACGGTTTTCTCATTCTGAAAAACATATTGTCGGGATTTTGTTGAATTCCTTGACTGCTTTGGGCAGTATTGACATATTAACAGTATTAAGTCTTCCAAACCATTAACACAGCCTATCTTGCCATTTATTTGTGTCTCTTTTACTTTTGGCAATATTTTGCAGTTGTTAATTATTCTGGCTAGCACTTCCAGTACTGTCTATTGTTAAGCAGTGAGTGTGGGCATCCATGTCATGTCTCTGGTCTTAGAAAAAAATCTTTCGGTCTTTCACCCTTGGTATAATACTGTCTGTGAGCTTTTCATATTTGACCTTTGTTATATTGAGATAGTTTCCTTCTATTTCTAGTCTGTTTGAGTGTTTCTATCACAAGAGAATATTGAATCTTGTCAAATTTTTCATGTATAAATTGGGAAATTTATATGGTTCTGTTAATGTGGCACATACAAAAATTCCTTGCATTCCCGGAATAAATTCCACTCAGTTAAGGTATATAATTCTTTCACAAGCTACTAAATTTTGTTTGTTAATACTTTGCTGAAGGATTTTTCATCTACTTGCATAAGGGATATTAGTGTAGAGATTTAGTATCTTGGATTTGATATCACAATAAGATAGTCTCATAGTTTCAGGTATTCACTCCTCTTCATTTTTTTTTAAAAACTTGAAGGAGAAATTGCTGTTCATTCTTCTTTAAGTGCTTGGTGAAATTCTCCAATGAAATTATTTGATCCTAGGCTTTTCTTTGTTGGAAAGTCTTATTTCTGTGAAATAAATACATATTTCTGTGAAAGTTTTCTTTCCTTTCTGATCATATTTATTTAAACATTCTTCCTAATTTTTGACTCCTGCTAAGAGTTTGTCAATTTTGTTGTTCTCAAAGAATCAAGTCAATTTCATTGATTTTTTCTATTGTTTTTCTATTCTTTATTACGTGTATCTCTGCTCTAATCTTTATTATTTCCTTTCTTCTTCTAACTTTGGATTTATTTTTTTTCCTTACTACCGTGAGGGGTAATGTTAAATTGTTGATTATACTTTTTATAATTTCAATTTTTTTCAGTTTGCTAACACTTCTGTAGGTCTCTATCCTGAAGAATGGCCCATGTGCCCTTGAGAAGAATACATTATTTGCTGCTGTTGGGTGAGGTATTGTGTGTGTATCTGATAAGTCCAATGGCCTATAATGTTGTTTAAGTTCTCTATTTTCTCAGTGACTTCTATCTATTAATTAAAATTGGTCATTTAATAATCTCCTTTTATTATTGTTTTACTGTTCACTTCTCCCTTCAGTTCAATTAATGTTTTTGTTTCACATATTTTGGAGTTCAGATCTTTTGTGTGCACATATTCACAATTGTTATATCTTCTTGGAGAACTAACCCTTTTCTCATTGTATAGTGTCATTTTTCCTTGGTACTAGTTTTGTTACTTAAAGCCTTTAGTAATCCCCATCTCTTTTCATTGCCACTTATTTAGAATATATTTTTCTGTGCCTTCATCTTCAGCCTATGTGCATTGCTAAAGCTAACGTGGACAGCATGCAGTTGGATCTTATTTTATTAAGCATTTAGCTAATCTGTGTGTTTTGATGGAGGAGTTCATTCGATCTATTTAAGGCATTTACAAATAGGAAAAGGCTTACTATAGCCTGTGTGAATTATTTTCTAATGTTTCATCTCTTTTTTGTGTCTTGTTACTTCTTTTACTGTCTTCCTTTGTATTCTTGTTAATTTTTTATAATAACAAGCTTTGTTTCTTTCTCATTTCCTCTTGTGTGTATTCTGTAGTTATTTTCTTTGTGGTTACCATTATGATGATATGAAACATCTTAAAATTTTAACAATCTCTTGTAAACTGATCATTTATTTTCAATTGTATATAAAAACTTTATTCCTTTATAGCTCTATTCACATGCACTTTATATTACTGACATCACAAATTATTTTTCTACATTACATACTCATTAACATTGATTTATGGTTTTTAATGCTTTTGTCTTTCAAAAAATATTCCAGAAATAAAAGATTCATGTAACTAAATTGCAATAACACAGGTTATATCTGTTCATGTACTTACCTTTTCCAGGGAGTTTTACATTTTCACACTGCTTTCTGACATCCCTGTATTTCAACTTGGGGATCCCCTTTACCATTTTTGTATCAAGAAGGTCTGGTGGTTAGAAGCTCTCCATTTTTATTTATTTAGGAAATTCTTAATTTCTACTTCTTTTTTGATGAACAATTTCCTGCAGATGGTGTCCTTGTCTGGCAGTTAGTTTTTTCTTCATCACTTTGAATATGTCATCCTATCACCTGCCAGGTTTCTGCTGAGAAATCTGCTAGTAATATTATAGAGGTTTCTGTGAGTGTGATGTCACTTTTCTCTTGTGGTTTTCAAGATTCTCTTTGTCTTTAACTTTTGGTAGTTTGATGATAATATATGTTTGTGTAGGTCATGACAGATTTTCCATAATTAGAGAATATTAAGCTACTTTAATTTGATATCAAGTAGCTTTTTTTGTCTATCAAACCCAGGACTTCATGCATGTTTGGCAAATGCTTTACATTGAGTTGTACCACTAGCCCCAGCGTCTTGAGTTTGTATGCTCTTTTATTTCCCTCAGATTTGGGAAAGTTTTGGCCATTATTTTTTTCCCATAGTTCCTGTGCCCATTTCTATCTTTATTCCCTTTCTGGAATTCCAATAATGGAGATATTTTTGGCTTAGTGTTATGTCATAAGTCTCTTCAGTTCTTTTTACTTTTTTTCATTGTTTTTCTCTTTGATGATTTCAAACACTTGCCTTCAAATTCATTGATTCTTTCTGTTTTATCAAGTCTACTGTTGACTTTCTCTAGTGAGCTTTTTTCAGTAGTATCATTCAGCTTCTTAATTTGTATGTGGTTCTTTCTTATAGTTTCTCTCTTTGTTAATATTCTCATTTTGTTCATGTATTACTTTTCTGACATGTTTTATTTGTTTATCTGTTCTCTTTTAGTTTGCTGAAAATCATTAAAATAGTTATTTTAAGTTCTTTGTCAGGTTGTAAGATCTGCACTTCTTTAGAGTCACTTTCTAGATACTGTTTTGCTCCATTGATTATGCCATGTTTGCTGTTTCTTTGTATGCTCAATGATCTGTTGCTGAGGTTTGAATTTTTGGACAACCACTACTTCTCCCAGATCTACAAACTGTTTTTATACAAAAGAAAACCTGCAACAATTTTCTCAACTATAGGTTCTGGAACCACTCAAATGGTTTGTGGAGATATGTCTTCTCTGGACTTGTGCATGTGTGTTTAACTATCTTGATTTTTCAAGCAACTTTCCCTAGTTTTCCACAGGAAGCTTTAGATTCTTGCTCCTCCAGGTATCTGCTTGCAGAACTGCATATTCTCTGTAGCTCTAACATGCTGAGGCCCATTTCTGTTTTTAGTGGCTTCTATAATTATACCACCATTCATATCAGTGTTCCCAGTCATGTAATACAGAAATAAATCCCTGGGGCAGCAGCCATGCAAGCCAGAACAGTTGATACACAGTTCACTGTTTTGTTTTCATCCTGAGGGAGGAGCCACGGTGTGGAAAATATCCTCCCAATTGCACCAGTGTACCAAGGAAGGAGAGTGTTACAAGTGTACAAAATTTTTCTTTCAATGAAGTCCCTTGGTTATGGGTTATCTTGGTACTTAAGTTTGGTCTCTTGATTTTCCACTAAGGTATCTTGGTCCCAGTAGCATTAATTCAGTATCTATGCAGAGGAATGAGGACATGGAACCTCTTCCATTTTCCTGATTCAAAATCAGTTTTGATGCTTACTCTCTTCCTCCAGAACTTGAAGTGCTATATAACCTCAGGAGTCAGTTTCATGCCCTATTCTACTCATCCATCAAGTATCATCTGTACCCATAGATTTAAATGCCATTGTAATGCTCATTGCTCCCAAACTTATATCTACAGTATTTATGCCTATTATATGAGGTATTGTCAGGGATATCCAGCTACCTAATTTACATCTGCACTTGGTTCTGTCACATAATTTCCAAAAGTAATGTGTCCAAATGGAGTTTATAATTTGTCTCCATGTCTTTCCCATAATAGAAGATAAAACCATCACCCACCTGATTTTTTAAGCATGAAATCTAGAAGTTACCAGTGATATCTCTTTAGTCATGATCATTCATCTTATCTTTCAAAAACCCAGTGAATTCTGTTACCAAAATATGATTTTTAAATCCCCATTGCAATCACCTGAGTTCCAAGATCTTGTCTTGGTTACTATAGTGACTTCCTAATTTATTCTCTAATTCATTCCCTAAACATAACCAAATGCATTTTTATAATAGCCAATTTCAAAAGTTTTATCCCATAACTTTATAATTCATTGAACAAAATCAGCAACCAAGAAACAAAATTATTTTATAGCACATAGTCTTTTTAAAAAAAATATCTTTAGTCGGACACAATACCTTTATTTTATGTGTTTATTTTTATGTGGTGCTGAGGATTGGACCCAGTGCCTCACATGTGCGAGGCAAGTGCTCTACCACTGAACCACAACCCCGTCCTGCCCGTAGCCTTTTGCTTTTAATAATGAGCCATCTATCCACTAATAGTCCCATCTAGCAGTAGTAACAGTCTAAGAGTTCAGCATCAAAGACATTAGGGAAGGCTATGACAACACTATCAAATAGCTAAAATTTTGGTCCACACAAAAAGTGCATATTACACCATTCAGAGTTTCATGAAGCACAAAATATCTGAACCATTTATTGAAAGGGGAAGAATTTGATTTTAACCAAATACTGGGACACTTGCTTGGATTCAAACATGCTCAGTGAGAAGCAGTTTTAAGTTGCCCAAAGCTGAGCAGCAATGTTTCAAGTCCTTTTGCACAACACAAGGTAGACAGAATTCAGTGTAGACTTCAAAACACAACCATGCAAAACAATTTAAAATGTAGACCCTCCTTGATTCTGCACACATTCAGCAATATCTTTTCCTGTAGGAATCACATGGTCCCACAAGGCACCTATAAGTGTCTTCACACTGTTCTATGACATGCATTTGCTTTGGTTCACAAGTATATTTGCATGCAGAATTCATCTTCAATACTTTTCTATGCCCCCAAATAATGCAAAATAGCTTTGTGATTTTTACATCAAAATTTCTAAACAGGTCCTGAATCAAATGATGTAAAAATGAAACCATTTTTATTGGTTTCTAAAACCAGACTTCTAAGTGATATCAATATGTTTATTTGCTTTCCGCTTTTCACACTGCAAACTTAGTGCTTACTAAGCAGTTATAGGTAAATTTTTAACTTCATTGTAAAATAATCATTAAGCCAGTATGTAGCATAGTACAAAAGTTGAGCACTTGGTTACCTCTACATCTGATCATAGAAGGCAAGAATGGGAAGTGAGCCAGTTTGTAGAGCGCTAGACTATTTATGGTTTACCTATGGAGACTGCTACTCAGTTTTAGATGCTCCAATCATAGAGACATCTTTCTCTATTGCATTACCACTCCTTCATAATGCTTCATAAGATATACCTTTACTTTATTCCAGAAGGACCTCACATTATGAAATTATATGAATATAGTTTTAGTGTGTGTCCTCCTTGAGGATTCATGTGTTTGTACTTGGTCCCTAGCATGGTAATGTAGGTGATTACCCCCAATTCTTTAAGAATTGGGGCAGCCGGGTGCGTTGGTGCAAGCCTGTATTCCCAGCACTTAGGGATGCTGAGACAGAAGAATTGCGAGTTCAAAGCCAACCTCAGCAATGGTGAGACACTAAGCAACTCAGTGAGACCCTGTTTCTACATAAAACACAAAATAGGGCTGAGGATGTGGGTCAGTGGTCCAGTGCCCCTGAGTTCAATCCCCAGTATCAAAAAAAAAAAAAAAAAAAAGAATTGAGGCCTACAGGAGCAGACAGATTCTCAGCTGAGTTCTACCAGAATTTCAGAGAACACACACCAATCTTCCTCAAATAATTCCATGAAATAGAAAAGGAAAGAACCCTTCCAAACTCATTCTATGATGCTAGTATCACCCTGATACCAAAACTAGACAAAGATACATCAAGAAAAGAAAACTTCAGACCAATATTCCTGATGAATATTGATGCAAAACTTCTTAATAAAATACTGGGAAATTAAATACAAAAATATATTTATAATGCACCATGATCGAGTGGGTTTCATCCCAGGGATACGAGGTTGGGTCAACATATGGAAATCAATAAACATAACTCATCACATCGATAGACTTAAAGCCAAGAATAATATGATTATCTCAATAGATGCAAAAAAAGCATTTGACAAAATTCAGCATCCATTTATATTTAAAACACTAGAAAAACTAGGGATAGTAAGAACATATATCAACATTGTAAAAGCTTTATATGTTAAACTCAAAGTTAACATCATGCTAAATGGAGAAAAATTGAAAGCATTCCCTCAAAAACTAGAACAAGACAAGGATGCCCTCTTTCACCACTTCTATTCAACAAAGTCCTTGAAAGTCTATCCAGAGCAATTACAAGAAAGAAATTAAAGGGATATGAATAGAAAAAGAAGAACTCAAACTATCCCTATTTGCCAACAATATGATTCTATATTTAGAAGACCCAAAACACTCCACCAGAAAACTCCTGCAACTCATAAATGAATTCAACCAAGTTTTGGGGTATAAAAAACTAGCACCCATAAATCTATTGCAGTCCTATACATCAGTGATGAATCAACTGAAAGAGAAATTAGGAAAACTACCCTATTCACAATAGCCTTCAAAAAAAATAAAACATTTGGGAATCAATCTAACAAAAGAGGTACAAGACCTCTACAATGGAAACTCAGAACACTAATGAAAGACATTGAAAAAGACCTTAGATGATGGAAAGGTCTCCCATGTTCTTGGATAGGCAGAATTAATATTGTCAAAATGGCCATACTACCAAAAGCACTATACAGATTTAATACAATTTCTATTAATATTCTAATGATGTTCTTGTAGAAATAGAAAAATCAGTCATGAAATTCATTTGGAATAATAAGAGACTCAGAATAGCCAAAGTAATCCTTGGTGAGAAAAATAAAGTAGAAGGCCTCATAATACCAGATCTTAAATTATACTACAGAGCTACAGTAACAAAAATGGCATGGTATTGGCACCAAAACAGACATGAAAACCAATGATACAACCATTTTAAAGGCAACAACATCAAAGCACACTAATGCAAGATAATAATTTAAAGAATATAAAAGTCAGCTTCCTCTATAAAATTATCAATAACTAGTAATAGCATCATTTAGGTCCAGTAGCTTCTAATAGACTATGGCAGTATAAAGGTAGTTTCATTGTTTAACATGATTTTGTTCTATTGCTTAGTATGATTTCCTTTAATTTGTTAACTTTTCATCCATTAAGTTAATATTTTTTGAGTACCTACCATATAAAGCTGGGGGTTATGTTGCAAAAATAAAGAGAATATTATTAATAAGAATCTAACAATTTAATTGGAAATTTAAGGCATATCTAAATATGTGCACAACTAGCCCATGCAGTACTGAAGGAAAGGAGAAAATGTGAACTGCCCTCTGGAATGATGCACTTAGGCTACCTGGAGCAGGTGGTTTCAGAGCTGAACCTGGAAGGAGGAATAGGATTTCAGACAGGGCTGGTAAGTTCATGACATGCAGATTCTTGAATAGGCCAGAAGGTAACAAAGGGACATTTGTTTAGAGATCATAGATGTTGTGCATCAGTAGTGAAATATAAGTATTAATAGGAATGTTTTAAGGGGCACATTAGTGGAAGGCCAATGTAATGTCAGCCCTTCATTTTGGTAGAAAATGAAGAATGTGGGTAGCTTTTGATTAGAGTAGTAACAAACCAATTCAGTCTTTAGGGAAATTCATTTTGGCAATGTGAGGTTGGATTTAAGAGAGGCGAGAAAAAGAACTAAAGTGACCAGTAAAAAAAATAAAATCAATGAAGTAGTCTAGGCATATAAAGATGAGACTAAGATAGTGAACATGGGATTGAACAGAATTTGTCAACAAAATAAAATAGTTCCAGTCATCAATGAACATTTACTATATTACTGATAAATTATTAGTATAATCCTATGTGTAATATTCTTCTCCCTAAATGCCCTAATCAGATTATGCCAGAATTGCTCAACTAATACCAGAAAATGACCCATTCCTCATTAGAATTCTGTGAAAAGAACTATGAGATTGAAGTGTTTCTTTTGCATGGGTTTGTTCTCATGCCTAAAGTATCCCAAGGTACTAGTTAAAGAGTAGTCTCAGAAAAGAACATTGAAGCACACTCTGTTACTTTATTATATTTGCAGGCCACTGCATTTTAAGTGTAGGTTATATTACACTAAGAAGAATCTCACATCTGCCAAGAGAGAAAAAAAAAAAGCCTCCACTGATTCACTGTCTTATGAGAATAGATCTTTCCAGGATCCTGTACTTCCATCTGGAGCTCTGCACATGCACTTCAGAGAAATTCAAACTACTTCTTAAAAATGTATTCCCCACAGTGAACAACAGATTTTTAACTGAAGTATAATATTTATTTATAATAATGTATATTCCATAACCCTATAGTTGGCTGAAGTTTTTCAAACTGAGCACACCTGTGCAATAGGAGTCAGGTCAAGGAGTAGCATTGCCAGCACTGCGAAGCCCTAGTCACACTCTCATGCAGTCCCTACCTCCCCACTGAAGGGCAACTGCCCTCCTGACTTCTAACACTGTAGCCTTTTTTGGTCATCTTTGCACTGCTATGAAATGAAATAATCTATATTCCTTTCTTTGGCTTTTTTGACTCTGTGGCTTGTGGGGTTCACCCCTGTGCTGTAAGTGCTGCCAGTCACATTTTTATTGCTGCATCACATCTCATTGTGCAAGCATGCCATGATTTTATTTATGCATTGACTTATAGCAGTAGTCAGAAAACTATGACTCCCTAGACAGTTGGTAAATAATGCATTATTAGAACATGGTCATGTCACATTGCTTATGGATGCTTTCGTTCTACAATGGTAGAATTCAGAAGGCTGTGTGGCCCTTAAACCTAAAATATATACCATCTTGCTCTTTACAGAAAAACTCTATCAGCCCCTGTTTATAGTATTCTGTTGTGTGACTGTGTCACACTAGTGGGAATGTTCCATTTTAAACTATTACAATATCACGTCTACAAACATTCTAGCTCATGGCTTTCAGCAGGCATATATACAGTGAAATTAGTGAGGCACAGGGTGTGTGTATACTCTTAGCATGCACTGCCAAACAGCTCTTCTAAGTGATTTTTACCAATTTACACACCCACTAGCAATATATAAATTCCAGTTGTTCAGTGTCCTTGCCTGCACAAAGTATCTTCCATCTTTTTAACTGTAGCCACTTTGAAGGATGTGCAATCTCAACGTGGACTCAATGCATTTCCGTGGTTGTCAATAAAATTGAGCTTCTCACTTGTGGATTGACTGGTCCTTCAGTTATCCTCTTTTGTGAAATATTCTTATTTAAATTGTAACAAATGTTTCATGTTTTGCCTCTTTTCTCACTTATTTGGAGACATTCTTTTGACATCTTAGATCTCAGTCCTTTTTTGGACACGTCTTGTGAATACCTCCCTCACTCCACGGTCTGTCTTTCAATAGCATATTAGTGTTTCTCATGTTTAAGAAATACCTTCCTATGCCAAAGCCATGAAGGTGTTTTCCTCTGGAAAGGCTGATTGTTTACCATGCAACTTTTCTTTGCTTCATAATCTCCCTGATTTTACTATCCAATTTATACTTGTAATAATAATACATCCAGAGTTGAAGTGTGGGTGTAATAGCAGGTAGAGTTCCAGATTTTTCCTCCTTCCACCTCCATATGAATAGTCAGTCAATTCAACAAGAAAAAAATGAAAATACCATCCTTTTCCCACTGTGGTACTGGGTCCTCTTTGTGTAAAACAGGGAACATACAAATTTTGCAGGTTAGCTTTCTGGATTCTCTATCTCACTTTACCCATCTATTCCAGTGTCATTGATCACCCCTCTCTAATTATTCTATCTTGATACTTGGTAGTGAAAATCCTCTCTTGCTGTTTCTTCTTCAGGACTATCCTGGCTATCCTGGCCCTTAACAATATCATGAAAACTTTAGAATCTAGTTGTAAATTTACACACACACATACAAACACACACACACACACACCTTCTAAGATTGTGATTGGGAATGCATTGACTTTATAACTAAATTTAGGTACAATATACATAGTTACAATTGTGGAGGGGATTTGTTATTTTGACAATCTGGAAAAAAACACTTATTTATTCAACCTTATTAATACATTCGAAGGTTTTTGTGGGGCTTCTACTCGTTGAATAACAAGTTGGTAATTTCAAAGTTTTGAGAAAAATGAAGAAAAGTGAAAATATTCACAACAGAGAATCTACCAGAAGTTAGTTGGAAAGCTCAGATTTTCAACAACATTATTGAGAGACCAATGGAAGTAGGAGGCAAAAGACTACAGTGTAAAAATCTAAATAATTGGGATATCTTTACTGACGAGTTGTAAAGAAGACTGAAAAACACCGGTTGAAATTACATACTATTAAGTCTAACCTGGATAGAAAATAAAGACAGGAGTGATAACGTAGTGAGAGGGTGCAAGAGCTCTTGAAGTCCAAGAGCAGATGAGTGGGTGCAGCTGAAGAAAAGAGCTGGAGTGATCTGAAAGTGGGATGTTAAAGATTTCCATGGTGTGCAGTTGCAGGAAATGGCACATTCCAAAATATAGCACTGGTGTTAAAATAAAAGCTGCCAATGATGAGGAGGCCAAGGAAATAAGAAGCTAGGGAACTGGAGGATGAAGTGAGACAACATGTAAAATCTAGGGCAGAGGGGAAAGACAGTGAGCCAAGTGCCTCATCATTCAGTAAATGAAGAAAGCAATATAAGGATGGGGAGAGGGCAGTATCAAAGAAGGAAAGCTCATCCTCTGACTGAGTGCAAGACCATGAAAGAGCAAAGGTGTGCCCAAGTGTGGAGGAGCAGTGGTGTGCTGGTGGTTTGGGTGGTAAGGAGCACTGGATACCTCCTTGGTGCCCCCCAGCCTTTGAGATAAGCAGTCCTCACTGGAGGGGGATGAAGCACTTCCTTAAGCAGTGAGCCCGGGGGCAAAAATCCAGGGTAGGAAGCAGAAGGATCACTGAGGGAAACTGACAGGGGAGAGGCCATGGCCTCAGGATCACAACCACCCTAGACAATAGACGCATGTGCACATCAGTTCACCTTAGGGTCACAGAATTGGCTCTAAAGCTGCTTCCCTGCATTCACATAGTGTTTTAGAGTATACAAAGTGAACCAGCTTTTTATGGTATTTGAGCCTCTAAGAGCTAAGCATAAAACTTAAGGAGCAACTTTTTGAAATACCTTAAATGGTCTATGGCCATACTGCACTGAACCTGCCAGATCTCCTCTGAAATATCATATATGGCATTTTTCATAATCTGCATGTTATGAAAATCAACTGTTTTACATGAGGTGTTTATAATATGCATATAAACAGAGATCATTATCTGCTTCTAAATCTTTTAATTACCATGTACCTGTTTTATTCGGTAGTGTACAAGTCATTTGTATCTTCTGTTTTCTCCTTAAAGAAAACTGATATATCTATGTAAGAGTAGTTTTATCAGTAGTGATCCTAATTATTTGGTTTTCTTTGGACATCCTTAAGGAGCACAAAATCTCTAAGAAGTTGTTCTGTCTCTATGTTCCTTCCAACTATACATTTAAAATAACTGAAGAACAAGAAATAAAAATTTTTCAAAGTGCTTTATATGTTAAGGATTAGGTTTTCCATGAGAAAATAAATTCAAAGTATCTAAAACTTATCTTCTCTAGGTGAATAAAATTTGACAGTGACTTAGAAGGGAGGGAGACTGATGTAATCAAATTTTATCAACAATAGGAAAGCCCTAGGACAAGCTCATGCATATCTTTGTGTTTGCTCATCACTCATTATTAGGATAACCCTGCTTTTTTTCCCTCACCATACCATGAAAATAAAAATAGTATTTGCAAAGTTTTCTTTCTTCCAAAAAAGGAGAGTGAAAACTCTGATCTCACAGTGAGACTATCAGGCTGATTACTACCTCTCTCCATTAAAAATCAATGAGTCCATATGTCAGCCAATATATTTTAACATACATTCTTCTGTATGGTCTTGGGCTTAAAGTATTATGAAAGAAAGTGAGTACAGAAAGGTTTTTATTTTCTTTTGGTTTTTAAACATCAGGTATATAGTCAGGACAAGCACAGGATCTACTATTTGTGGCACAATTATCCTTACACATTAGCTTTGTTTCCTTTCTCCCCTCACTAAAAAAAATAACAAGCCATGCATGCTGGTGGGCGTGCTCAACATGTGGCAGCCTGGACCAGGGCAAGGGCTGAGAGAATGGGCTTTTGTTAGTTTTCCTTTTTGTTTTTTTACAGGCTAGTCTTGACTATTACTTCCTTCTTTGTGCCTTATCTGTGGGCGAAATAATCCTCTGGAAAAATGAAGGGTAGCTTGACCTCTCATTTATCTCTGTCCAGAGTCCACTGTCACCAGACTGATGAAAAGTAGGGAAAGGGACCCGTCAGCAGAACTGTTAATTCCAAGATCGCTGTCTGCCTCGTTTTGTTTTGGGAGGATAGACTTTCTTTCTGTTAAGTGAACAAATTATTTTCTTTCTGTCCAGCTCAGGCTATAGAATGATTAGGGCCCCTGAAGAGTAAATTAGACTCTGATGACTGTGGTAACAGAGAAGCTGGAAAGTCAACAGCGTTGTTAAAATGAGACTTTCCTTCCAAGTGTCATTATGTGTACCAGAGCCAACTGTTCATGACAGCACTGAGAAACAGGCCTGAATTGATAAGGCTCCATGTAGATTTATCCAAATCAAGAGGCAAAGCCAGCTGAGATATGAACCAACCAGACGGCACAGATCTGTGGAGACAAAGTTGGCCTTTGACTGAAATGCATAAATCAAACATTTGCCAAAATTTTGAATTTCTTCCTAAAGTTTAGAGTTTTCTAAAGGTATTTTACCTATTGATAACTTTTTTTTTTTTTTTTTTTTTTAAATTTTTTTAGTTGTAGATGGACACAATAACTTTATTTTATTTACTTATTTATATGCGGTGCTGAGGATCGAACCCAGTGACTCACACATGCAGTGCAAGCACTCTACCACTGAGCCACAGCCCCAGCCCCCTATTGATAACTTAAGTGATTTTCTAATATTTTCCTTCCTCTTAGACTACAAACCAGGAATATCTGTGAGCTCACAGATAGTAAAGGTAATTAAATATGTACAAGTATTTTTTTCTCTTAATTTCATAGTTGATGTCTCTTTTAGGCCAAGATTAGTAAAAGACTGTACCAAAGTGAATCACAGAATAATCTAGTGACTGGTGTTATTCTACCTTGATAGTTGAGAGGGTGTAGGGAAATGGGGTAAGAACGGAAAATATGAATACTGTCGAAAATAACAGCAAAGCATTCCAATGATTAAAATGAGAAAAATACAATCATGCTCTTCTTTGGGGAAGAAGGAGTTAAAATATAATCCTCATTTGAAAGATTATATATATATATATATATATATATATATATAAAATTTTTTTTTTATAGCCACTTGTCAACAGTGGCTATTTCTGAGTAGCAAGATCATGGTACATTTTTTTGTTTCTTTGTTTTTAACTCTTACAACACAATTAACAACCTAACTAGTACCAATTCTTTTGTAGATTATGGATCTGGAGGGTAAATCTTAAAGAGGTATATATATTTTTTTTTAAATATTTTTTTTTAGTTGTTGATGGACACAATGTCTTTATTTTATTGTTTTGTATGTGGTGCTGAGGATCGAACCCAGGGCCTCACGCATGCGAGGCAAGCGCTCTACCGCTGAGCCACTATCCCAGCCCTTAAAGAGGTATATTTTTAACATTAGTTTTAGTATGTCTGTAAGATAGTGACACAATGGGCAAGTTTAAAATTTACAATAATTCTAAGTATTAAAAGTGTATTGATGATTTTTAAATGTGGAAAATTTTTTGTTTACTTGAAAAAAAACAAGTTCCGTTTACTTAAACTTTAAAATGTGAATAAAAGCAAAAATCAGTAGCTGTTTATGTCTTTCAAACACAGCTCTATGAGTCTGTTTCCAAGAAACAATTTTCTCTTAGTGACCACTGCAAAAGAATTTTTAAAAAAGTCCTGTCATAAAAATATTGCACTTTGTGTATCCCTTGGGCAATTAGTTGAGTCACTTCCCAAAGACGAGAAGACCAGAATTCTCATAAAAGTCCACTGTTGACTCACCAAATGCTTATGGTGAGGCCTTTCTCCTGTGTGCCTTTCTTAAGAAAAAAAGACCTCTTGCATTTATCTCATCTATATCATCTACTGGACAGAAACTAAGCCATTTCAGTATCATCACATCTGAAAGAAAAAAAAAATTCTGAAAAAGTCAAGGAGACTTTATATTCACTTTAAAATATGAAGTTTTGTTATAGCCTTTGTTTTTATGTTTTCCAAGGTTACAGCTCTACATATTTGATCAATTTTCATAATCAAAACAAGGTCATATTCCATAGAAGCATTTATAAAATCCATCTAGTGAATTTCTATCTTCCTTTTGTTTTCCATGATATATGTATCTTCCTAGCATAGACTAACAAAATTAAACACCAAGTATTGTATATATAATATACATATGAATATATATATATATATATATAGTTTATATGTATGTATCAGAGATGGCAGCACATATTTGGTTGCAAACAAAATTACATTATTTCCCTTTAGAAATTTCTTATTAATGCTAATTCAGTATTAATTTTATTTTTAAAGTTCAACATTTATTCATAAGCAGGAAAGTGTACTCCCAATCTGTGGAACTCCTGCATTATAACATCTGAGAAAATTTTATATTTCAGCAATCAGTCAATACTGACAGTACACTTTGCAATTTTTCAAGCACCATAACCATACTGAAGAATATGTGATGTGGTCTCTGAACTCAAGGCTGTATTTTTCTCTGAAGTAAGAGTCAAGTAAACTCATCGGCTTAATGTAATATGTCTTATTCTAGTTAGGATCTCATTCTTGTGGATGTACACAATGTTGAGATTTGCTGTGGTATAGTCATATACAGAGGAAAGTTATGTCACATTGATTCCACTGTCTTTCCTATTCCTATCCTTCCTCCCTTCCCTCCTTTGTCTAAGTGGTTTTTAATATGATAAGTGCCATATGAATCTGAAAAAATGTAATATTGTGTTAATCTACCTATTTGAAAATAAAAGTTTACTGGGTGACAGTATGTGTCAGGCACTGGTAATTTAGCAGTAAGCAATGCAAGGCTGTCCTCCAGATGAAACTTTTATGTGGGTTCATTGAATAAACCCTCACCAATAAGGTCCCATCTAAGCAAAGGCCTGAGCAAAATGAGAGAGCAGGCTGCCTCTCACATAAGAGCTCACATAAGAGCAAGCTGTTATGTGTGGGAAGAGCTTGCAGGGCAGAGGACAGTGCATGACAGTGCATGACACAGAGACAAAGCACATGGATCGGAAATGGTAAGTCGTACCTGGGGCTGGAACAGAACAAAGGGGAGAAATCACTGACCTACCTAAAGGACATCAGGTTACAAAATGTAGTTGACCTTTGAATCCACGGCCCTTTTCTTGAGAGAATCCTGAAAGGCTAAAGGAAGGCAGAAGACATTAGCCAAGAACAATTAGAAGAGTAAAGCTAGGACGTGCTCTAAATGCTGGAACGTGGTTGGAGTTTGTGGCTGACCGTGTTGAGAAGGGACATTCCAAGAAGCAATGACAGAATGGACAAAGGCCCACAGGAGGGAGGGACTGAAGAACAGGCGGTGAAACTAGAATGCTGGGATGAGACCTGAGACCAGGTGGTTGTTTGGTTGAGTTTATTTATGTAGACTAAATGTCTGGAACATGAACTTGTTTTCAAAATGAAATTATATTTTGCTAAGGTTAATTTGGGCTTGAGTTGGCCAGAAACTTCTTTCATTTTTCCCTGTACTCTGCATGAGTATGTGCCTTTTAAATAGGATGATTTTAAATCATAATATTTAAATACCAAGCATTGTTCTCAATGTTCTTGATTTATATGAAATAATTTATTTAACTCATTCAACAAATCACTCATGTATTCATTTAGTTACTTAGTGAGCCAGTCAGTTAAGATTTATTAAACACCTACTGGTAAGAAAACACATTGTAAAAGGCTGTGTAATTACAGAACTGTTAGAGACCCTCTAACTGCCCCCATATCGTTGTATAACCTTCCATGGAGCATAATACAACTGACATTTGCTTTTGGGAAAAAAAAATCAATGTACCACTATGGAATTTAGTGATACCAGGCTGGCTATTTCCTAGAATTTTCAAGGAAACAACTTATCTGGAGGAAAAAAATCCCAGATGCCAAACAACTCATAATATATATCAAATTACTGCCCTGGGACAAATGTAAGATGAGCTTGAAGAAACTCAAGACCTGATGGTGCGCTGGGGTTTGTCTGCTGAGCCTTTGAAATAACATTTGATTTGATGAAAAGGAAAAAGGAGGAGGAAATTATGAGCACTTAATGTTGACACAAGCTGGAAAATGAACTTGTTTGTGCATTTGGCAATATGTGCTCTACAATTCTGCTGTCAGGTCCTGCTGGTTTGGGAAGGCCTGTTTTTAGGAATAAAAATTGGTAAAGCGAAAGCCACTGATGAGGCAGCTTTCAGTTCACCCTTTCCATACTTCCTACATTATAAAACATAGAAATGACACTTAAGTCTCTCATTTCACTGTTTGTGTGGCCTGTTCGTTTTTCTTTTTCCCCCTTGCTGTCTCTTCCAGGCAGTACCTTTCACTTGCATTGTGCTTTTAGAACATTGTCTATGACATGAGCAGCCTCTTTGAATTTCCCTTGACATAATATTGCCTGGAAAGAAATATGCAAAGGGGCAAATGGATCCTGTCCAAAGGAAGGATGAAAAGTCTCTTCCCATTACCATCATAATCCTCTATATTATGTGCAGGGAGAGAAAGGAGGGCCTGAGGATTCAGTATCTTCCCTACCCTCCTGGAAGCTCAGGAATCTGTATTCTTCCACAATGAACCAAACCACAGCACATTGCTGTGGTGTAGCAACACCACAGGCTTAATTTTGTTTGAGAGATTAATTATATTGTAATTTTTGTTTAAAATATAACTGTCTATGATTATTGCTGATATTGCTCATTTAATATGAAATGTTTATTTCCTACCAGTTTTTTAAAATTTGAGTTATCAGTTCCTATGTCTCCTCAACTGGACAGTGAGTACTCTGAAGCAACAGTACTACAAAACAAACACTGGCATGCACAGAGACAGAGTGAGCACACACTGTGTCTTGCCAGAATCTAGGTTGTACGGTGAACACATTAGACACTTGTTTCCTATTTAGATATTGAATGTTGATTGTAAAGAAGCAATGTTCTACTGAGGTTTTACCTGTGATATTAGTCAAAGAAACACAAAGGAGTTTATATTTCCCAACTCTGTATTTAATTAAATGTTGGATCCTCAGGGAAGTCTCTTCACAGTTTTTGTCTTGTTTCTTTCATTGATGAAAAAAAAATATATATATATTTTTGACTAAATCAACATTGATACCTCTTCCATAATAATTATCAAATTCTACAATTCCATCATAATTTTATAATAGTTCAAAGTAAGAACAATTTGCTTTTTGATTTAACTTCATGCTGGTAAATGGAGTATGCAGCACAGTGACTAGTTTTTCTACTGAACTGACTCAATGTTTTAAAAAAAATTTTCATTCTGACATAATTTTTTATATCTACAAGAGAGCTACAAAAACGATACAAAGGTCCCATCTGCCCTTCATATTATATTCTTTTAAAATCATAGAATTATTAAAAACAAGCAATGAACATGGTATAATACTATAACCTACAGAATTTATTCAGATTTCACCCATTTTTCCACTAGTGTCTTTTTATATGTTCCAAGATCTGGTCTAGGATCTCACTTTGCTTTTTTATTCCATTTTTCCTCAGTCCCTAACATGATCAAGTCTTCTGGAAAGTTCTGGTTCTGAAGCGATCTCATTGTTCCATATTAAGAAAACCTCAGCTGGTTCTTTTCCCATTAACAATGCTATTATTTTTACCTTTCAATGTATTGTCTTTGTCGCAGAGTTCATTTTTAACATCCAGCATTCCCAAGATTTCAGAAGGTAAGGCTGATGTGCAAAATGGAATTTGATTTCCTCTTTTCCCCTTAAAATTCTCCTTAATCAGGAGGTCCTCCACATGGTAACTAAAGTAGTTTTGGTTTTTTTTTTTTTTTTTTTTTGCAAAGAATAGCTTTGTGTATCCTGAACTGATGCCAGGAAAGGTTTTTAGCAGGTTTGGTAAGTATACTGAACTGAAGTAGGTCCTGAGAAAGCAAAGCTTATCTGCAGGAAACATGGATCCATGGTATTATATGATTTTCATTCTTCTTATATCAGTAAAAACGTGTTAAGATCTTTGGCTCATTACTGAACATAGACTCACTTCACAGTGGATTTTTCCACCTTGAACTTTAGAAAGATTAACATCTCACAAGTTTATGTGCAAAAAAGTTAGATCCGAGGCACATACTAGCATGCCACCAAGGGTTGCCAGAATGCACACCTGAAGATTAGTGACTGGTTCCTATTCCAACAATCGGCCACTTCAAGGCCAACAATTGTGAGGCACACCTCTGGTGTCCTGTGTGCCAGGTTTTCATGGCTAACTGCTGAGCAGATGTCTCAAGTGAGACATTCAGCCTGGATTGTAATTGGGAACTGCTGAAAGCCTTCTCCTGCAAGGGAAATTTTGGAAGACATGCCTTCCCCTCCTACTGTTTAAGCATTGCAGATTGTCAAATTATACGTGGCAGATGGATTGCAGTTTGTCCTTTTAGTGACAGGAAAAGCTGTTTCTACATACTGGCAAAGACGTCCATTTACATCGAGATAAGATTCTACTGTTTCTCAGCTCTACTTGGGAAAATGCTTTCTGGTCTGTTTTAACAAGTGACTATAAAAGCTTTTCATTATATTATGCCGTAATATAATGAACTAGTTATTTAACTAGTTTTCATTAATATATTGTGCTAGAAATGCTATAGGCATCCTATAATTACATGTAAGACTTGGCTAGTGTTAGCTCAACTGTGCTGTCTTTGCAGTGTGTAGGAAAATTACAAGATACATAGAATGTGCTCTGTGAGTCATCTTGGCATTATTGGGAAAAATGTTCTATTGATTTAAAGGTAAAAAGCAATGGTAACATTTTTCTTTCTGTTGGAGTCATTAAAAAAAAAAACAAAACTCACTCTCTATCTTTTTATTATCCCCATGCCTTTTTTCCTTAAATTGTTTATGCCTTTGTGTCTTTCTTGGTCTTTTTCCCTGTCTTTCATATTTTGTCTATCTTTGTTCTTTCTGGAGATATTATATTGATTTCTTCCCCCAGCAGTCATTCTTCAAGGAGTCTTTTGACCTGGCTCCAGTGTAGACAGATAAACTTCAAAGGATTATCATCCAATCTTGTCATCTGTTGAGTGAATAAATGAAAAAGAATGATATCAAAAAATTATGTTTTGTAATTTTGAATGAAGCTCTTGAGTGCTCTCATCTCTTATTCAATTCTTCCCTTATAATCTATTATTTCCTGAAATAAAGCTATTTCCAGAGTGAAAAGGAAAGTCTTAAAAATGCACCTATTCTTCCTTTCATGGCCCAATATTTAATCTCTTACTCTCCTTTAGGAATTTCCAGTTGTATCCCTGGAGTCTGGCCAATCTTCTGTTGAATGGTCTCTGGAGTCTGCCTCTCATTTTCCTTCATTTTTATTATTGTCCAATAAATGCATGCTCATTTCCACACATCCAGACCCTCGGAATAACTGATCAACTGTTCTTGCTGCTCCTGGTCTTTTCCTGATGCCTATACCACTCCACTAAATTGTCATCTTATATTCCTGTTTTCATCTTACAAGTTGCCTGCTCAAAAATGTTCATTACTCTCAGAAACCTTAACATGACATTCACTTACAGGGACAATTGTTAGACACCACAGGGGTCCCCTGCCTGTTAAACAAGAGTAGAATTTCTCTAACCTGGACCGGCTTGCATTGTCCCTCTCACACTCTGCCTGCTTTCCACCATAGGCCATAACTTCTCCTACTATTCACATTCCTGTGTCTCATCCCAGCATCCATCAAATACTACTGAGATCCAAGTTGTCATTGCCAGAGCTCTTTAGCTTTAACATCTCCCAAAGTTGAAAAAAAGACTGTTTTTTTCTTGCAAAGTTGAACTTAGTGCTTTCACAGAAAAATAGTGAGCAACCAAATTCGAATCGAGTCTAAGAACATCCAGTATTTAGAGTTCATGCTGTTCTTTCCCAGGTCTCACCCCCATACCCCGGCCCAGGGTAGCTGCTATAGCTTTCACACTACATAGCCGTGGTCATGAGCAAGGAGACCTTGAGAGCACCCACACTAGACTGTCACATGCATCCCAAACAAATTTCAGAGAAGAGTACTCAGTTATCATGCCACCCCTTTCCTTCAAGCTGTTTTACCTAAGAAAGACTTTTTGGTCTAACAATTTTAACAATTTAACAACTTTCTGACTTCCAATTACCTTTATAGTCATTTCTGCCAATAATCTAAATACAATTGCTAAAGCACACTTTCATTCTACTATGCTGGTCTCCTCACAGTCTCCACCAATACAATCCATATCACCTCCGCATTTGTGCCTCCTTCCAGGAATACCCTCATGTTCCCTTTCTGCTCAGTCAATGCCTACCAAAGCTTCAGGCTTCAGTTGGTCTCCCAATCACCTCTAAAAAATCTTCTCATTCCTGTGGTTGCTATGGTTTGAAGGTCCCCTCCAAAACTCATGTTAAAATTTAACAGCCATTGTGACATGAATAGGTGGGAACTTGAAGAAGCAATTAGATCATGAAGACCTCACTCTTATGAACAGATTAATGCCATTATCATTGGAGAGGATTAATTATCACTGGAGCAGCTGTTACAAAAGTGCATTTGTCATCTATGTCCTCTTGTTCCTGAGTCTCTCCCTCTCTCTCTCTCACCATGTGGTGATCTCCATACTATAATCTCACCAGATGTGGTCCTTAGATCTTCAGCTGCTCAGCCTCCAGAGCTGTGAGAGACAAATTTATTTTCTTTGTAAATGGCCCAATCTGTGATACTGTTATAGCAGCAGAAAATGAACAAGGACAATAATATGCTTGTAACTCTTGCAGCTCTTATTATTTATACCATTTATTTCCTGCATATGTCATTATTTTATCATTTAAATATGTCAGTAAATTTTCCTCCTTTCCATCCTATTCTCTAATCTGTAACTTATTACCCAAATATACTGGAAGATCCTCAAGGGCCAATAGTCTAAGCCAATGTTTTTCAACCCCTTAGTCATAGTCACAGGCATCTGTGAGGAGGAAAGGGATTAGGTAATTCCAAATTTTTGCACATTCTAAAAATCTATTAAAAGATCATGAATTCCCTGAAGACTAAATTGCATCTGGGTTATAAATATACATATTTATACAAAAGGATGATGTGATAATTTACATATATAGATGGTATGATTAATACAACTATAGTATTATTGAATTTATGAAAGCCTTAGTGATCTTTTTTCAACTAATACATACTAAAGCTACCATGAGGAAAGCTTTGAATCATTTTTACTTGAGAATGTTGGTGTTCATTCATTGACTACATACATGTACAGACCAACATAAAATACTTTTTCTCGAATTACTTCAATCTAGTTTCTACAACTTGGTGGGGAACTTTCTTTTTACAGCTACAGAGATTATCAACTTTGAGTATTTACATGTCAAACACTTAGTCAGTAGGACCAACTAGTTGTTGAATGAATACATACTACTAATTGCTCAGAGCAAGAGGCAATCCTATTAAGAAGCTGCAGGTCAGAAAATAAACTTGCGTTTGGAGGAAATAGAAAGCTGTTGCTCCTCTTTGGTGGGAACAGATAGGAGATGGATATGAGGGTCCTCTTCTTTATAGCCTGCCCTTCCATCATCACCTTGGTTTTCAATTTTCTTGGCCTTCCTTTCCAATCTCTTCGGGGAGAATTGATGTTAGTGAGCTCTAAAATGTGGAAACTTGGTAGCAAAATACCCTGAACACAAGAGTATCATTGCCGAGCAGTTTATTCAGCTTTCCAGAGGCCCACTGACCATATAAACTCAAGATATTGCTTGGTAACATTTTGTGGATTAGAAAGTCACCAAGAATGAACCACCTTAAAAACGCAGAGTGAAGATATCAAATACTTGAACTGATATACGCTCCTTGATCTATATGTCTGCTAATGAAACTTCTTCTGTTCTTAGTTTGCATCTGTGTGCTGAGCAGCAGAGCACCCTGCCACCTCCAAGAATGATTTCATGTGTGTTATAAAGTGGAGATATTGGCCATTAGAGATCAGTGTTTCTCCATTAAGAATTAAAATGTGTTAAGACCAAGACTGCATCAACTATCATCGAATTAACAAAACATTTCTGTTGCTGACATCTTAATTAGCTCATTAATTATGTTTTAATTATCCATTGTCCATAATCTACAATTTTTGTTGGCAACTGAATTTTCAGTCACTGATGGTAATTATCTGTCCTGTAATCACTCTCAATCACAGCCTGGAGTACTTCAGTACAAATTAGCCAGTGCCACAGCCAACTTATCCTCTGAGCATGACTGTAGTGACTGCAGTGTACACACTTGGATAATGACTCCAGTGAGTAATTTAGAAGGTAGACTCCTGCTAAATTTAGTATGGATTATTTCTGCACTTAGTCTTTAATTATGGGCATCCTGCACTGAAATACTTCCATCCGAAACTTTGACTTTAGGTGTTTCATCATTTAACAAACAAACAAAAACCTTCTTAAAAGTAGTGTAACTACTGCTTTAAGTGGAATCTTTGCCAACCAGAAAATAATTGAAGGCTACTAAATGTCCACAGGGCCAGACCTGTCCTGTTCAATTCCCCGTGTATGTGATTTGAAAAGAGCCAGGAACCTCTCATTCCAAAAATATCTGTAAAAGTTGTTGTCCATTACAATTACTTGGATCTTCTTTCTTAGCCAACACATAAGCACAATCTGACATAGGATTCTTGGATGTGTTCATTTATACAGGACAAGACATGAAAAAAACGAATTATGTTTGCAAAAATTTTTTTTAATATTTTTTTTAGTTGTTGATGGACCTTTATTTATTCATTTATTTATATGTGGTGCTTAGAATAGAACCCAGGGCCTCACGCAGGCAAGGCAAGTGCTCTGCCACTGAGCCACAATCCCAGCCCCTGCAAAATATTTTATCAGTCCTTTTTACTGAAAAAGGTTTTTAAAAACGCAAATATCTGGACTGATCCAGGACATGAGTTTTAGATATGCTTTCAGCTTCTGTACTAGAGTTTTATTTCTTAGGGCTGTGCAGGCATTGAAATTCTTAAGAGACTCCGATTAAGATGCAAACCCCCTTCAAAGTAGTAAGACCCTTAGCATTTATCAATGAACACCCTCGTGTAAAAAGCCCACACCAAATGAGAATTCGTGCGAATTTTATAGAATGTCAGCATATGGGAAGTGTCAACACTATTTCACTTATTTCACTCTTTTCTCTGGAACTAAGAAGAAAGTGAAGAAAAGAAATTAGAAAGAAAAATAGCACCTAATTCTTTTTTTTTCCCTTTGGTACTAAGAATTAAACCCAGAGGTGCTTTACCACCAAGCTACCTCCCAGCCCTTTTTTTTGTGCTTTAATATGGGGTCTCACTAAGTTGCTTAGGGCCTTGATAAATTGCTGAGGCTGGCTTTGAATTTGAGATCCCTCTTCCTCAGACTCTTGAGCCACTGGGATTATGTGTTGCTTTATAAAACACACAAATGTGTGTGTGTGTGTTCATTCTCTTTATCCATAAAATACTTTCATGGTCTCTAACCAAGTTTGCACTGCCTACCAACATAGAAATAAGACAGCTATAGAATAATAATTTATATCCATTACATTGCTCATTTTTTCAAGCCCTGCATTCTTCTGCTAGTATGGTTCTATATCCAGAAATAGTCAAAATGAATGAGGAAACACATTCATCGATGAACGAGTAGAAGAGAAATTCTTAACAATCAGGATGTATGAATACAATAGAAATTACAACCCATGAAATGTGAGTGACTAAAAATGACATCTCAGAAAATGGACTGAGTAGAAAATATGTATAAAAATATATGTAGCTAATATGCTTAGGCAGAGAAATTTCCTTTACTCTCAATTCCTTTCTTAAAATAGATGCTATTTCCCTGTGATATAATAAAGAATTCTAAAGGTTAAAAACATATTCCAACACCAACAGTTTCATTCTTTTCTCAAATTTTGTCCTGCTTTATATAAACTACTGCCCTGTGAAGTTCTATATTTCTTAATCTTCAGGAGCCTGTAGCTCTAGATGAGGGGGTGTGTTAGGTTTCCATACTATAACAAAATATCTGACTTTTAAAGAGAAAGTGGTTAACTCTGGTTTACAATTTTAGAGATTCTACTTCATGGCCCATTGACTTCTTTGCTCTGGGCTTGTGGGTGGGAGCTCTTGATGGAGTAAAATTCCTCACTTCCTAGCCAGGAAGCACAGAGAAAGAGGAAGGAGATAGGCTTCCACAATCTTTTCCAGGGTCCACATCTCCAGTGATTAAAGATACACTGTCTTCCAAGAGGGCCATGCTGGGGATCAAGCCTTTAACACACATGTCACCCGACATTCAAGATCCAAACTATAGGAGGAGGTTAGGGCAGGATACCAAAATTGCATGATGCACAGTTCACCAGAGAATATTCCCCATGTTCCTTACTACCACAGAAGGCCCCAGTCTAAGAGGGCATTGGCCATAAATCAGAACTTAGAATAGACATCATAATCAAAACCTTCTCATGTACAATTCAGATACTTTCTCAGTTGACGTACTCAAAATCTCCCAGGCTGAATCATTTTCCCAGTGTTTTGTACTTGATAAATGTTAAAACCTGGGCTTGAGCAGGAGACTCTTACTTGAAGTAAGAGTCTTGTGCTCCTTAGTGTGGCCAAGGACCTGCCATAGCAAGTTACCATTGTGCATTCTGGCTATCCCCTTCTAATTGTTTAATGCCATTACTTTTTTTTTTAATTTTTAGAGATTTGTTTTCCTTTCATATTTTTTGCAGTTATTTATTCTTGCTCACTGGGCTTCCTATATGAGTACATCTATAATTGATTCATTTTGTAATGAGCCTTGAAGAGGTATAGATTTAGTAATCAATGAATTTGAGCTTTAAGGTTTTTGGATCACCTTTCCTTCTTGTTTACCTTTATTATAGCAAAAATTATGCTCATGACTACTTGATTGAGTGTATCATTATGAGTCATTTTATTTCGTTATATTAACCTATAAATGAATTCCTATCAACTTGATAGGAAACCTGAAAGTCATCTACTAAAAGCAAAAACTGGGGGAAATAAAAATAGATCTCAGAAAACATTCTGTGTGTCATATAGTTCTCATAGTATTTAAGCTGTGGGGTGAGACTATTGCATCTACCTTATCCAACAGCCTGGAGAAGGTAAGCATCAGGTAGACATACTTGATGACCAGTTCTTGCTGAGAAATCACTAAATAGTTTTGGGTTTTCCATTTCATACAACCAACTTGCTTCATTATTTATTCATACATATTCTACTTTATTCCTCTTCCTCCTATTTTATCAAATTAGTACATACAGTATAGGTAGATGGTACTTGTTAGACTCTAAGACTGTTTAAATATATCTACTTGAGTCTTTCAATACTAGATCACAAAATCTCAAACTTTTCCTTGGATGTGCCTTGTAAAATATAACTAGATATGACAGAGACGTTGCTCTCCACTTCCTTTGCACTATCCCCAAATAGCATATTATGCCAACTAGATTATATTATAATATATGTAATGATATGTACCCAGTAGCATTGCTTTGCGGTTTAGGACATGCCTCCAAACTTATTGGTGGTCATTAAAGAGATATTTATATGTGTTATCATTAAATTTTTCAGCTTGGCCTGATAAGATCTAAGACATTTATGAAAGCAGGTGAACTAATCCCAGAATCCTCATGAAATGCATCCCTGTTATTAAAATCTGCCCTTATTAACTTCATCCTGTCATCTCCTTGAATTGAGGAGCTTCATTTAGATTTCTTTTAGTAGGGTGTGATAACAATGCAATTTGCAACAGTGAATATTAATTTTTTACAACAGAGATCATTTTTACCTTTACTTATATCCCAAAGTGATACATGAGAATCTGATTATTAAAAGAAAAAATAAAGTATTATAGTGTCTTTTCAAAGTCTCTTAAAAATTAGTTATCTTACAAAATCATAAGTCTAACACTAAATTTATTTCAGTGGACTTGGTTTGATACTATATTTTTACACACACAAAATATCTCATTTATAGCCCAGTTTCACACATGGAAATACTAACCCTTCCTGTGCTCTGCAGTCTTGAATTAGAATTAGACACTTCTTTCTAAATCTTTCCTGAAAAAGATTTAATTTTTTTTTTTTTGGTTAAAAATACTTGGTATATTAGAAACTCCCAAACCAAGTGATGATTTGGCCAGAGAGTTGTTTTTGAGCTGATGGATGGAAATCGCTTATTCACCACCTGTTGGAAAATGTTAGTGTTCATGTTCAATTATGTGCCTAATTTAGTGTGTAATTGGAAATGTAGCGATTGCAAGGCAGGCAAATCTTTTTGAAGATTTAGCTATTTATATTGAGCGTATTAATTACACTGAAATAGAGGACAACACAAAGCTATCAGGAGAGCAGAGACCACTTTCAAAGCAACTGCTCAACGGGGCACATACTGGTTACTTAGAGAGATAAAAGCTCATGTTGCCTGAGTAAGTGTGAAACACTTCAGGACTGCCATATTATCACCATCACAAATTGGCAGCAGATGTTTTTTCTATTCAGCTCAAATGGGCACTGGTTCATCTCACTGTAAAAACACATATATACCAGTGGCTTGTAAAGTCCTTGTGTCTTTTTTTTTTTCTGTTCTATGCTAACATTAAAATTTTCCTGCTGAGTTTATTTATAACCATCATTTGAAATACTGTATGTTATGGGTTACATTGGAACTTTCCTGCTGTTCGTTCCTGTTCTACTGAGTACACACATTCATCAGGATGGTCCTTGGAAATTTTCTGAGTGAAATTTTCTGAGTGAAATCAGTCAATGTAGCCTGTTGGCCTAACTTCACCATTGGCAAAATTGGGGACACTCATTCAATTTTGAACAGCATTGTCTATGGCAAAAGAGGTGGATACATAAGAGTAAGGATGCACTTAAGGCCCTGAACTTCAGCCAGTTAAGCTCTCATGCAGCAAGGAGAGGACGATGGCATCTAAAGGAAATTGGGAGCAAAGATGATGCTCTAGCAGTGATTGAATGGCCAAGTAAAAGGGGTGTGAGGAGCATTGAATAGGGAGGGCAGCGAGCACACTAAGTATATGCCTGAACAGTGTGCATGGGCAGGGACTGCTAGTTGTTTATTCTAAAATGTTTCATCATCAAACTGTAGCACCATAGAAACCCCTGGTAAAACTGGCATCTCCAAGATATGCAAGTCTTCCTGTCACATTGGTACACTGCACAGACAACCCGAGCAGCCACAAAGATGACTTCAAAAACCTTTGAAGAGGAATATAAAATCAATCTCTCATGCAAAAAAGATGCCTTTGACTTGCAGCAGAGATGAGGATGGAAAAACTTGTTGAAAAAATCCTCCTTCCCAATTCTCTACTAAACCAAATTCCTCTACTGAAAAAGGTGGGGTCAGGGCCTCACCTATACTGAATATGCAGTTTCTTGCATCATCTGTCTCACCTACTTATTCTTTAGAATATTTTCTTATGGAGAGAATGGGCTCCATTCCTCATCTCTACTCAGCAACTTCAATCAATCTGGAAAGACATACGAACGAAGAAGCAAGAGAGTGAGAAAGACCATGAGTAATTCCCTGAATTATTTTGCCTGTTCAACTTACATATGATGTGTTTATCTTATTTACATGAACATTTTGTACATTCATTATCTTGATCTTCTTGTTGCTTATTTTTTAACATAAATGGTATGTTAACAATTTTTCAAGAAAATGGGGCAGAAAAAATGTACATAAGAAGGCTGGCAGAAAGCCAGAGAACAACAGTGAAAGAAGAAAACGTATCAGATGACATCACCTCTTTGTTTAGAGATGATGATGTGTGTTGGGTACTCTGCAGTACCAACTGATTTTCTTCATGCAAGAGTGTTTTTGTTTTGTTTTTTTATGAGGTGTTTTTTTTTTTTTTGGTACCAGGGAGTGAATTCAGGGGCACTTAACCACTGAGCAACATCCCCAGCCCTTATTTGTATTTTATTTAGAGACAGGTTCTCACTGAGTTGCTTAGGACCTTGTCAAGTTGCTGAGGCTGGCTTTAAATTAGCAATCCTCTTGCCTCAGTCTCCCAAGCTGCTGGGATAATAGGTGTATGC
>CM053400.1:124716489-124852390 GCA_028644305.1 Xerus rutilus
TTTTTTTTTCTTTTGCAATTTCAGTAATTCACAGAATCCATTTATTAAGCCTATAAGAGTAGAATGCTTTCCTAATAAGACAGAAAGGAATTACATCAAGATTCTTTTTTATGCTGAAATGATAATCAGTATTACTTCCAAAGAATTTAATCTATAAATATCGTATACTTTTTGGTTAAAATGAGAAGTTAATGAAAAATAATTGATCATCATTTTTTAATTTTACAATGACTATAAACTTTTCATGGACACTGTTATTCTTTAACACTTTCATTGGCAGCATTGAAAGTATTCTGTAATTGAAACTTTATCAAACAAGTTTAACAATAATGGCAAAAAAAAATTAAAACTAGGTTTAATTTACTAAAAAACTAAGCATAAACTTGCTCCTAAATTCTGCTTTCCATTTTCCCTTTTTCTTCTTTTCCATTTTTAGAAATTTCATTTTCTTCCTCACCAATGGCTCATAATAACAGCTTTGTCTGGCCTCTGAATTCTTCCTTGTCATTTAATGCCAGCTGGAGTCTTGAGGAGTCCTGGCTTCACTTCTAGCTTTGAACTTCTCCAGACTGCAAGTCGTTAATTGTTTCAGTAAAATAACTGAAGATCAGATAAAGTTGCTTAACCCCTCCTGACCAGCCAATGGCCACGATGACCACGCAGCCTTCCCTCTCTTCTTTATGAGTCTCTCTGCTCCCTCCCAGCCCTTATAGGGTCAGCTCTGGAGGGTTTCAAACAATATCCTTTTGTTGAACTCAATCTTCCCTCTCCAGGGCACTAAAAGAGTTAAGGAATAGTAAAATCAGAATTTATTTGCACTTTACCCTTTATTTGTGCTCTGATTGGGATGTATATGGCACTTCTTCTTCCCTCCTCTCCCTCCTACTATTTCATATGAATGGTTAATGGATCCATTAAAGAGGAGGGCTATTGAAGAGGAGGGTGTTATATACTTTGGCTGTAATTTAATATATCTCTATAGTTTACTCAATCAATTAACTCATTAGTTGCCTCTTTTTCCAAAATTATTCATGGTGGCTTATAAGAATACAAGCTACAGAAAATAGGGATAGAGACTATGTGTGTATATTCTCTGTACTCTGTGTATTTTATATTTTATATATTTATATATAGAATTCTAAATATCTTTGTACTTTTGCATCCAAGACTCCTTTAAAAAGCAGAGTCTATATGTCATATATAGTTTCTTGACGATCATAATTAGGAATTGAATAAGTGAATTGAGTAACAGATGAACTCAGTTCCCCCAAAATATCCAGTTACATATAACTCATATACCTATATACACATTACAGAAAAAAGTATAAATATATAATGCATACTACAATAAGTAGCAGGCAGAGACATACATAATTACATATAATTATATGTAACAAATATATTTTAAACTTTATTCTATAATGTTTACATATAATTAATTCTATGGAGTAATATATTAATAAAGGCATTCTCAATAGAAATAGAGTGTAACAAAACATAATAAAAATGGAGAAAAAATGTACAAACCAGTTCTCATGTAAGAAATTGGAAATCAAGAGGCATTTGTTCTGTCTAAAGTAGATTTTGATACTTGCCTTAGAGTTAGTTTTCTTAGACTACTGAAGAAAACCTGTCCAGGGTGACACAAAACGATAGACAGGCAAAACTGTCAGATCCTTTGCCCCAGCCCTGCCTCCCCTACTTACATTTAATTTCCTTAATGGTTCCATTTTTTAAAAAAAGTGAAAGGACTTTGTAAAGATAAGAGTACATTAGAGCCCATTAACACCATTAGGGCAAGTGTCTTAAAGAAAATCCACTGAACATAACAAAAATGCTGAATTTCTAGTCTCTTAGGCTTTTTTTTTTTTTTTTTCATTTAGCTCCTAGGACCAGAGCCAGGTGGGGTACATTTCAAAGCACCTTAATGCCATTTATATTTTACTTGTGGGATATCATGACCACAGATAAACCTTGGGAAGGACAGAACCATTTAGTTAAACCTTGCTTTGAGCCACGTGACACAAACTGCACAGAGACAGTTTCCAGCTGTGAAAACACTTCAGCTCCATTTACAACACTACACTTGGGATCCCGTCTGAAAGGTCTAAATGGCCCCTCACACAGTGCTTACCTGTAGGAAGACTACAGGACTACACCTTTGCACAACTTTCTAGAACACTGCGCAGAGTATCAGGAAATTTGTTGTGGTCATAGGGGTTGCATCAAAGGGTTTTGATTTGTATAAATTAAATACACAAAAAACAGTTACATAAAGGGAACTGCCATACTTAACATCTTACTTTTGTTTAATATTGCTTCCCTACTTGTTACAAAAAAAAAAAAAAAAGACAAAAACGTTTTATTCTGACCTCCAAGGAAAGGTCTATAAAAATGACTAGTTAATATCTATGAGAATTTGATACTCAAGAATAAGAAAAGAAAATTTAAGAGAAAGGCAGATTTCAATCCCTACAGTTAGGGAGAAAAAAATTGCTTTCTCCTTGAATTAGAGCTTGTCCAAATTTATTTTGACTCCAATGTATAACAAGCACCTTTTATTGTTTGGTTAGGTGAATTTTATACCCTCACTTTTAAATCTGTTATTTTTTAAGATGTTTATATTTACCTTATTAAGGACTCATAACATTAACAGTTCATAGTAGTTGTTCACAACAATTTTCCAGAGGTAAAACAACATCTTTCCCCAATGGATGATGAGGTTTATGTGCAGGGAAATTTTTCAAGTAACTCTCATTGACTCTTAGATATAACATCACTCCTCATATGCCCCTTAAAATAAAATTACGTGTGTGTGTGTGTGTGATAAATCGACAAAAGCAAGAGAAACGTAATTTAAATACAGTCTCTTTTTGGAAATCATTTGCAAGTGTCATTTCTTTCACTTGTAAGATATGCCCATGACAGTAAGACAAACTCAATATATAATTATGGTAATGTTTAACAAGAGTATAAGTGAGTGTTAGGCAGTCTTGACCTGTGATATTTACTAACTATGGGACCTTGGGCAGGTTACTTAATTTCTCCAACTTTTTCAATCTATAATATAAATGGGAATAAGAATAGTACTCCATGATAAGATTCCTGAGAACATCAAAGGACATAACACATTTAACATGCTAATCACTGTGCCCAGCACATGCTAAATAATTGCTGTTAAGATCCTCTGACTTAGCCAGACACATTGACTCATGCCTGTAATCCCAGCCACTCAGGAGGCTGAGGCAAGAGGAGCCTAAGTTCAAACCCAGCCTCAGCAATTTAGTGAGGCACTAAGCAATTTAGCAAGACCTTGTCTCAAAATAAAAATAAAAAAGGATGTGGCTTGGTGTGCCTCTGGGTTCAATCCCTAGTACAAAACAAAATAAAAACAAACAAACAAACAAACAAAAAACAACTTCTGGTTTAGAGAAGTTCTGGCATTAACTAAAAAGAACAAATAAGAATTTTTAAAATAAATTTTAAAAGTTTTAGTTTAAAAACATTAAGTAGGTATCAAAAACTCTGTACTCATCCATGAGGAAGAAGCAGGGTCTATACACACCCTTCTAGCATAAACAATTAAAAACCTTCACAAAATTTATGCAACACCTGTTTTCAGACATTGGACAACAGGCAGCACGGGACAGTGATTTCTAAAGGAGAGGAATCCAATGAGGTGAGTCTTATGACTGCTCCAACTTTTTACCTAAAGATATTTTCCAGACTGCAGCACAGGTAGGAAAGTGAAACAGAGGGTATTTGGTTGAAAAGATAGAATTGGAGTTAAGTATCAAAATTGGTACAACTTGTGGGGTATATTATTAGAGAGAAGGAGCAATTCAAACAGTTCCAGAACTCCACACAGTGTTCATTTGGCTTTTTGGCTCATTGGTAATATGTGCATGCTTAGAATAAAATCCTACGATGCTGGGTAAAAAATAACAGCATCTGGGGAAAAAAATATTACCAAAAAAATCTGTAAGCCAAACAATTTCCAGAGCTCACACAAGCCCAGGATCACTCAAGTCATCACCATCCAAAATGAAGGGGATATTCTATAGAGACAACCTGAAAAATCAAACCATGATACTAAAGTAGAACTAGACCTAGAGTAGCATCAGCTTTAGACCCTACCTGCCTGTCCAAGTACACCAAACAATTTTAAAGATATTCAACAAAGTCTAGTATTCACAAATACAAATTGTAATGGAGGCATCATATGGAAGTAACTGAAGTATCTGTCAATGAATGAGTGGATTAAAAAATGTGGTATGGCAGGGAGTAGTGAGGTATGCCTGTAATCCCAGCAGCTCAGGAGGCTGAGGCAGGAGGAGGACAAGTTTAAAACTAGCTTAAGCCACTTAGCAAGGTTCTATGTAACTTAATGAGACTCTGCCTCAAAATAAAAAATTAAAAAGGTCTGGATATGTGGCTCAGTGGTAAAGCACTTCTGGGTTCAATCCCTGGTACCAAACTACTACTACTACTACTACTAGTACTACTACTACTACTACTAGTAGTACTCCTACTACTACTACTACTACTAATGTATGTATGAACAATGGAATACTCTTCAATCTTGAAAAAGAAGGAAATCCTGTCATTGCAACGACATGGATAAGCATGAAGGACATTATGTGAAGTGAGATAAGCCAGGCATGGAGAGAAATATAATATATCTCACTCACATTTGGGATCCCAAAAGTCAAACTCCTGTAAGTAGAGTAAAATGATGATTTCCAGAGATTGGTGGAGATGTGGAAAGGGGAAATGTTGGTCCAAGGGTACAAAGTTTCAGTTACATGGGATGAATAAGTTTTAGTGATCTATTATACAGCTTCCTGGCCACCATGAGGTGAGCAGCTCCTCCCAGAATGCATTTCTGTCATGAAGAGCTATGTCACCACAGGTCCAAAGCAATGTAGACAAAAGACAATGGACTGAAACTTCTGAAACTACGAGCCAAAGTAAATTCTTTCTTTTTTAAAGTTGTTTATCTCTGTTATTTTGTCACAGAGATAGAAAGCTGATTAACACAATATTTTGAAAAGAGAATTTCAAAATGAAGAAAGTTATCAAAGACAAAAATTAACAATTCATAAAGATAAATGGATAATTCACCAAGAAGACAAAGCAATCCAGAATGAATATACACCTAATAATGGATCTATGGAGCTTCAACATTGTTACAAAAACTGAAAGAGTTGACAGAGTTATATATTTCACCATTCTTTTCTCAGTAACTGAGAGAAAGAAAATAAAAAACCTACATGCTGCTAGAAGACTTAACCAATACAATTGGCTAACTTGATCTTAATGATATTTAATATAACACTCTACTACAAAACTAATACAGAATCTACATAGAACATTCACTACAATCAAACATATGCTGGGTCATAAATATAAGATTTGTATTAGGAAAGAAAAGGTTCAGTAGCAATGATCTACATTTCAACTTTAAGAACATGGAAAATTAAGGTAATAACAAAGTGTGGGGGCATTTAAAACTCACAGACTATAGAATATTAACAAAATAAAACTCATTCTTTGAAATAAGGATGATCAAAATTATCAGGGATAAAATATGAGGGATGGAAATGATAGTATATATCCTAGAAACATTAAAGGATAATAAGAAATATTATGAACTAGTTTATGTCAATAAATACAACATGCAGATGAAATAAATATTTTTAAAGATACAAATTATCAAATTTATTTAAAAATTTATTTAATCAAAAACACAAAATCTGAAGAATTTATATCTACCAAAGACCATTAACTTGTATTAAAAATCTTTCCAAAGAATACAAATCAATTTACAAAATCAATTGTATTGATATATACAGTGAGCAATTGAATATACCAATAAAATACCATCTAAATTACATGCTAAAACACAAAAACTTAAGAATAAATTCAACAAAAAAAATGTGTAGAATCTGTACACTAAAAAGTATAAAACATGCAAGAAAAATTAAAATTTTAAAGAAAAAGATATACCATGTTAATGGATTTGAACACGACTACTGCTAAGATACTGACTCTTCCAAAATGATCTGTAGATTCAACTCAATTTCAAGCAAAATCCAAGCCAACTTTTTGTGTGTGTGTGAAATTGACAAGTTGATTCTAAAATTTATTTTTAAATAAAAAGAACCTGGAATGGCCCGCCCATCTACCTTGAAAGAGAAAAACAAAGTCAGATGACTTAGAATACTTACTTTGAAGATTTGCTACAGAGTTGTCTTGTATGATGATGGTGTCTTGTTATAAGGACCAATGGAACACAATAGAGACCCATAGACATGGTAAATTGATTTTTGCCATGGAAACCAAGATAATTAAGTGAGAAATGATTAACCTTATTTAAAATGTGTTGAAAAAACTAGGTATTTATATGGAATAAAATTAAATCAACTCTTATTTATATTTCAGATATAAATAAACCTATAATTGATTATATGCCAAACATAAAAGATAAAGCTATAAATCCTGTAGAAGAAAACTTAAAAGAAAATTTTTAAAACTTAGGGTAGACAAAGATTACTTAGATATAATGCAAAAAGCACAGAATATAAAAGGAAAATGATAAAATAGACTTCACCAAAATTAAAACCTTCTGCTCTTGAAAGCAACAGACTGGAGAAATATTCACAGTATATGTATCTGACATATGGCTTGTATCAAGAATATGTAAAAGCAAACAACCCAATAAAAAAGACGGACCAAAAATTTGAATAAACACTCACAAAAGGAAATACATGGATGGCCAATAAACACATGAGAAAAACGGTCAACATCATTAGTTATTAAAGAAATCCAAAGCAAAACCATAATAGGATACCACTACACACCCACTTGAATGGATGACAATAAAGGAACTGATGACACCAAATGCTGGTGATAATGTGGAACAAATGGAATACCCTACATTTTAGTAGGAATTTAAAATGGCACAACTGCTCTCAAAAACAGCTTGGCAGTCTATTAATAAGTTAAATATATTTTTACCACATATCCCAGCATTTCTACTCTTGGGTGTTTATCCCAAAGAAACAAAAACATATGTCCACCGAAATTCCTATACACAAGTGCTCACAGAAAATGTATTTGTAATAGGCTTGTGGAGATGAGCTGTAAGGGAGCCCTCATGGACCCAACTCCTAGTATTTCTGCCCCAGTATAATTTCCTCCCTTGAGTGGGAGTGAGACCAGTAACTTGTTTCTAACCTATGGAACTTAGCAAAGTGATGCAATTTCATTCTCGTGATTACACTATGTTATATAAGATTCCATCTTGATAGAATCTCTGCAGAAAGTGTTGCTCTCCATTTCTGGCATCTAAGCAGCAAGCCACTACGCCTCCTACAGCCTCCAGGAAATGAGTTCTGCCAACAACCTGAGTAGGTTTGGAAGAGAATCGTTTCGCCAGATGAGAATCCAGTCTTGGCTGATACCTTGATGGCAGCCTCGTGGAGCACCAGGGTAACTGTGCCCAGCAAAATAGCAAACATGTATTGCTTTAAGCTAAGTTGGGACAATGTGCCCCACAGCAATAGAAAACTAATATATCCAAATCCTGGAAATAACCTAAATATTCAACAAATACATGGATATGTGGTGTGTTCCTACTCTATAAAGAAAAAATTTAGTGATGTACATGACAAGAGCAAACCTCGAAAATATTATGCTAAGCAAAAGAAACAAGAAATGCAAGAGTACATGCTACATGATTTTGTTTATATGAAATACTTCAAATAAGACAGATATTTAGTTACAGAAAGATCAGAGCTCATCTAACTGTTGTTATAAATTATATCTTGATAAATGTGATAAATGTGATTCTTTTTAAATTTAAAAACTCAGTATGTGTACACCTATTATTAAATATTTGCATTAATAAAAAGATGAGCCAAGCATGGTGGTGCACACCTGTAATCCCAGCTTCCTAGGAGGCTCAGGCAAGAAGATTGTTAGTTGGAGGCCAGCCTAGACAACTTAGTGAGACCCTGTCTGAAAATAAAAAATAAAAGGGATGAGGAATAGAGCTCAGTGGTAAAGTTCCCCTGGGTCCAATCCCTAGTACCAGAATAATTAATTAAAAACTAAATAGTTTATATTCCTAGTTTATATATATCTGGGCTCCAGAAAACATTTCTGAGATTGAAAATATTGTTTTTAATATAAAGTGAGTGACTAATATTCAATCACTATAAAGGGATGGCTTGCTGTAGGAAGGAGCATCATATGAACACATTTCTAGGGGTCAACCAAGTCTTGGGAAAGGCTTTGGAAACTGGAGGGCCTTTTGGCTTTAGTTTTTATAGTGCCAGAGAAAAACTTCCTCTGGTCTCACCTTATTAATTGTTCTTCACATCATCCTATTTCATTTCCTTCATGGCACTTATGACTTTTCAAAAATAACTTTTTATTTATTTTTCTTTTTGCTAAAGATTTGGGGCCCCTTTCCAGGTTAGAATGTAAACTCCATAAGAGCAAGGACCTTGCTAAAAATTCTTAACTATAATCAGACAACCTGGAACAGGGCCTTTCCCATACTGGACTTCAATGAATATTTATTGCATGAATAAATATTGAAGTGCTTGAATTTGAATCTGCAAAAAATTGCATATAAAACAAAAAATGAAAAGTTAAAAGTAATGATATCATTAAAGGAGCTATTCTATGGTTTTAGCCTGAGAAAACAAAGGCCTCATTTTAGGTTATGTAACCATGGAAGTGGTGAGAAAAACAAAATATGACTACACATGAGTTAGAAGCCTAAATATAAGTAGGGACTACAAGGACAGTATTGTCTCAGTCCAATCCTGCTGCTACAATAAAATGCCTTAGGCAGGGTAATTTACAATCAACAGAAATTTATTTATTTCTCACAGTTCTGGAGGCTAGAAAGTCCAAGGCCAAGTGCTAGCAGATTGGGTGTTTGGTGAGGGCTTGATCATCTTTACAATAGCACCTTTTGCTGAATCTTCATATGGCAGAAAGGATGAACTCTGTGTCCTCACTTGGTGGAAGGGCAGAAGGGCAAAAGGGAAAAACTCACTCCTTCTAAATGCTTCTATGGAGTCACTAACCCAACCAACCAGGGTAGAGCCCTGATGACCTAATCACTTCCCAAAGTCTCCATTTCTTTGTCCCATCATGTCAGAGTTTAAGTTCCAACCATGAATTTGGGAGGGACACATACATTTAAACTACAACTAGTATCAAATACAGCTCTATCCTTTAAGCATAGACAGTGAGAGGATATTGACATCACTAAAAGAAACAAAAAGGTGGTTTATCTAAAGAGAATCCTTAGGTTAATGTCTTAAATTAAAGTTAAAGTAGATTTAAATAGTGCCTATAAATATGCAAGAATATTTTAATTCCATTTTTCTGTTGATTTTGTTTTACAATATTGTTATTGTTTGCTCAAAACCTTTTGGTCTCCAATTATAATAATTTGTATTTACTATTACATAAGCCAAAATCATCTCAATATCAGGAAAGTTTACTTTTCTAAAATTATCACTGATATTCTAAATAAGCAAAAATGTAATCATAAATAAATATGGTTTACTATTTGACTTAATTTCACATTCTAAGAAATCTTTCAGTGTCAATGACAATAAGTAAAGCTCTAGAATGAAATCAGTCAGCTTCTACTTAATTGTCCCTTAAAGCAGAATGACATACTGCTCTCCCTGACTCTCCCAAATGTCTGTTGCCAACACTTGCCGTGTGACATAAGTGTTTCCTAAGTGAGTGACTGGTGGAGAAAGAGCCAAGAGTCAGTATGGAGCCACATCAGGGAACATTTTTAATGAAACACTTAGCTGGGTGGATCCAAATCTTGTAAGGTAAATTTCCAAATAGCATCCTTTCAACCTGTTTTCCTTGTTTAATGTGTATCATTATGCAATACCCTGACAATGTACTGTTTCTTCTTTTCTTGGTTGAAACCTCATCTAACTTGCAATCAGAAAGAAAAGGCATCATTTGCGCAAATATGGAATCGATGATTTCGGTTCAGTAATGCAAACTAATCTATTGGTAAGATATAACAGATAAAGAACCTGAGCTGGAGTTTCCCCAGGTTCTCCTATAACTAACTGTTGACCAATGAAATTTGAAGGACTATGGCCCATAATGTCACCTGTATAATTGTGAGTGCATAGAGACTCTACAAAAGTATAAGTGGTTTCTGTTTCCATCACATCCCAAACTAAGGCCAGCTGTTTGTACCTTCTCCTAGGCTTTCATTCCCCTTACCAGGCTATAATTCTTTCACCTTGATTCAGTTCCTACTCTATGGAGATGCATTTCATTTGGCTATAAAGAACCTGTAAACTGTATTGTCTCCCTTATCACTGCTAATGAGTGTTAAGACTTTTGCTTTCATCTTACAGTCTCCTCTAGCAAGGTCCCAGTTGCTTCACAAAGGACCTGTGAATTCATATGTGCAATAGACTCAAATCTCTGGGCACAAAATTTCTTACTCTTCTTGGAGCAATGAATTCCATCTTTAAACCATGTTTGCAAGTTAGTCCCATAGCTGAGATTTCAATAAGAAATTTAGGTTCTCTGACCATAACTTTCATCCTTTCCACCTTCTCATTGCTTAATTCACAGTACAAGAATATTCACAAGATATATAGTAAAGGATTAATACCTCATCAATCAATAAGAAAGGGTCAAACCACTAGAAGAAAATGGGAAACTTATTTGAACAGGCAATTTAGGGAAAAGGACCTTAAAAAACCTCCAGTTATTTTATGCTTTTTCTTCAAATCCATCATCCTCATCCCATAATTTAAATCCTTTCCATTCTATTACTCGACTCCTCAGAACTCCCTCCTCCATGTATACTGAGTCACCACATCTCGTATTAATCCATCTATCATTTTTTCTCTGTTCACTACTTCCTGCTGATGGCTGATGGGTACAGTTATGAAACCTTGTGGTTTGGTGTCCTGTAGGACACTGAAGGCTTTTAATCTCTGATGGGGCCTTGAGTCCCATAGAAGACATTTCAGCTTCTATCACTATACTAATGTTATTTATTTGCAGTCACTAGATTACATTTCATGTCATTTCACAGAAAAAAAAAAAAGGAACTATCAGGTGTGAATGCCCTTCATTTTCTTACCATAAATCAATATTTCATATTCATTCAATAAAATCAACTAAGCAAATTTTTTTCCTAAAAGATTCCCACACATTCATATTCTCTGCTTCAGAGAAAAGTAGTTTTTTGTTTTTATCTTGATACCTTTTTCTTTATGTTTTTAAAAATATATATTTGAACTGTATTTTGCATGGTAATGTCTGTACAGTGTTCTGTAGATACGACTCTAAAACTTCCTTTTTACTTTTTGCTCACCAGTATGGTACAAATACTTTGCCATTTCAGTGTTTTATAGCTCCTGAATATATTTCATGGTATGGATACATCAAAGCTGATTTATCCATTCTATCTAAGGACCTGTAATTATTCCTAATGTATTTATACTATAAACAATGCTATCATGAATATCCTTTTATAAACCTCTCTTTGGATGTGTGCAAATGCATCTCTCTGAGAAATATCTAGAAGTAAAAATGCAGGTATAGATTATGTGTGTTTTTAAAAATTTCTTTGCTATTACCAAGTTGCCTTCTAAAGTAGTGTATAATTCATACCCTATAATCAATGGATGAGAATAATTTTTCTCCTAAGCCTCAGCAACACTCAGTCCTTGGTACTTTTTCTTACCCTGATAGGTGAACAATGAAAGTGAATTATTCTAATTTGCATTTTCATGATTATGGGTGTGCTGACATAAAGTGCTAATTGGATATTTTTACCTGTTCTACTGAGAAGAGTTGGTTTTTATACTTTGTCAACTTTTCTTTTGGAATAGTCTTTTTAACTATTAATTCATTGTAAATATGTAATAGATACATATCCTTTGAGTATTTTAAATATAAAATCTTTTTTCCAGTCGGTCAATTTTCTTCCACTCAGTCCAGTGACAGATTTTTAGCTTTGTTTATGGTGTTGATAGTTGTGTGGAACTTAACATATTTAATTTTGATATAGATAACCATACCAATCTTTTCCTTTCAGTGTCTGCTTTTTATTGAAGGAGACTTTCTCAAGCTTGAGGTAAGAAGCATAAATCTATATATCTTCTAAGTCTCTGTATATATACATTCATGTGTACATATTTTGGGTAGGTCTTCACCTCTAAACTGTACTATGTAATCTTTCCCAAATTATCATGATACTATTTAATGAAGAATCCATTCATTCCTCAGTATATGATTATATTATATATAAAAGTATATTATATTATGTACTATATATTATAATAACATATAGTATATATTATATTATATATACAGAAGTATATTATATTCTAATTTCCATTTATACCAGGGTATATCGCTAATCTCTTTGCAGTTTCATTAATTTATTATTTTATGTGTACGTGACTGCCATACATTTTATTTACTACGTCTTTATTGCAAATTTTAAAATCTTAAATTTCTAAATTGTCTTAGATAATTTTTCATTTTCTGTGAGATAAATATTAAAGCATCCTTATTGTGACCCTTTAAGAAATCATGCAGGGGAAGTTTTCAAGATGGCAGAATACAGGAGGTCACTTACCTGGCTGCTCCATGGCATGAAAACAAGAAAACAGACAGGCAGCTTCTCAGCAAGGTAGGTGAACAAAAAAAGGCAGGGGCAGTAGGGGGACTTTACTGGAATTTAAAACTGGACATTCAAAGTAGATCAAGGACTCAGGAGGTTGGATATAATAAAATGAGGAAGAAATTCCCAGCAGCACAGCCACTGCTGTGGCCAGACTGGAAGCCCCAGCCAGAGTGGTGCTTCTGCCAGCAAAGCAGATGGATAAGGAAATAAAAGGAACCATGTTTTTAGGAGGTCCAAGGTGTGTCTGGGTATAGAGTACTTAGAAATCAAAGACATTGCCTGACTGAACTGAAAGGCATGCTATACAATATACTTTTACAGGAAAGAAGCCACCATCTCTCTAGGCAGTGTGCTGAAGATAAAGGAAAGAACCATTCTGTAGCTGCAGAACAAGGGCTGGCAGCTGAAGGATCCAACTCCTGGCAAATGTGAGTTCGGCCCCAAATACAGGCCCATTAAACACACACTGCAAGACATAGAATGTGTTTAAGTGACCAGGAGAAAATCATACTTGGAAAGAAGTTTACACAGGGGAATATTGGTCTTGGAAACCTACCCAGTTCCACTCCTCCCCCTCCAATCTGGCTGTTTGCAGGACTGGCTGGAAGAGATGCATCTGACTGGGAATTTGGAAGGGTGTGTGTGGGACAGATTGAGTTTGGAGACTGAACCCAAGACCAGGAAATGTGGGGACTATAGGTGATATAGGTGACTAAGAATTGGCTCCTCTACCACAAGAGTGGAACCCAGGGGAGATCCACATCTTCCAGGCTATCATGAATCCACTGGGTCATGGAGGCATGCTGATTTAAAATCTCCAAACCAATGGGCATTGAGCAAAGAGCCTGAAGCACAACTAAAATTAAATTCTGCCTCCAGGAATTCTGCTTATGGGATTACTTCTCTTACTGCAGCAATCTGGAGGATGGAGCATCACAGATTCATGTGCTGCTGAGAGGACCTCACCCAAAACTGCAAAGAAGAACAGCTGAGACTCTTTGGAACTCCAATGCAAAGAATTCTTTAATTTTTCATCAAGATTTTTTTCCTCTATTTCTTTTTTCTTTTCTCTGTTCAATTGTGACCTTAATGGTACATGGATATTTATACATACTAATATTTGTTTTTTCTCATTTCCAGTATTTTTGAAGCCAGCTATTTTTCATTGATCAGTTTTCTGAGTACTAGGATGTTTGATTAGTATATTTGTTTTGTATTTCTTTTTAATTTTAATTTTTTAAAAAATTTTTACTTTATATACATTTTTTTCTTTTAACTGTTTCCTTGGATTCTCTTTCTTTTTCCTCCTAACAATCTTTATTATTCTCTTTCACTCTTCCTTCAATTTTTCACTCCTGCCTTCTCTCCTCCTCCTTTATAATCATCACATCCATATCACTGCTGTTCTCCCTCTGTCCACCATTTGAAATTGTAAACCCTTTTGCAAACTTGTTGTTTTTATTGTAGGTAACAACTAATCATATAATTTTGTTTACTGTGATAACTAGCACTGTATACATCATAGTAGGAAATATTTGGTTTAATGCTTTATGTTGTTTGCATTGGTTATTGTAATTATTTTTCTCCCTGTAAACAGTGAGGTGCTGGAAACCTTTAGGAACACTATAAATCCACAGAGTAGAAATTCTAGTGCTTCAGATCCATACTTTTACATGGATAGGCATACAAACAACATGAAAAGCAAGGAAAGAAATTTCCTCAAACAAACCAAGATTCTCCAATAACAGACTCCATTGACACCATAGTGGAAGGAATACCAGAGAAGGAATTTAGGATGTACATAGTTAAAATGATCCGTGAACTAAAGAATGGAATAAGGAGTGAAATCAGAGAGAAAATACAGGAAGTGAAAGATCATTTCAATAAAGAGATGGAGATTCTGAAAAAAAAAAAAAAGAAATCCTTGAAATATAGGAATCAATAAATTAAATTTAAAAATCAATTGAAAGCATCACCAATAGACCAGATCACTTGGAAGGCAGACTTTCAGGCAATGAGGACAAAATATATAATCTTGAAAATAAAGTCAACCATGGAGAGAAGATGTTAAGAGACCATGAACAGAAATTCCAAGTAATATGGAATAAACTGCAAAGACAAAATTTAAGATTTTGGGGGATAAAAAAAAAAAAGATTGGAGATACAAATTAAAGGACTGTACAATCTTCTCAATGAAATAATATCAGAAAATTTTCTGAACCTAAAGAATGAAATAGAAAATCAAATACAGAAAGCTTACAGGACTCCAAGTGTACAAAATTCAACAGACCCACACCAAGTCATATTATTATGAAAATGCCTAACATACAGTATAAAGATATAATTTTAAAGGCTACCAGAAAAAACTGATAGGTAAAATTTAGAGGAAAACCAATCCAAAGCTCAGCTGATCTCTCAATTCAGACTCTCAAAGTGAAGAGGTATTGGAATAATATATACCAAGCTCTGAAATAAAATGGATGCCAGCTAAGAATACTATGCCCAGGAAAATTAAGCTTAACAATTGACAATGAAATAAAAACCTTTCATGGTAAAAATTAAAGGAATTCACAAGTAGAAAGCCTGCACTATAAAACATACTCAAGCCGGGAGTGGTGGTGCAAGCCTGTAATCCCAGCACTTAGGGAGGCTGAGACAGGAGAATTGTGAGTTCAAAGCCAGCATCAGCAAGGGCAAGGTGCTAAGCAACTCAGTGAGACCCTGTCTCTACATAAAACACAAAAACTAGGGCTGGGGATGTGGCTCAGTGGTCAAGTGCCCGTGAGTTCAATCTCCAGTACCAAAAAAAAAAAAAACAAAACAAAACCATACTCAAGATATTTCATGAAAAACAAATAAAAAATACAGTGATAACCAGCAAACAGAAGAACTGCACTAAAGTAATAGTCAATCAAAGGAAAAACTAATTCAAATTAAAACCAGAAATAAATCAAAATTACAGGGAATAAAAATAATTTCTCAATAACAACATTGAATATAAATGGCATAAACTCATCAATCAAGAGACATAGAATGGCAGACTGGATTAAAAGACAAGACCCAACAATATGCTGCCTCCAGGAGAGTCATCTCATAAGTAAAAACATCCACACACTGAAGGTAAAAGGATGGAAAAAAATATAACATTCACAGGGACCTCATAAATAATCAGGGGTGTCTATTCTCATATCAGATAAAGTGGACTTCAAGCCAAAGTAAGAATGGACAAAGAAGGACACTGTATACTGCTTACATCACAAACATAACAATTATGACATTTATGCCCCAAACAAGGCAGTATCTACATACATCAAACAAACCTGTCTCAATTTCAAGAATCAAATAGGCCACAACACAATAGCATACCTCTCTCCCCATTGGATAGATCCTCCAAATAAAAACAAAATAAAGAAGCTATAGATCTAAAAAATACAATTAATAATTTAGACTTAACAGACATCTATACAATATTTAATCCATCAAGGACTGAATACTCTTTCTTCTCAGCAGCACATGGATCCTTCTCTAAGACAGACCATATCATAGGCCACAAAGCAACTCTTAGCAAATGCAAAAAAAAAAATGGAGATAATATTATGCATTCTATGATATCATAATGGAATGAAATTAGAAAATGATAGAATAAAAAACAGAAGCCACTCTACCACAAGGAGACCAAATAATACACTATTGAATAATGAATGGATAGCAGAAGAAATCAGTAATGAAATAAAAAATTCTTTAGAGATAAATGAAAATAGAAATACAGCATATCAAAATCTATCATATGATGGCAGTGCTAAGAAGAAAGTTCATTGCATTGAGCTCATTCATTAAAAGAATAGAAAGTCAACAAATAAATAACCTAAGATTACATCTCAAAGCCCTAGGAAAGGAAGAACAAATCAACACCAAAAGCAGTAGAAGATGGGAAATAATTAAAATCAGAGCTAAAATCAATAAAATCAAAACAAAAGAAACAATTCAAAAAATTGACAAAACAAAAAGTTGGCTCTTTGAAAAAATAAATCCTCAGCCCCGCTAACAAAGAGAGAGAGAGAGAAAATTCAAATTACTAATATTTGCAATAAAAGGAAATATCACAATGGATAATACTAAAATATAAACCACAACCAGAACCTATTTCAAAAATTTATACTCTAGGAGGCGGTTCCAAGATGACGGCCTAGACGGACGCTGCAGTCTCTCCAGAACCGGAGATTGAAGTTGTGGAAATACCATCTCCCAGACAGCTTCTGGACATCATCCTACAGCTACTCCTGCAGGAATTCTACTTGCACATGTACACAGGGCCACCAGGCAGCAGCAATTGCCTAAAGCAGCGTGACTTTAGGAACAAGCAGGGCTGGAGCTCCGTTGCAGGTGGCTCTGAGCCCCAGCCCAGGGCTCCCCCAAGTTGGGGACTGCTTCTACATGGGGTACCTGGCTCCAGCACACACCCAACCATGCAGGGCTCCTAGCAGTTGCTCCAGTGGACATACGGCTCCAGCTGCTAGCCACTGGGGAGCCCAAATTCAGGGTAAGAGTCACTCCAGAGACACCAGAGACACCCAAGGGTGGCCTGGGCCTGCTGCAGTTCTGCTCCAGAGTTCCTGTGGATTTGCAGGAGCCACAGAGGGCCCAGATCTGCCCGCAAGAACCTCCACAGGAGGTTCCAGCCAACAAGTGTCCAGCCAACAGGAGACCAGGGACTGCTACCTCTAGCCACTGGGAAGCCCAAACTCAGGGTAAGACTCCCTGCAGAGACCCTAGCATGAGGCTGCCATGCCCAAGGGCAGCCTGGGCCTGCCCCAGTTCCGCTCCAGAGTTCCTATAGACCGGCAGAGGCCACAGAGAGCCCTGATCCGCCCTCAGGAATCTCCACAGTTGTCCAGCCAAAGGGAGACCAGGGACTGCTACCTCTAGCCACTGAGGAGCACTAATTCAGGGTAAGAGTCACTCCAGAGACACCAGCCCAAGGCAGCCCTACCCAAAGGCAGGTTGGGTCCGCCCCAGTTCCGCTCCAGAGTTCCTGGGGTCCAGCAAGAACTACAGAAGGCCCAGATCCACCCTCAGGAAACTCCATGGGTGTCCAACTAAGGGTTGACCAGAGACTGATTGCTACCAGCCACAGAGGAAGGCGCGCCCAGGGTAAGAGTGGCCTGCAGAGATCTCAGTGTGAAGAGACCCCACCCAAGTGCGCTCTGGGCCCACCTCAGTTCCGCTCCAGAGTTCCTGTGATCAGGTGAGACACAAGGCCCAAACTGTCCCTAGGGAATGCCAGGGATGCCCAGTTGAAGGCAGACTAGAGTCTGCTAGCCTCCAGCCCCAGGGGAGCTCACACTCACTGTAAGGGTCGCACTCGGACTCTCCTGCTTGTGACCCTGCCTAAGTGAGAACTGGGCCCGCCTCCAGTTCCATCCATAGTTCCTGTTCACCAGCAGGAGTGCAAGAGAGGGGCAAAACAGCCCTCACAAGCTGCCTCAGGAGCCCAGCCAAGGCCACTCCCACTGCCCTCTAGAGGTATGTCCACTACCTCCGCCACCAACTTTAGTGATAGTAGTGCCCATCTGGGGACACTGGGGTAACAGAAGTAGCTCCAAGGTGAGACACAGGTAACCTGGAGTGTCAATACAAGATTATAGGATAGAAGCCGCAATACCTCAGATTGGTACTTCAAGAAAGGAAGATACACAATCAACATGAAAAAACAAGGGAAGAAAGTGCCCCAAATAAACCTGGATACCACTGTAACAGAATCCATTGACAGCACAGTTGATGAAATGTCAGAGAAAGAATTCAGAATGTACATAATTAAAATGATCAGTGAACTAAAGAATGACATATGTGAACAATTACAGGCAAAAATTGATCAATCCAACAAAGAAATAGGAGAGCAAATAAAGGCAACCATTGATCATTCTAACAAGGAGATAAGAGAGCAATTACAAGTAGCAGAAGATTACTTTAAGAAAGAGGTAGAGATCGTGAAAAAAAACCAATCAGAAATTCTTGAAATGAAGGAAACAATAAACCAAATAAAAAAACTCAATAGAAAGCATCACCAGCAGACTGGATCATCTGTAAGGCACAACCTCGGATAATGAAGACAAGATATACAATCTTGAAAATAAATATGACCATACAGGGAAGACGGTAAAAAATCATGAACAGAACATACAAGAAATATGGGACAGCATCAAAACACCGAATATAAGATTTATTGGGATAGAAGAAGGCACAGAATTTCAAACCAAAGAAATGCAAAATCTCTTCAATGAAATAATATCAGAAAATTTCCCAAGTATGAAGAATTAATTGGAAAATCAAATACAAGACGCTTACAAGACACCAAACGTACAACATTTCAACAGATCTACATCAAGTCACATTATAATGAAAATGCCCAACACACAGAATAAAGAATAGAATTTTAAAGGCCACAAGAGAGAGGAACCAGATTACATACAAGGGGAGACCAATTTGCATCTCAGCAGATTTTTCAACTCAGACCCTAAAAGCCAGGAGATCATGGAATAACATATTCCAAGCCCTGAAAGACAATGGATGCCAACCAAGAATCCTATATCCAGTAAAACTGAGCTTCAGATTTGATGACAAAATAAAAACCTTCCATGATAAACAAAAGTTAAAAGATTTTACAGCAAGAAAGCCTGCACTACTACACAGCATTCTTGACAAAATATTCCATGAGGAGGAAATGATAACCAACAATGAAAATTTATAAAGAGAGGAACTACACTAGAGGAAAGATCATTCAAAAGAGAAAACAACTCAAGGTAAAAACTAAAAACAAACCAAAATGACCAGAATTACAAATCATATCTCAATCATAACCTTGAATGTAAATGGCCTAAATGCACCAATTAAAAGACATAGACTAACAGACTGCATTTTAAAAAAAGACCCAACAATATGCTGTCTGCAAGAGACTCATCTCACAGGAAAAGACATCCACAGACTGAAAGTGAAAGGGTGGGAAAAAACATATCACTCACATGGACCCCACAAACAAGCAGGAGTTTCCATGCTCATATCAAATAAAGTGGACTTCAAACCAAAGATGGTGAAAAGAGATAAAGAAGGTCATTTCATACTTCTTAAGGGAATCATACATCAACAAGACATAACAATCATAAATATCTATGCCCCAAATAATGGAGCTTCTATGTATGTTATCATGTAAGCCTAAATAGAACAAATAAATATAATATGAAAAAAATTATACTCTACTAAAATAGAAAATCTTGAAGACACTGACAAATTTCTAGAGACAAATTACATACCCAAATTGATTCAGGTGGACACAGAAAAATTAAACAGATAATTTCAAGCAATAATATTGAAGATTCCATCAAAAGCCTACCAAGGAAAAAAAGCCCAAGACCAAACAGATTCACAGCTGCATTCTACCAGAACTTCAAAGAAGAACTAACACCAATTCTTCTCAAATTATTCCATGAAGTAGAAAAGGAGAGAACCCTTCCAAACTTATTCCATGAATCTAGTATCACTCTGATACCAAAAGACACATCAAGGAAAGAAAATTTCAGACCAATATCCCTGAGAAACATAGATGCAAAAAGTTTTAATAAAATAGTGGCAGATTGCACCCAAAAACATATTAAAAAGATAGTGCACCATGATCAACTGGGGTTCATCCCAGGGATCCAAGATTGGTTCAACATATGGAAACCAATAAACATAATTCATCACATCAATAGACTTCAAGACAAGATTCACATGATTATCTCAATAGAAGCAGAAAAAACATTTGACAAAATGTAGCATCTATTCATGTTCAAAACATTAGAAAAACTAAGGCTAATAGGAACATACCTTAACATTGTGAAAGCTATCTATGCTAATTCCAAGGCCAACATCATTCAAAATTGAGAAAAATGGAAAGAATTCTTTAAAAACTGGAATAAGAAGGAATGCTCTTTCACCATTTCTATTCAACATAGTCCCTGAAACTCTATCCAGAACAATTAAAAGAAAAGAAATTAAAGGGATGTGAATAGAAAAAGAACTCAAACTATCCCTGTTTTCTGATAACATGATTCTTCATTTAGAAGACCTAAAAACTCCACCAAAAGCATTTATAACTCATAAATAAATTCAGCAAAGTAACAAGATATAAAATCAATACCCATAAATCAAATACTTTCCTACACATCAGTGATGAATCCACTGAAAGAGAAATTAGGAAAACAATGCCAATCACGATAGCCTCAAAAAAAATTGGAGAATCATTCTTAAAAAAGAGATAACAGACTTCTTCAATGAAAACTAGAGAACACTAAAGAAAGAAATTAAGCCATGCCAGAGCCTCTGCCAATCAGCAGGAGCACAGGCCAAGGCCCAGGACCACCTTCAGGGACCTCTGCGGGAGCTCAGCAAAGGTCAGGCCAGACTGCTACCTGCCAATCTGCGGACACACAGGGGAACCCAGACCCAGGTGCAGGACTGCCTCCTGGGAACCTTGTGGGAGACCAGGCCTAAGTGAGGCCCAAGATCACCTCCAGTACTGTGCTAGAGCCCCTGCCGACTGGCAAGAGCCAGAAAAGGCAATCATGAAATTCATTTGGAAGAATAAGAAACCCAGAATAGCCAAAGCAATCCTTAGCAAGAAAAGTGAAGCAGGAGGCATCCAATACCAAACTTTAAACTAAACTGCAAAGCTATAGTAACAAACAGCATGGTACTAGCACCAAAATAGACATGTAGACTAATGGTACAGAATAGAAGACACAGAAACAAACCCACATAAATATAGTTATCTTATACTAAACAAAGGTGCCAAACATGTACATTGGAGAAAAGATAGCCTCTTCAACAAATGGTGCTGGGAAAACTGGAAATCCATATGAGCAAAATGAAAATAAACCCCAAAATTCAACTAAAAGTGGATCAAGGACCTAGGAATTAGACCAGAGATGCTGTGCCTAATAGAAGAAAAAGTAGGCCCAAATTTTCATCATGTTGATTAGGACCTTAGTTCCTTAACAAGACTCCTATAGCACATGGGCTGGATTCAAACTAAAGCTTTTTATTCTCAGCAAAAGAAACATCAATGAAGTGAACAGAGAGCCTACATTCTGGGAGCAAATTTTTGCCACATGCATATCAGATAAAGTACTAATCTCCAGGATATATAAAGAACTCAAAAAACCTAATACCAAAAAAAGAAACAACTCAATCAATAAATGGGCTAAGGAGCTGAACAGATGCTTCTCAGATGAAGATATACAATTGATCAACAGACATATGAAAAAATGTTCAGCATCTCAAGCAATTAGAGAAATGCAAATCAAAACTACTCTAACATTTCATCTCACGCCAGTCAGAATGGCAATTATCTAGAATACAAACAACAATAAATGTTGGCAAGGATGTGGGGGAAAAGGCACACTCATACATTGCTGGTGGGACTGAAAATTGGTACAACCAATCCGGAAAGCAGTATGGAAATTCCTTAGAAAACTTGGAATGAAACCACCATTTAACCTAGCTATCCCACTCCTCGGTCTATACCCAAAAGACTTAAAAACAGCATACCACAGTGACACAGCCACTTCAATGTGGTATATATACACAATGGAATATTACTCAGCAATAAAATAGTATAAAATTATGGCATTTGCAGGTAAATGGATGGAGCTGGAGAATATCATGCTAAGCAAAGTAAGCCAATTACAAAAAAACCAAAGGCTGAATGTTCTCTCTGATAAGTGGATGCTGATCTATAATGGGGGAGGGAACATGAGAAGAATGGAGGAACTTTGGTCAAAGGGGAGGGAGGGGGGAGGGAGAATGGGGTTAGAAAAGATGGTGGAATGAGATAGACATTATTGCCCTAGCTTCATGTATGATTTCATATATGGTGTGATTCTACATCATATACAACTAGAGAAATGAAAAGTTGTGCTCCATCTGTGTATAATGAATCAAAATGCATTCTGCTATCATGTATACCTAAGTAGAATAAATAAATAAAATTAAAAATTTTTTCAAAAATTAAAAAAAAGAAAGAAATTGAGGAAGATCTTAGAAGATGGTAAGATCTCCCATGTTCTTGGACAGGCAGAATTAACATTGTCCAAGTGGATATACGACCAAAAGTAATTCCTATTAAAATCCCAATGACATTCTTCATAGAAATAATAAAAACAATCATGAAATTCATTTTGAAAAATAAGAGACCCAGAATAGACAAAGCAAACCTTAGCAAGAAAAGTGAAGTAGAAGGTATCATAATACCAGACCCTTAAATTATACTACAGAGCCATAGTAACAAAAACAGCATAGTATTGGCACCAAAACAAACATGGAAACTAATGGTACAGAATAGAAGATACAGAGACAAACCCACATAAATACAGTTATCTCATAGTAGACATAGGCACCAAGAACATACATTGGAGAAAAGACAGCCTCTTCAACAAATGGTGCTGGGAAAACTAGAAATCCATATGTAATAAAGTGAAATTAGACCCCTCTCACCCTGCACAAAATTCCACTGTAAGTGTATCAAGGACCTAGGCATTAGATCAGAGATTCTGGACATACTAGAAGAAAAAGTAGGCCCAAATCTCCATCATGTCAAATTAGGAACCAAATTCCTCAATAAGACTCCTAAAGCATAAGAAGTAAAATCAAGAATCAATTATTAGTATTGTATCATATTATAAAGCTTTTTCATAGCAAAAGAAACAAGAACATGAAGAGAGAGCCTATAGAATGGGAGAAAATCTTTGCCACCTGCACTTCAGAGCATTAATCTCCAAGATGTATAATGAACTCAAAAAACTTAACACCAAAGAAACAAATAACCAATCAATAAATGGGCAAAGGAACTTAACAAACACTTCACGGAAGAAAAAATACAATCCATCAACAAATATATGAAAAAAATGTTCAACATCTCTAGCAATTAGAAAAATGCAAACTGAAACTACACTGAGATCCATCTCACTCCAGTCAGAAAGGTCATTGTCAGTAACACAAGTAACAATTAATGTTGGTGAGGATGTGGGGATAAATGTACACTCATACATTGCTGATGACACTGCAAATTAGTACAACCACTCTGGAAAGCAGTATGGATATTCCTTAGAAAAAAAAGGAATGTGGTATGGATATTCCTTAGAAAAAAAGCAGTATGGATATTCCTTAGAAAACTTGAAATGGAACCACCATTTGATCCAGTTATCCCACTCCTCAGCATATACCCAAAGGACTTAAAATCAGCATATTATAGTGATGCAGCCACATCAATGTTTATAGCAGCTTAATTCACAACAGCTAAACTGTGGAACCAAACTAGATGCCCTTCAATAGATGAACAGATAAAGAAAATGTGGTATATATACATAACAGAATATTACTCGGTCATAAAGAAGAATGAAATTATTGCATTTGCTGGTAAATGTGTGGAACTAGAGACTATCATGCTAAGCAAAATAAGTCAATCCCAGAAAACCTAAGGCTGAATTTTCTCTGATATGTGGATGCTGACTCACAATAGGCTGGAGGGGAGGTAAAGGAGGGGTTCACCAGATTGGACAGGAGGAAATGAGGATAGGGAGGGGAGACGGGAGTGGGAAAGACAGTAGAATGAATCAGACATAACTTTCCTATGTTCATATATGAATACATGACCAGTGTAACTCCACATCATGTACAAACACAAGAATGGGAAGATATACTCCATGTATATATGATATCAAAATACATACTATTGTCATGTATAAGTGAAAAATGCTAAAATAGTACATAGAAAAAGAAAGAATATTGGAATAAAATTGCTAGGTCGGGGTAAAATTAGTTAATCTTCTACATGGCATAAAACCATAGACTGATAAACTATCCTTTCTATTAGGAAAAAATCATTTCTATTTCTACAGGATGAAAATCTACATGTTCACATATGACATTCAGTGTCTGGGCTTTATTCAAGAGTAAATCATGAAGTCAATTATAGGTAAATTCTCCTAGGGAATTAAATAATTCTTGGTGAGCCTGAATTCTTTGGTATGACATTGAAAGGGCATGCAGTAAACATACATCGAAACTTCACAATAAAAACCCTGTAAGTGTATATGGCATTGTTGTCCATGAAAAATAAAAATGCATGCAGTCATTTTCTTGCTTTAAAAACAAAAGAAAAAAATCATGCGGGGACTTTTAGGGGGCTGCAACTGGATTAGAGATTATTCTGCACAGTATTGAAATATTTATGTGTCTTCCCATCCAGGAACAAGGTATCTTTCTCCATTTTTTCAGATTTTCTTTTAATTCCCCAGTTTAATGCTTTTCTTGTGCATATTGTTTCCTTTCCAAGTGATTTTATGGTCTTACTCATTCGTGCATGCATTTGCTTGTTAATACAGATTTATAAGAATACATTGCTAGACATCCTTGCAGGAGTGTCATGATCCCATGGTATCTGAGCTCTTCCCCAGCACATCTGTTCCTCTATGGTGGCTTCTCTTCCTCTGGATGGAGGACATGCCACATTGACCTGCAGGTCACGTTGCTGTGTGCAAGAGCTTACTACACCCCTGTGAGAAATCTCAGAAATGCAGTCTTATCATGGAACTCCCCTACTTGGAATCCTCCAGTGACATCTTATTACCTGAAATATTATGTCAGAAAGATTTATAGGGCACACAAAACCTTTTGCATTCTGGCTGCTTCCCTTTAATCTTTATCTCCAGTTGTGTTCCAAGGCATTAGGAATCTTGCAGAGCACTGGACAACACCAAGCTCCTTGTTCAACCCTGATGGTGCCATTCTTTCAGCCCTCTCTACCATAACATGCATTGATCCTTCTCTTTGGAATGTTCCTCTTAGATCACCTACCTTATTCCTATTCAGAAACATCTGGAGCCTTTCTCCTCATATTCTAGAAATTTCCCTAACTTCTAGTCCACCCCTCCTAACCCTGGTATATCGGTTCATCTCAGTACTTGCCTATATCTATATACATATCACTCCCATAATAGAACATATCTAAGTGTCTAATATAGCACTTAATAGAGCAAAAATTATTTATTGACATGTTTCAAGTTTACCCTTTTAAAAGGACATTACAATTTTCCAAATGTTCTTATATATAAAATCAATACAACCAAAGCTCTTTCTATAACTTAATGTGGACCATGGTTATAATAATGCCACTAAATTTTAGCATCTAAAATTCCCTCATTTTCAAAGTTACATTTGTCTTTAAATAATTCTATTTGATTTAAGAAATTTCTAGGGGTACCAATGTTCATTGAAGATATCAGGTTATTGATTCAAGGGAAGGGCCTCTTCTAGCAAAGTCCCTTAGCAGGATGGGGAGAGGGAGATATTGGTTTGTATTGTCAATATAAGAGAATATAATTATTAATATTGCTTACATATAATTGCAGTTTCCAAATATTTCTGCTACATAGACCATGCTTTTTCTGTCTGACATGTACATTAGCACCCATTACACTCTAAGGGCTCTGACCACCAATCTCTGCTGCCTCTCAATAACCCAAAAATAATTTTCACGTTGTAAGCAAATGTTTCATAGACAGTTTTCTCAGCAGAGTTGTTTGGATCACAAGTAATACTGTCCTTTTCTTTATAGAATTGTAATTACTTCTCCCAGATCACACATGCATTCTGGGGATACGGTTGGGTGGGGAAGAGAGGGACACTGTTGTCATGATGGGGCACAGACATCTTCCTATACCCTACTCCTCAGACATGAAGTCTAGCCCGCCCAAGTACATAACCCCTCATTCTTGGTGGTTTTCTCTTAGAGTTCTGTTTTTGCATTAAGGTATTTGTAGTCTCTTGGACAATACTGCATATATTTGAATATATTATGGATAAAGCTCAAAGTCTTTGTCACAGAGACCCTGCATCAATCTTTTCTAAATACCACTGGATTTTCTGTTTTCTGTTTTAGAGTTTACATTCTCTAAACATAATATGGTAGGAGAATATGCCATCTAGGGCTTAAGGAACCCCTAAAGGAATCCCACCTCCAAAAACCCACCTAAGTGACTAAGCAAAAATATTCTTCTACAGATTAACTTTTTTGTTTGTTGTTTTTCTAGGCATAATTTTTTTCAGATAATTTAAAAATTTAGAACATGATGTTAAAGATAACGTGTCTTATGGAAGGACAATTTCTTGCTGAAAGGAATTATAACTTAGATTAACAGAACATGTTTCCTATTTTCATACCCCTCTAAATGAGATAATTAAGAGGGGAAATGGTTTCATTATTCATAGTTTGTTTTGTGAGGGTAAGAGAGAATGAAAAAAAAACATAAGACATTCTTGAAATAACTTAATGCAAAATATATAGACAGATGTTATAACAAATTAAAAATACACAGATCAACATAATCCAAATGGTTTCCAAAATACCATTTTGATGAATGAATAGTCATTTTATAGTTTATACTGTGTGAATGTTCACCAAAAATAAAAAATAAAAATGTCCACAGGAAAACTCTTCTACCTCAAAATTTGAAGCATGTAATCCAGACCAGTTGGTCAAGTCAACTTCTACAGAATCGACATTCATCTCAAGATTGTCTGCAAACACATTTATCATAGAGCCAATATTCAGCTTTGTTCTCCAAATTTTTCATGTACAAAATTTTCAATGTAGGTTCTAGCTTGAATCTTCAGGTAGAGGCAAAAATAATGCACATTGATATAGTGTGTCTCCATGGAATAAATGATAGGATTTCTCACAGCCAAGGGCCTTTGGTGAAGGACCACCTATAGAGGTGTTTTATGGTCCATCTCTATGTCCTTTATATTATTTAGTAATTCAATATCTTTTATCTCTATTGCTTTATATGTCCATATTAAGGCACCATAGGTCTTGTTTTTTTCTTCTGTTTTTTTTGTTTTGTTTTGTTTTGTTTGTATTTCCTATTGCCTCCCTTGTAAAAAGCTACAAGTCACATACATGGATTTTATTATTTTATGACTTATTAATTTCTGATTTAAGTTCCTTAATTTATTGTGAAGAGAAATGTCATTTTTGAAATTCACTGGATCAATTGTGAAGGGCCTCCCCTTTCCTAATGTTCTCACATCTATAGGTTCTCTTCCAGAGGATGAAAAAATTACTCTCTGCTTTTAATAACGTCAACAAATGATCTGAAATTAATTTTTCACTGATGATTCCAGCATTCTTTCCCCATCAATTATACAAGGAGTTTGCAGTAGTTTCCTGGCATATTTATTATATCTCTCAGCCACAAAAACATCACCATAAGCATATTCAGTTTCAAGAACAGAGCATATAACTTGGTAAGTTTGGAAGACAAGACTGCTCACAGAATCCTCTTCTTTCATCTTGTTCAAAGCTTTCATAACTCCTCATTCTAATGAATACTGATTTCTGGGTTTGGACTGGCTTGAAACAACCTGCGGAATTACACCAAGGTAGAAGAAGCAATCCTAAACTGTTCTTGGTGAGCAAAGACTATATTCATAAAATGAGCTCTTTTCATCAATGAGAAGGAACATCCTGCTCCTCTGAAAACAGAAGGTTATTTATCAATTAGTAGGCTTCTTTTAGTTCAGCTATGTCATTTCTTCCCACCAGGAGCCTCTACTTTTCATTTCCTGTTTTACCAGCAACCATACAGCTCTCTCTCTTAGAGACAAACAACTGGCAGGGGTGGAGGGATGGGAAAATAGGACTAAAAGTACCAAGTTGGTGAATTAAAACTCAGAGGCCTTAACCTTTTGGCACAAAGTTTTAAGAAACTCTCACAGAATTCTTGAAGAATTCCTGGCAAACATTACATAGATTTAAATTTGAGCTCTTGGAAATAATGCTTTCATCTTCAATAATGAAGATCCTTCCCTCTCCATTTTGATTCAGATTATTAATCTCATCTTCTAGTTCTTATAACTAAATTTTCTTGATGGGTAGGTTTTCCAAAATTCATTCACCCTTTTCAGTTTTCAGAAATTTCTGTAGTTTGAGTAGCTCCTTTTATAGAAGTTTGTCAGGTACATGAAAATCCATACCATAGAATCTGAAAATACATCTTGGACAGGTACATGTACTAAGTAACAACTGGATCACATGTTTATTTTTCTCAGTCAGACCTAGTATATTGAATAACTTCTTCCAAGAGGAAGAGTCTAAGATTTCCAGTTGAACTTTTAAATTTTAACCCTTACTACAACTGCAGCATGTAGGTAAACCTCTCATTTTATAAATAAAATAACACATGTTGCCAAAGTATATGATTTGTTCCAAGATTGACAGTTGGTGAAAGCAAAAGCAAGACTTAGAATCCAGAAATTTAGCATTATAAGTTAAGTGTGAGGATTTTGATAGCATAATGACAAGTCTTCAAATCCCAAATATGACACTTATTACCCAGTTGGAATACAGTAAGGATTATTTTCCTTTTCCTACAATGGGTAGACTTCCATGTCTATGGTGGTTATTTACAAAATATGTATGTGAAAAACAGAACCCAAAGCTTCTCAAAAATGTCTCCAACAAATATCAACTGTTCATAGTATTCATACTTTAAAATTCATCCTTACATTTTACAACTCCATTTTCTTAAATTTAATGAACCAATGAATACTTATTACTTAGATATAATTTTAAATGGAGTCCTACTGAACACTTTCAGTATAGTTTTGAGTTTTAAAGATGGGGTGACAGAAACACGTCTTATTGTCAAGTTGTTTACCAGCTATGTCAGTCAGCTTTCCATCACTGTGACAAAATACCTGAGAAAAACAACTTGCAAGGAGGAAAAGTTTATTTTGTTTCATGGTTACAGTCCCTGGTCAGTTGGCCTACTGCTTTGGGTCTACTGCTTTGAAGCAGTACATCATGGTGGGGATGCATGGCAGAAAAAGCTGCTCAGCTCAAGGCAGCCAGGAGCAAAAATAGGAAGGGGCTGAGCTTCCCATATATCTTGCAAGGTCATGCACTCAGTCACTTAGCTACTTCCCACTAAATTGCATCTCTTAAAATTTCCACCACCTCCAAAGAGCACCACAGGTTGGCAACCAAGTCTTTAACACATGGGCCTTTGGGAGACAGTTATCTAAGCCATAGCATCACTTGAGGAGTATATTGTTCAGATTGGGTTATTCAATAATTGTTATTAAGTTTCTGTGTGAGAAGACACTCTGCTGTGTACTGCCTTCAAGAAGTGTTCCTTCTAGAGTTATGCTTGAATTTAAAAAATATTTTTCCCCAAAATCAAGGAAAAATTTTGGAAATGGTGGTCTTATTCTCAAATGGACTTTGAAAACCCTTACTAATGTGATCTGATACCAAAAAGTATGAAAATTTAAATAAATAAGAAGATGAAAATTGCTCCATGTATAAATGCCTATAAGTGCAAACAATAATATATTAATTCACTCAAATGAGAATTTAATGAGTGAATTTTGACATGGCAAAAAACATATGTCAGTTCTAATTTGATGAAAAATTAATTCACAGAAAGAACATTATCATACTTTTATTCACTTGAAGCTATTGAATTTTATGATTCAGAAAATAATGATTATACTTCAAGCCAATTTTCTGGATTTTTTCCCCCAGAAATATGAACTAAGATTGAGGTACTATGCTTTGAAATTAGGTTTCAAATTCTGTGTCTGCTGACAGCTTACTGTGTCTCAAGAGATGCTAATGATCTTTGTATAACCTCATTGCTTTTTTGAATATTAAACATGGTAAAATTATGTTAGGCTCAATCTCATCAAATGAGATGTCGTCTATACTACAGTTGTTTAATGTAAATACTTCATAAGTTTTAGTTCTGTTGTCTATTTTTACAGCATTATTATCCTTGGTGAGAAGAGAAATTTAGAAAAGGAAATCTTTTCCAAAAAAATAAAATTTAGAATTGGAAATCTTCTTAGATTTTACAATTTAAAGTATTTCTAATGATAATGTAATAAGACTTAAAATTTCAAGTTCATTTGTATCCTGAACCTATTTTCAAATATGATCTATGGTCATATCCAGAAAGCATTTATGGGACAAACTTTACCTGTTGTCTATATTTTTTGGAGATCATACATCAAAAAATTTCTCTTTATAGTCTGTCCCCAAAATATAGTGGCCTCAGTTAACTTTATGAAATACAATATTGAATTGATAAAATTAAAACTAAAAATACCAAAAAGAGAAAAAAAACCATGTTGTTAATATAGAAACAATTAGGTGGTTTAAAATGTCTTCAAATTGTTTTTAAATATGAAATGAGTATCATCAAAATATTTTATTAATCAAAAGGAGATTTAAAAATCATTTTAGTTTCTTCTTATAGTAAACTCTTCACATGTGATATGACTTTGAATTTTCATTATTGTTCTATGGGATACAAAGAAGTAATGTATTTTACAACTCAAGGATTTCCATTCACATCTTAGACCATGTTTGGGCATCCAAATAATCATCTAATGTTCAATGTGTTTGCCATATAGAGCATCATCAAGTTTGTGAGGAAGAGATTATTCCTGGGATATTTGAATGACATTTCAGTCTATCAAATCCAATTTTACTACATTTTATAAAATAAGAAATTCTTTTATGTAGAAAAATTGTTAGTATTAGGGAATAATACAATTACAAAGATGGAAATCTTTTTAATTTCCCAAGCCAACTAACATATCCTTAATAAACATGGTATATGATTATAATAAAAGTTTCAAGATCTTTGTATGCCAAAATCCTGATCACTCCAGGAAAACTAAGCATTTCTCTTATCCCTTTTCTTGTTAGGATGTAGAAGTTACCAATAAAGTCATTACTTCCACTTTAACAATGAGAAATCATAGAATGAATTAAAAACTAAATTTTTTCTTTGTAGCTATTGAAATGCTTGGATGCAAATAATGAATTATGCTCCAAGAATAATGAGTCCTTCCTAAACAAGCAGAAACTATGGCTCACTTTCATCTCTAGAGGTATTAGCATAGTCTAGGATACCAAGGAGTGCCACAAGACTGGTAAAAACTGAAACATTTGCTGTAAAAAGGAGACTCTACTGAAATTCCTCAAGTCCAAGCATGAGTTGGCAAGTTAGTTTGACATCTGAGGAAGCATAAAAACTTAAGACTCCCTGTCATTGGTAAATTGTCCCTCTGAGACTTTTTCTGAGTAAGCAGCATCATGGAAAGAGAATGAAGCTAAGAAGCGGAGAAAAAAGACAGTCTTTCAGTGCTTGGACCCAAAACCTTGCTGGTTTTTAGTTCTAAGAGAAGAACTAATTCCACCCTCCAAATACTTAAAATTAGAAGTGAACTGAAGAAAAGTAATGGCTTTGCTCTGAAAACTCAATTTTACATTAGATGGAAAGAAACTTTCCCCACCCTAGCTTCCTGTCAAAAGAAAGAGCAATGTTGTCCTGGGATAAAATGAGCATCTATTTCAGTTTTCTACTATGTTTTATATACAATGTCTAATCCATATTAAAAAATGCAAAGCAAGAAAATACAACTCATATCCAATGAAAAATATCCAATAAAAGTATATTCACTATCACCTACATCTTCAAATTAACAGATAAGGATTTTGACATAATTATTATGAATATGAAAATAGAAGAAATGTTTTTTAAGAGGAGAATTTTAAAAGGGAAAAAAATGAAACTAAAAAAGTTAATTTAGGACTAAAAGGTATACATGACATAAACCCAATGGATGACTTTAAGAGTTTGTAAGTAGAATCTCAAAAAGAAAAATGGGAAAGAATGTGGCAATATTTGAAGACAAAGACCAAGATTTGCCAAAACTAAGGAAGTGTATCAACTCACAGATCCAAGAATCTCAGCAAACCCTAAAGTTTGAACACACACACAAAAAAACTATATGCAGTCATCTCAAATTCAGATTACTAAGAATCAAAGATGAAGGAGAAAAATTACAAACATGCATTACACTTAAGGAAACATTGATAATGACGATTGGATTCTTACAAAAAATAATGAGAAATAAAGATAATTGAAAGCATCTTTAACATGTTTAAAAAAAAATCTGTCAACCTAGAACTCTACACCCAATAAAGGAACATTTCAAAAAGAAAGAATAAAGACATCTCAGACAAGTGAAAACTGAGAGAATTTGTCACTAACAGATGCAAATGAACCCAGGGATAAAATAGAAAACAAATAGCAAGAAGATAGACTTAAATCTAACCCCAGAAATAATTCCATTAAATGTAAATGGGTCAATATTTTTGAAAGATTGAATTTAAAAACAAGACACCAATTGTATGATAGTTTTAAAAACAAACTTGAAATAATAGGACTGAGACCATTTATAAAAAACTAAAAAAGTTTTTAAAATCTGCAAAAACTAATTATAAAATACCCAATGTGGCTATATTAATAAGTTGAAGTCAATTTTAAGCAAAGAGAAATTATGGAGAAAAAGTGAGATATTTCATAATAACAAAAAATTAATTTATCAGGAAGACAAAAAAGTAATAAATATGGACCAATCCAGAAAATAACTTCAAGGTATGCGAAGCAAAAATTAAAAAACTAAATGAAAAAATAGAAAAATATATAATCATAAAGATTTTAATATACGTTTCTCAGTAATTGATAAGGAAAAAAGACACAAATTAATAAGACCACAGAACAGATAACACTATTAATCAACCAAACCAATCAATATTTACATCCAACTTTACCCAACAAACAAAAATATAAAAAACCATGTTTACAAAATGGACATGAAATGTTTACTAAAATATACCATATAGTAGGCCATTAAGCTAGTCTTCATAAATTTTTTAAAAAACAACTAAAATTATAGAGAATATTTATGGCCACAATGGCCTCAAGCTAGGAATTAATTTAAAAAGGAAGTGAAATACATTCTAATATTTGAAAATACAGTAACATTCCTCTAAATGATACATGTATCAATAAGGAACTAACAAGGCAATATAGAAAATTATTTTCACTGAATAATAATTAAAACACAATATGTTAAAATTGATATAATAGGGCAAAACAGCAATTAGAGGGAAAGATGCAAATATATAAAATTTTATGCTAGATAATGAGAAAGGTTTAAAATCAGTAACTAAAGCTTCGCATTCAGGAAGCTAGAAAAAGAAGAGCAAATGAAATACAAAACAGAAGAAAATAATAAAGAGTAGAAAGCAATGATATAAAAAAATATGAACAATAAAGAAATTCCGAGAGCCAAAATATTGATCTTTATAAATGAATATACAATTTATCAATCTAACCAGAAGGACAAGGAAGAGAGAGAGAATAAAAAGAGAATCACCAATAATCAGGAGTGAAAAAAATTATGAGAGACATTATGGATATTAAAATAATATTTAAATAACTTCATCAATATCTTTGACAATGTAAATGAATTTCTTATAAACCACAACTTTCCAAAACTGACAACATAAGAAAGAAAGTCTGATTAGTTCCGTGTCTATTTTAAGAATCAAACTCCTTATTTGAAACTTTCTACAAAGAAAACTCCAGGCCCAGATGATGGAAATGACACTAAAACCTCAAAAGGTGAAAAGAGAATAATTTCAAAAATTCTACTCTGAAAAATCTTATCAAAGCTGTTCTTTCTTCTCACTCCTAGACCTCAGCTGAAGAATCATCTATGCATTCTTTTTACTATTTTGCTCTTTTTTAATGAACAAAGTTACACTTTTATATTCTACAAGACTTTTATTTCATTCATTTAACATTTTCTTTCTGATAATTGTTTTCCCATGTTACCATTATTTATTTACCACTTGCTATCTACTAATACTATGTGAATCCTACATGTATTATTTCATTCTATCCTCAAACTGGTTTGGACCCTCTATTTTCTTGATTCTACAAATGAAGGAACTAAGACTCAAGAGTTCACTAACCTTCCCAAAGTCCCCCAAACCTCAAATTCTGTCTGATTCCAAAGCCCATGCTCCTTCTACCACCCTACCCTGTCATTAGCAGTCCATGATTAATGAACCATCCTCAGCCAGCCTGTCAAAAACTGCCATGTATGTTCTGTACATGGTAGTGTTTTAATTAATGGAACCAGAAAAATTAAGAATTTGAGAGAGAGTATTTATCCAGCTGCTTTCATTCTCCTAAACCAATCTGTCATAAGTCAAACTAGAACTTGTAAGAAGGTAAATAAACTCTACTCACTTTATCATTTGTAAGCTTTCAGATATTACTGAGTGACGATATTCTAACCCCATATGTTTTTTTTTTTTTTTTTTTTTTTGGTACTGGGGATTGAACTCAGGGGCACTCGACCACTGAGCCACATCCCCAGCCCTATTTTGTGTTTTATGTAGAGACAGGGTCTCACTGAGTTGCTTAGCGCCTCGCCATTGCTATATGTTTTAATATGAAAAAAAAATGAGTTAATTTGCTGGGCATGGTGGTACACGCCTGTAATCCCAGCACTCTGAGAGGCTGAGACAGGAGAATCGTGAGTTCAAAGCCAGCCTCAGCAATGGCGAAGCACTAAGCAATTCAGTGAGACCCTGTCTCTACATAAAATAGGGCTGGAAATGTGGCTCAGTGGTACAGTATCCCTGAGTTCAATCCCCGGTACCAAAAAAAAAAAAAAAAGAGTTAATTTAAAACAGAGGAATGAGACAACCTACCTCTTAAACTACAGAGACTTCAGCAAAACTATAATGCACTTATAAAAACATTTTTTTTGAAAAATAAGGTGACTTGCACCCAGGGTCCTTTGCTTACTGTCTTCTCTAAATGATTCCCCACCACTGCTCTGAGCTTCATATTTTTAGTACCATCTTCTTCACCACCTTGTAGTTCCCACTTCAGAACATTTATCACACTGTGGTCAACTGGAAATTCCTTAAAGATAAAATCTGAGTCTCGTTCACTGTCATATTTGCTCTATGTGCCTAATGCTGGGCACATCCACAGTAGGTGCTCAATAGATGTTAGCTGTATGAATAAACAAGATATTTTAATCTTTAATTATATTGTTAACAACCTGTTTTATCCCTAACTTTATTTATTTTTTAAAAATATTTTTTAGTTGTAGATGTACACAATATCTTTATTTATTTATTTTTATGTGGTGCTAAAGATCGAACCCAGAACCTCACACATGCGAGGCAAATGCTCTACCACTGAGCTACAACCCCAGCCCTTATCCCTAACTTTAAAATTTCCATTTTATCAAAACATTTATGTCTATTATTAAAATTAAGAAAATTTGGAAATTCTAGACCATTTTGGTTTGGCTAATAAATAGGATTTGACTATAGCTTTCTACATTTTTAAGGAAAAACAATTGCTATCAGAACCTATGTTAAAATAGCACAGCCCACTAAAAATATAATGCAAGGGACAAATGTAAGTCATTTATACAATTTTGAATTTTCTACTATTCAGAGTTAAAAAATTGTTTTAAATTTTTAATTGTAATAATATATTTGATTTTACCAATATATCCAAGATATTATTTCAGCATGTAATCAAAAAAGTTATTGATAACTTCAATCATACTAAATCTTCAAAAATGTACTTTACTTCCATATTATAGAACATCATAGTTCAGACTAGACACATTCCAATTATTCAAAAGCCCCATGTTACCTAGTGACTAACATATTGAACAACACAGGATTAGAACTAACTGAAAACACAATTAAATGAGAATTGGCTCTATGATTTGGCATAATAAATATTCTAAGCATCTTGATAAATTGGTTAGTAATTACTAGGAAAATAGAATTTTATGTCTTTGTCAGAAAGACATGAAGACAACTGTGTCTATACCTGTTCCATTTACATAAAGTGGAAAATCAACAAGACCCCAAAATTCACAAGATCTGTGTTATTGAGACTGAATAATTTACAGTAACTTGTATTTTTCTGAACTCTTAAAAACAGATTTTAGATTATTGGGAATTGGTCACATATATGCCATGAATTAAGTTGACAGAATGAAAGTTCTTATTTCCTTGAAAAAATCATCAACCTTCAATCTGTGGAGAGCTGTCTTTTGATTGAAACTTAATGTATGCTAGCACCTCAAAGGTTATTTTGTTTTTTGTTTTGTTTTTTAATTTCCTATCCCAGCTCAGCCTTAATCCTGGGTTTAAGAATCCTCTCCATGAAATCTAAATTACCACAAATGATTCTTGTTTGAGCAAATTACTTAGAATTAGATGGAAGACTTGATGGGCCCACAGTAAAAAGGGAGACCTTCCTTACAGGCCACCAACCAACCACCCCAATTTCTCAGTTCTCATCATACTTAAGTAAAGAGACAAGTCATAACCATCACAGGAAAATGGGATCTCCCAGATTCTGACATGTCCTGATCACATATTATCTCACCAGGCTGCCTACTTTCAAGTCTCCTTTACCCGAAGTCAAATCAATGAAGATTTCCAAGAGTCTTAGTAGTTGGTCCCTATATTATGCGAAATGATGTTGAGTTGGAAAAAAAACTATCCTAAGTCAATGTGATGCTTTAATGATGATTTGAGGGTACATTCACTTCCTCCTAAATAAATGATAGGAAATTGCTATAGAAAGTTAATATTTAGGCAAACAATTCTCTTTATTCAGACTAGTGATTGCCCAAACTGGTCAGTTTCTAAAACGAAGTATCCTTATAAAACCATTGCCCTGGAATTAATAGGTCATGTGTTAAAATGAGACACTAATGATGATAAGATATTCAACTCCTATTCAGGCATGGTGGCACACACTTGTAATCCCAAGGACTCAGGAGGCTGAAGCAGGAGGATTGCAAGTTCAAAGCCATCCTCAACAATTTAGTGAGACATTTGCCTCATAATATAAAATAAAACGTGCTGGGGATGTAGCTCAGCGGTAAAGCATCCCTGGGTTCAATCCCCAATACCAAAAAAAAAAAAAGAAAAGAAAAAGAAAAAAAAAAGATATCTAATTGCTTAGTAAAGACTAGAGAAATGTGAGAAAAAGACATTGGCATGTCTGAATAAAAAAGTATCGCCATGTGAAAACACTTGAAAGTTAAGTTTTTCCAGTAAGTTTGGTCAGGCATTTCAAGAACACCCGAAGATTATAAATGTGGCTCTAATTTAAAAACCAGCACCAAGACAAATTTATTAATTTTCTTAGAACAAGTTAATCTATGCTGCCTTTGCTCAGATTTTTTGAATTGGTTTAAAAACTAGGTGCATCTTTACTTAGAGACATTTTCTTCTAACGGTGTGATTTTTTTTTAATGTGGTTTCTCCTACATTGGTTTCCATTGCCATAAAGGTCAGTTTGTTAACTGTGGTGACAGCCTCCCCCTCATGGCACATGTTCAATAAATGTCAGTAAGTGAACAAAGAGAAGATATACTAGAACATTCTTAGCCTTAATAAATGGAAAAGGTAGTAGTGAACTGAAAGTTACATTCATTCAGAATAAAAGGGGACTTTAGAGTCAGTTTTTCTGGTTGAAAGATCAGAGCAAATGCATCTGCAACCTAAAATAGAAGTTGTTTTATTCTCACGGGTTCTGACATTTTAGTGGTAAACTACAAGTTATAAAAACTGCTACCAAAATCCAAATTGCTAGCACCATATGGAAAAAGATGCCTGCAATATGTCTTTTATCATTATATATATATGCATATATATATATGCACAGATACATGGAGAAAGTCATTGCATTTGAATTATTGCAGAATAATTTTTAAAGGCAGGAGGGTTGAAATATTGAGCGGCCACATAGATCATGACAAGTAAAGGAAGAGCCATAGACTTCATGCTCGTGTTGAATATTGAAGCAGACAGCCTTTACCTGCCAACGTCTTTCTCTCATATCCCCTGGTCTACCAAGGGGAATAACTGCTATTTAGAAGGAGACTTGTTTTACACCTCTTAGTGAGAAATCTCACAGTCAACTTGTGTCAAATTTCTAAGAATTAAAATAGTTTAAGTCTTTATTTAATCAAAGCTGGAACTGGAATTAAATAAATGGCTAATGCCCAAATGAGCTTAATACTGTCTTGTCAAGTATAAAATATTACAAAAGCAAACATATTTTCACCTTGTTTTCTCCTAGTAATGAAACAAATAAGGAGTAAAATTTTGAGATCCTGAAATGCAACTGCACTGTGAGATAATCAGAAAAATGACACACAGGGCAAAATTCCAGAAAAATCTGAGTAGGCGTGCACATCCAGGATTCCTATTTGATTCTCATGTTCCTTCAAAAATCAGAGCATCCCATCCCTGCATATATGTAGGGTGGCAGGCCTTAAATATTTTGGAGAACCTCCTCCTACCGTAGTATTTACTTTGGGCAATATTCTAAGCCATCATTACTTTTTTAATCATAATAACATCTAGACTTTATTAAGAAGTGTTAAGCTGCATAGTGGCTGAATTCCTATTTCTCACTGAATTTTCACCACCACCTTATCAATGTTATCCTCCTCCTTTTGCTGATAAAGGAATAGATTCAGAGTTTCCAAAAAATCTCTACCTTGACTGCACATTGGAATCAACTAGGGAGCTTATAAAATTCCAATGTCTAAGTCTTAATTCAAAGCTAAATAAAAAATCCCCAAAGTGGAACCTAAGAAACAATATTGTTAAAAGCTCTCAAGGTGACTCCAATTTGCAGCTTAGGTTGAGACACACTGGGTTAAACCAAGTTCATGAAGTTAGCAAGTAAGTTGGAAATGAAAAGTAAATTTATATCAGTGCAAAGCCCTAGCTTTGCCTCAAGGATTTCCCACAAAACCTCCTTGGGTTCCCTTAGGACCAGGGCCAGCATTCTTATTACAAATTTAGGACCATTATGCATCAGTCACCTTCTGGCCCTGGGGAAAATAAGAATGACTTGTACTCTTGTCAATTTCATGGTCCATATCGCATAAGGCAATTTCTGGACTTATATAGGGCAGCCAACACCATATTGCCCAAAGCTGTATTCATAATATGTATTAGGTCAACAGAAAATGCTTTATACACTAAGATTCTACAATCTTGAGCACTTGATTCTTTCCTACCAAAATGTTTGTTTATCACTGTGCAGATATTGCCAGAGGGATTCTGTGGGATTGCTATGTGTTCCTAACTTAAAAGTTTATTATTCAGAAGTGGCATATAGCTACCATGGGACAGTGCTGAGAATGGAAAAATCTGTGCAGCTTTTATGTAACCAGCATAAAACTTTCCATGTGATAGAAATTCAAAATCAGGCAGCCAAGTCACTAGCGGCTTAGAACAATAAGTCTAAGTTTATTTTCTTTAAAAGGAAACAAACTATACCATTTTTAATAGCAATTTGGTTTTGAAATATTTAAAGATATATTGTGGCTGGATTTAGAAAAACACTTAAACATCAATAATTTTTCTGATAATAACATAAAATAAGAAATTAGTAAATAGTTAATATTGTATATTATACATTATTACACTGCACCCCATAAATATATACTATCATTATATGTCCATTAAAAATGAAGTTTTGGGGGCTGGGGCTGTAGCTCAGTGTTAAAGCTCTTGCCTCACATGCGTGAGTCACTGGGTTCGATCCTCAGCACCACATAAAAATAAATAAATAAAGATATTGTGTCCATAAAAAAAATGAAGTTTTAAAAATAAAAATAGATTAACTATACCATTCACAATGCTAAAGAAGAATGTAAAATAATTAGAAAAAGATGCTAATTTTAATGTATAGGATCTATACAAAGGAAAGCACAAAATTTTGCTAGAAGATATAATAAATAACAATGTAAGTGAAGAGTCACATATGGATGTAAAGAATAAAAATTAAAAGGTACCAATGCTTCCTAAAGCAACTTTTATTATTCACATAATTCTAATTAAAATTGCATCTTGATATTTTTGGAAATAGGTAAAATTTTTCTGGAGAAAGAACTGGTGCGTATTTTGAGGAAAATCTTCAAAAGACTAATGAGAGAGGACTATTGTCAGTAAATTTAATATATTACTAATCTTCATTCATTAAGACAGTATTGTACTGAAATAAGAAAAGGCATAAAAATAGTAAATAAATCAGAAAGCTCAGAAATGGACTTTAATTAGAATTTAATATTATTTATAATTTAAAGAAGAAAAATCAATTGAGAAAAATAGAATTATTTAATGACTGAAGAAACTAATTTTTAAATCAGCTTATAACTTTACTTCATGCCATATAAATGAAATAAATAAATAAAAATAACAAAGGCACAAACCTCTAAAAGAAAATGTAGTCTAACATATCTTTAACAGGAGAAAAGGCTTGAGGCATAAAATTAATAAGAATTTTTAGGAAAAAAAAACCAAGAATGATAGGTTTGATTACCTACAAATTCTAAAATTTGCGTGTCCAAATTTTAAAATTTACATTTACATGTCCAAAAAAAAAAAGTTGAAAACAATTACCAAGAAAGAAATTGGAGGAAATATTTTCCCAAAATACAGCAAAGAGTTAATGTATAAAAGAACTCAATTCCATCCATAGGGAAAACATTGCTGTAGTAAAGAAGTAGGCAGAGGATAAGACATAAGAAGAGGAAATACAGGAGAATAACAAGCAAAAATGAGAAAGCACAATTTAATAATCTTGGAAGTGCAAATTCAGGGAACAAGACAGTTCTTTGGATCCACCAACAAATCAGTTTTCTAAGTCATCATATCCAGTGATGATCAGAGCAACCAAAGGTTACAATTCCCCAGGGCTGCTAATTTATAATGTATCTGGAAAATAATTTAGCAATTAGAAGACAATCAGAAAGTAGGACGAATATTTATGTAGATTTTCAAAATCATGCTTTTGAAAAAATAATAATTTGCAAAAATATCAGTATATCAAGTATGTAAAGCAAAATGAAAGAAGTAAGCTACAATAAAAGCAGCATACATAAATCAGAGCCAACTTTTTAAAAAAGTGTTTTGGGTCCTGCCGTGTACATATGCTCATAAAATATCCTTGAGAAGAAATGTCCCAAATCAGAGTTCCCTGAGAATTAAAAGTGGAGATTTTCACTGTTTTCTCATTTTTTAAATAATATACATGTTTTTACAAAGATCATAATTAGGTTCATTATAAAATATAATAAAAACAAAAGGCATTTTTAAACCATAGGTATCTTGATAGATTTTTCTCTTGGCATCACCCTAATTAAGGAATCTGAATAGAAATAACTAATTACATATTTCACCATTAATTAAATCCTGCCTTAAGAGTAACATTTTTTGGCTTCTTCTGCCTCATAGTTCATACCTGAAAAAGATGTTTCTTTTCTACTGAGTCCAAGAACCTCTATCATGGCATGCACCTCCCACCACATTCTTACAAAACTCACCCATTGAAAAGCCTCCAAAGATAACCTAAGTAGATTGGTAACACACATGTGTGATAACCAAGAGAATGTCTCACCTGATGACTGGTAACTGCAAGAACAGCTCAAGAGTCCCTGGAGTCATCACAGGGATGGTGAGGCCAGCTGCTGTGGGCACCATCTGACTATCTCTCCCATGAAACAAATGCTCTCTGCATTTGTGAATGTCACAGAATTATCCAGAACCAACTTGGCTTGCTGTTTGTTTTCAGAAATATATAGATATTTAAAATTATATTTAAAATCAAGCTTTATCCACCTTATTGTTTAGTTTTGACTGGATGGTTGATTGACTTAATTCTTGCATTGCAAGGATTATAACTGTATACACTTCTAGGCTTTAATAAATTATTTCTGGAAAGAAAACACTTTGGGATTTGCTTAATAATAACTCAGGAATATGAGTTGTTTCAATTTTGTTCCAAATGAATACAAGACAGTACACCGTTTAAGTAATTATTTTCCTAATGCTTTGTAAGCATACAAGCTGCTTGCCTATAGATTTAAGCTTGTTACATCCTACTGTCCAAGTGTTCTGGGGTGTCTATATTAATCTCCTAAATTGATTCCAAACTTCCCAAAGGCCAACAGGAATTCTTTCATGTCCACTCTCCTCCCATTCCAAATACTGTGATTGGAGCCACATTACAGACTTACCTGCCCCTTCTCTCAGATGAATAACACCTGTTGGAAATTCCATCACTATTTATTTATTCGAGTCAGTCATTTATGAAACATTTCCAAAATACCAAGTATGCATTTGGCACTATGCCCAGTACTGGTGATACCAAGATAAATAAGATGTGATTGAAGTTTGTTCCCTGTTTTTATGGTATTTACATCCAATTCACTCCTGCTTGGCAGGACTGGAAGGCACTATCAAAATACATAATTTCATCTATTCAGTAAATGTTATTGATAACTCCCATGAGCAAAGTTACATTTGCCCTATGGTTCTGGTATTTCTATATTAATTTCCTAAATCGATTCCAAATTTCCCAAAGTTTGGACACATTGTTTCCCAATTTTGGACACAAATGCATCAATGTCCACACACCTTGTTCCCTCTTCCTACAGCCAATTATAGAAACTTCAGTCACTCCCAGCTGTCTAAGATTTTTTTAATGAGTCTCATTTACCTGGATTTGAGGTTAGTATAAAGTGTTGAAGAGCATACTGCTGATAATGCATAGAATTCAGCAGAAAAGAAGCCTCTTGGTATAGCTGAGTAAGCTGTGAGGCTTTCAAACAACTCAGGGAGAACAGGCCAGAGAAAAGCCCACCAACCTAAGGACACATCATCACTCGGTTTAGTATCTTGCACCAGTTCCACCTCTTTACCTGTGATCCCACAGGAGGTGAGAACCAAAACGTGATTGTTCAGCAGGCCTCCAGTTATTTTTATGGAAACAAAACAAGAACACTCTTAAAACCACTGTTCTAATACACCAATCACTGTTTTGAAAGGGTAAAAGCAAGAGTTTTGAGTGCATAGGTCACAGGATATCTCTTGAAGGGGAGGTGCTTAATGGAAAGATAAGTTGACAAATTGACCTAAACAAGTACATAGTTCAAAATTCTCTGTTGATCTTGGATTGTAAAAAATTTTATAGAATTTGGGAAGCACTTTTTCTTAAGCATGTGCAATTGAATGAATCTAGTTAAATAAAAATATATGACTCTTTATTTATTTTTCAAAAAAGATGAGATAGGTCTGGGGATAGAGATTGGTGGTAGTGCTATATGCCAGGTCCTAGGTTCGATCCCCAGAACCTCAAACAAATCTGAAATGCATGGATACACATGTACACACACTGACATACTTGAAGATTTAATTTCTTAAAATTTTATTAGCTAAAGTCCTAAACTGGCTACTGCTATCTATGCTTCAAAAATTAAGAATTCACAGTTTTGCCGATAGTTCTACCATAAACCTAATTTATTTACTGTACACTATTACTATTTTCATGTGTGCTACTGATGTTGTACCTGAATGTTATTTTGTTTTTAATGATCTTAACAATAATACAGCGTTTTCTTGTGTGTACTGTGTGCCAGACTCTAGTCTGAGAACAGAGGCAGATACTTGACATAAAAAATAAACCATATCTAAGCTGAATTTTAATCTATAAACACAAGTGTCTGTATTTGAATCTAAAACATGAACTCAGAATTTCTCAATTTCAGCGCTATTGACATTTTGAACATACAATTATTTAGTAATGGGGACTGTCCAATAGATTGTAGGATGTTCAGAAACATCTTTGGCTTCTACCCACAGGATGCCGGTAGTATTCCCTTCCCATACCAATTTGACAACCAAAATACCTTCAGACATTACCAAACGTCCTAGGGGCAATAGAAGCAAGGATCATCCTGATTGAGAACTACTGTGATAATTTTAGAGTAACAGGATATAAAGGAAAAGAATTTTAGGTTGGAGCAACAATTAACTTTAACAATATAATGAAATATTCTAGAAAAATAGTATGATATCAGACTGTATTAAAAGTATGATGTCCCAGTATCACCAAAAAAAACCAAAGTATGATATATTTAATAGATGACACTGCTGCTTCCCATTGGAGAAACAGTGGCCAGATTATTATGTCAAGTAGTGGACATTACCTTTGATGAGCTTAAAGATCATTTAGTGTGCCTTCAGGGAATTACCAAAGTAAGCAATCTCTAACATCCTCAGAAAGAAGACTGAAGAAACAAGAAATGCTTGTAAGGCAAGACTCAGAGACAAGGACTGGCTTTATTTCTTTTCTACCATATCACAAGAGAATCATTGAGTGGAGCTGTGCCATCAGATGTATTATTACTAGTGTCCAAGAAGAGAATGGGATATAGGTCCTCACTACCTCTTGTCATAGAGCAAGAATCGTGGTGAAGCTGAAATATATTTGAAGTCTTTTTAAAGCATCTGACTTTCCTCTTTTCTATGAAGTGGGTCTAGAAACTACCTCCTCTACCTGTGGCTATTTCCACTACTACAACGTAGAAACAGTGCTCCAGCCAGGGTGGACAAGTATATATTGCCAATGTACTAACCTCATCAAACCATGGATTGTAAAAACAGATCATTTTGTTAAAAAGCAAAAGTCACTGCCTGAGGCAATAAGATGCCACTTTTCTTATGATGAACATCTTATAGCTAAAAATAATTCAACCTTCATTATCTCAGGTGATAGAGACCCCTCAGTGTTTTCAGATAGCAGTTTTCTCCTACAAAAGGAGTTCAGAAAATTTATTTAAAAGAATTCTAAGATAAGAAACATTCTATTTGCATTTCTCTTGGAAGAATCTCTGTTTTAAAATCAAATCCCACAAATCACTAAGTCATCTTACCATTTACATTTTTGACTCAGTGTGGGGCACTTCTGTGACCTTTTAAGCAGACCTTGCCTCACAGATTATCTGATCAACTACTAGTTGTTCTAGAATAAGAAAGAATGCATTTAAGTCAGTATTGCTCTATACATTCACCACAATGATGGAATGCAAATAAAGTCTCATGTCTTTGGTACACACTAAATTACAATTAATCATGTAATCATTAAGATAATTGCTTTTTCACAACTTTTTCTGTGACAAGTTAAATCTCTAATTATCATTCCACTGGGATGAAAAAAACAAATATTCTGTCAGTCCTCCACATTTTTTAATCCAGTATTCTGTCTAAATCCTGAATTTTAGCTTTGAGGCTTCTGTGAAAGCACTTGTTAACAATATTAATAGAAGAGTAAAAGACAGCTTATTCTGGTAAGGACTTGGTGTGCTGACTAAATTATTCCTGTTTATTCATAAAGATGATTTCTGAAAGAACATAGTCTCTCTGTTAATTACTTGATAATTCTAATTCTTTGCAATTCTAACTACATTTTCTCTGAAGAAATGAAATTCCACTTACATTCATTTGTTTAATATGCTAATTAATTTATGATGCTGTAATCAAATGTTTCAGTAATTTTCTAGGTCTGTATTTGAACTGGTTGGTTCTATTGCAACAGTTCTCGTCATAATTATACCAAGGCTCAATGCAAGATCCCTTGAGAAATCTATTTTATATCATGAATTATGACATTGTTGTGATGAATGCTATTGCTTTCTTAATGGAACCACCAAAGTCTTCACAGATTCTTTGATTCCAGGCACTTCAAGTACATATAGAGAACACTTAAAAATCAATAAGGTAAAGAACATCCCCCAATTAACATAGAAATGTCTAGCTCCATAGGTAATCAAAGGAATGCAAATTAAATTTCAAATATAATACTATTTTTGCACAAGAAAATTTTTTTTCAAATTATTACATTTGCAGTATTTACAAGGATGCACAAGAGAGGAAAATCTCTGATAGTGTGGGGGTCATCACTAATTACAAATTTACTTAGGAGAATACAGCAAAATCTTTAAAAAGATTCTACCCTTTGTAATTTATCCTTAAGATAGAATCCTAAATGTGATGGATGCGGGGGAGACTTGGGGGCAAATTGTGGGAGTATTAAGTATAATAGCATAAATCCGGAAATGAATTACAGGCCCAAGAAATTCATTCATTTTATCTAATCAATTGAAAACTTTTGCCAGGCATTATTTTAGCATCAAAGGGTAGAGTGGTGAACAAAACAGACCCAGGACCTACAGCGTAAAATCTGAGACGGTAGACAGGCATCTTACAAATGATCACACAAATACAGGTTCATAACTCATATGAAATGATGGAACCGAAATCCAGAAGATCTGAACGTGTTAACAGAAGAATTTAATCCAGACTGGAGGTAATCCAAAAGACCTCTCCAGATGGTGATATTAAATTAAAAACCATGGATGGAACAAATACACATCAAGAGGCAAGAGTAAGGAAAAGAGCCAACAAGCAGTGAGAATCCAGTCTTACCAGGAATGTAGAGCCACTTATGTCTGGGTTAAGGGTTGAGGAGTGGTTATTTTACCCTAAGCACAATGGCAAGTCACCTAATGGACCAAGGCATCAACCTCCGGAGATGCATATTTGACCAACACTTCTCAAACTTTAATGTTAATATCCATATTATGATTCAGCAGCTGTGTGACCTCAAATTCTGTATCTCTAACCAACTACCAGGTGATGCTAATGCTGCTGGTCCACCACCCACATTCAGAGTCAAGACTAGAAATGACCATCTCCACTCATGACGTGCCATGCCAAAATTATCCAGTCAACCTCTAGAATCCTCTGTTTTTCATGATAAAGACAAAACAAATGAGGCACTCAACTTTATAAAGTGTTTATCATTGTGTTTTATATATTGTAGGTCATTGGAAATTAAACTTTTTTTGTTGTTTTGTTTGTTTTTGTTTTTTGGTCACTTTCTCTGCCCCCCATCTCCTGCTGTTTCTAATAACCCAGGGGCATGTGGTTTTAATATGGTGATGATGATCCCTACAAGCTACATGAAATCAGTGTATACATTTTGTATCTCATAATTTGCAACTTCTGTGCTAGCTCAACTGTAGGAGAAGGAGGGGTGGGCTAATTGATGTAATTCCCAGACCATTCTTTAATTGTGAAATTTTCCTCTTGGTGGAGGGCTTCATTTGATGACCAAGATGCTGTTGTGATAAACCCCACCTCCATTGCTACAGCTTACTAGTTTGGCTTTCTTTCTAAAAATGTCCCCCTTACTTCTGCCTCCTGGGACATCTTATGCTTAAAATAGTTTATTGAAGCATTTGAGGCATGTGGCTGGATTGATGGGCAATAAGGGAGCTTTCCCAGGTCTGATCTGTGGTCCCTTCTTGCTCTCGGTTCTCCCTTATTTAGCAGTCTTTATGCCGTTTGATTTGTACCAGGCTTCTGGCTATTGCTCTGTTTTTCCATGTGCACTGACAAATTTTACAGGGTACTAGCTACATAATTGCCTGCCGCTTTTATGAGCTCAGCCATAGCATTGTTGGGGCCAGGTGCTTTTCCCAGCTTACTTTTTTTGCTGTGGATTTTAGATGTGGTTTCAATTTCTTCCCTAAGGCTTCGGAGGCAGGGTTTCTTTCAGTGTATTTAACTGCCTCATTATTGATCATTTTCCCTGGGATATTTAATATCCTTTTCTAATGTCTGTGGGCTTCAACTATTCTTTCAGGTGTTTTCTTTTTTTAAATGTAAATACTCCTTTACCTTCAGACCCAGAATTAAAATTTATAGAGTCTGAAACTCTACATGTCTCAGAAAGGACAGACATCCACTTAAGGATGCTCTGTCCCTGAGTCCCTTCTGCAATTGAAGAAGCAAATCTAATGAAGATATATGTTTTTTTTTTTATTGTACCTCAGTGGTTGCATTTTTTATAATTGGTATATATGAACATATAGGCTTTCCACATGCATCATGACTTGAAAATTTTTGCTTTGAATAATTACTCCTTCTGAGGACAAAATGTTAGAGAACATCTTGACCTCTTTTGAGCCAGCCCTATTTTAAATCTCCATTGTTGGACTTTAAAGAAAAACAAGGAAATATTTCTATAGACTTCAGAATTAATAATTGGTAGGAATAAAAATGAAATACTAAGAACACAGACGCATAGTAGTTGCTCAAATCTACAACTGTCAATTTGATTTTATAACAGTAAAACCCAAAGTGAAGTGAAATATTTTAGTCTCATAGAAATAGAATTTATAATTTTATGAGTAATGGATTTAAAACAGAAAACAAGAAAAGATTCTTACACCTTACCCAATAGTTCCCTGGTTCAAAACTTCATTATTTTAGAATATGAATGGCATTCCTTTACTGCACTCTTACAATTTTCCATTTATTTAATTATTTTTCTTGATCATTGGCTTTTTCAGAGAAGATATGTTTAGACATAAGATGAAGATCCTGGAACTATTTAATTTAAAATTTCATAGAGCTATTCACATGATTCCCTAGGAAAGCCTATTTTTAAATAGTTACATTAGAATTGTGAAAAATTGTTTAGAGATCTGGTTTAACAAAAGTAAACCAAAGCACAGGTAGAAAAGATCAAGTCTCAAGATGGGAAATGTTAATAATCAGATCTCCTAAAAACAAATGTAGAGACTTTCCTCATATGTCATTTTTATAAGTAAATTATTTCAAAGGGGAAATTTATAGTGTTACCTACAAAGTTAGAGAAAACACTAAGTTCCTCTAGACCAAAGCAATCTCACTGATTTACAGATTCTGATTCACTGGTTCTGAGATGGGGCCCAAGGTTCTGCATTTCCAACTCAGGTGATCCAGGGTCTGATTATTCCTAGATCATACAGTGAGAAGCGAGATGTCTAACTGTTTTGAACACTATCTTGGAATCATGTAAGGACACTTTAAAAACCTAATGCTCAAGTCATACCCATAGGAATTAAATCAGAATTTCTTGGGATAAACCAAAGGCATAGGAGTATTTTAATCTTCCCAGGTGATTCCAACATATAATCAAGACTGAGAACCACAGTTCTAGATAATGAAGTAAAAAAAGGCGACTCAAAACACCTAGAATGAGGTACAAACAGCCTAAGGAAGTTTCAGAGTGAAAAAGTACAATGTAATGCATTTAGGGAAATGTTTTCCCAATAATAGGTACAAGATGACAAACTCTAGATTCATGATTTTGACTCAGGAAAGTGCATTTTACTTCAAAGCAATAGCATATGGTATACCACTTACAAGAGTAGTAGAAATAAAAGATTAAAGATCATACTCTATTTGTATAAAGCCATACTATCAGAATTAGGAACATCATATTTAGTTTTGGTGGATACAGTGCAAGCAAAGTTTAGAAAACATAACTACAGATTCATGGAAAAGTTTTCATACTAATATAAACCAAAAGAAAAAAGGACTTTCAAGAGGATATGATTGATAGTCATATTGTATATGGATGAATCAATGTAATACAAAATTATTTACCACATTCTAAAATATTAAAACTGAATTCTATAATACTAAAACTCTGTTTCTTTAAAAAGTAATTGCAAAATGAAAAATACATTGTGTTCATTCAGTAAAGTAGTAAACATTGTTTCAAAAGTTAGTATAGGCTGAAGATATTCATTAAGGGAAGCTGAGGGTTTTTTTGTTTTTTTATTTTTGAGATTGAGATCATAGAGGCCAATTTTACAGTTAGACCTTTTTATATCTCTTCTTCCCAGAACTCTTTTCCTCCTTGCTTACTCTGGAAAGTTTTTACTTTTTTTTTATGATTTATTATCTTATTTCTTCTGGCATTCGGGATCTCTCCCTCTCTGTAGCTGGGTTTAGCTACCTTCCAGTATGCTTCCTGAAACACCCCGTATCTTCATTACATGTTCGTTTGTCTCTCTCTTCACCAGCTCCAACCTTCATGAGAAAATAGGAATGGTCATATTGTTGACCATTGATTCCCAGCCCTCAAAAGGGTACTTGGTACAGATCAGGCTCAATGAAGAGCTGTTGAATTTGCTCCTGATTTTAACAGACAGTTACTGAATACCTGGGGCCAGGTATTGTGATAGGTAACTGGTATACAATGGGTGAAGAAATCTCATTCTAGTAGGGATAAAAAGGAAAGAGACAATAAAGAGCTAAGTCAATAAGTAAGAAGTTATCAAGTAGTAAGAATTGCTGGGCAGAGAATCCAAATCTAGTGACATGATAGTGACAAGATGGCTGCATTAAATTGAGTGAAATTCAAAAGAAACTGGAAAAGGCTACCATGTGAGGATCCAAAAGAACTTATATTAATGCTCTAATCAGAAAGAAACTCAGTGTTCAGTGAATAAAAAGAGATAGCCTAGAGAGCAGTACACAAGAAAAATATAATAGGAAATGAGATTAAATATGTTGTGTAGAGAGAAGCCAATTTCAGTAGTATTTTGAAAAGAAATGAATTGAAGAAGGGCCATTATTGGAAACAGGAAGCCAGTTAGGAGCCATTGCTGCTGCATAGATAAGAACGGCAGTGTCATTTTCTCAGAGAGGACTGCTTTAGGAATAACTCATGTGTGAAAGAATGGAAGGCAAGAAACTTGCTTGGATTGTTTTAAATATCTAATTATGTTGATTAAGTTTGAAATGTGTGCTTGTTCACAAACAGAAATGTCAAGAAGAAGTCAACATCCCAATCTAGTGATCAGAAGGAAACAAAAGTCTGAAGAAAAGATTTGGGAGAAACTGGCACAATAAGGGTGATGGTACATAGAGAAAGTGTGTAGAGAAGAGATGGAGAGAAGAGAGAAAAGAGGAGTGCAGTACTGAATCCACTGTAATAATCTCCTGGGAAGGAAGGGAAACCTTTCAAAAGATGAAACATACCTGGAAGAGCAAAGTTTCATTAAACGCATGACTTAACTAAAATGCTGGAGCAGGAATCTGTAGAACCAGATAACTATAAGCATTTTTCTAAATAAGAAGCTCTTCTGACATTCTCTCACATAATATTATTATCCCAACTCTTATTATAGGTAATTTTTCATTTACATATATCTGATACTTTAAACTTTCTAAAAGACAATAAATTCATTTTGATACTCATTATCTATCCAAAATTTTATGGGTTTACTTTATAGTTCCAGCTAGTGATACAACACAATTGTTTTAGTCAGCTTTTTCACTGCTGTGACTAAAGGATCTGACCAGCACAACTCTAAGAGAGGAAAAGTCTATTTGAGGGCTCACAGTTTCAGAGGTCTTAGTCCAGAGAAGGCTGGCTCCATTCCTTGGGGTTTGAGGTGATGTTGAACATCATGGCGGTAGAGGGTGGCAGAAAAAGCAGCTCACATCATGGTGATCAGGAAGCAGAAAGACTTTAGCTCCAGGTATAAAAAATATAGCCCATAGGCATGCTCCAATTAACCACTTCCTCCAGCCACATCCCACCTGCCTCTAGTTATCACTCAGTTAATCCCATCAGGGATTGATTCACTGATTGGCTAAGACTCACATTCTAATCATTTCTCCTCTGAATCTTCTTGCATTATCTCACACATGAGCTTTTGGGAGACACCTCATATCCAAACCACAACAACAACAAAAGAAATAGTTTAGGAAGGAAGAAATAAAACTGTGTTTGTTGATAGATAACACAATTGTCTATGTGGAAAATCCAAAAGAATCAACAAGGACTCCTGGAACTAACAAGCAACAATAGCAAGGTTGAAGCACACAAAGTTAATACACAAAAGTGAATCGCCTCCTGTAGACCAGCAACGAACAGAAGAATTTGAAATTAAAACCACAATTCCATTACAATGGAACCCCCACCCAAATGAAATACTTGAGTGTAAATCTAATATACCTAAGGTTCATGAATAGTAAGACTCAATATTGTCAAAATGCCAGTTCTTCCTCATTTGATCTACAGATTTGATGCAATCCATCAAAATTCTAGTAAGTTATTTTTTTGTCAGTATCAATACATGGATTCTAAAGTTTATATGGAGAGACAAAAGATCCATAGTAGCCAAGTCAATATTAAAGGAGAAGTAAACCAGAGGATTCCCACCACCCAACTTAGAAACTTATAAAGCTAATAATCAAGTAAAAAATCAAGTAATAATCAGTAATCAAGACAATATGGTAGTGGTGAAATAATCAATTAGTTGTGAGTCATTGTTGCAGTGAACCCTATTACTCATGGGAGTATGCCATACCCATCAGGTGTGTTAAGGTGAAAATAATATTAGAGGCACTAAAAAATAACCAAGGCTACTTTGGCATCTGTTTTTAAATGAGCAGAAAAGCACTAAGAAAATTTATTTAAATTTTTATAGGAATAACAAAGCAAATATAGAGTCACTATGTTCTTAATTTGTAATTTATTTAAGTATAAAACATATTTTTAAATTTTTTTTAGTTGTAGATGGACACAATATATTTATTTTATTTGTGTATTTTTATGTGGTGCCAAGGATCAAACCCAGTGCCTCATACATGCAAGGCAAGCGCTCTACCACTGAGCCACAATCCCAGCCCATAAAACGTATTTTTAAAAACCTTTCCCACCTAAACTTGTTTCATAGTACAAATGGAAAACAAAGCTTTTTAAAGAATAAGAAAAATCGAAAACTTTACTTCATGGAAAAAAACAAAACAAAACAAAAAACACAGCATAGTGCAGTGTTTAAATGAAAACAACCACAAATTAGAAGGCTGTTGTGGGTTGAATTGTATCCCCAAAAAGATAAGTTAAGGCAAGCGCTATTATGTCCAAATGGAACCTTATTTAGAAATAGGGTAGTTGCCAATCTAATTAGTTAAGATAAGGTCATACTGAAGTAGGCTGAGCCTTTAGTCCAACATGGTTTGTGTTCTCATAAGAGAAGGCAAGAGACACACATGGAGAATGTAGTCAGGTAATGATGAAAATGGAGTTTGAGATGAAACTTTACTCTCCCCATCTGCTGGCAAGTAGGATCTATGTAAGCCACAGCTCTCTGCAGCCAGGAAGTATAATAGCTCTGAATGGCAGGCTATGCCCTCCAATGTTCCAGCAGACCCCAGCAGCTCACCACCAATTTCCTTTCTCTGCGTTCTTGTCTTGCAAATCCAAAGAATGAAATTCATAGACAAAAGAAGGCAAAGAGAGTGAAAGGAATAGGAGTTATTCAAGAATAGAAACAGAAACAGAAAAACTCTCCCAGGGTGAGAGGGGACCCACTAACAGGTTTTCCATTTGAATGTGCTAATCTAGGGGTTTATATAGCACTGAGGTCAACGTTATTGGTCCAAACTTTCGCTAATCAGGGTTTGGAAAAGTACTGATGTTATTGGTTAACTCTTGAGTCTGAGCTTCCACTCAGGTCTGCCCCATGTCCACTTTCTTGCCACTCATTCTCAATCCCAGCATCCCAGGAGGTTGCAATCAGCTGATTGTGCATGCTAGGGGAGGAGGAGTCTGGAGCTGCAGGTTTCTGTACCAGGAACCCCTGCCACGTTCTGCTGCCCTGGCTCACTGCAACTCAGGCTCACCTATTGACATGGCCGCCTCCCTGCAGGTACAGCCTGTCTCACCACCTGCACTCCAGCCCACCAGTCTGCCTTTCCACAGCTCCAGGATAAGGGTGTGCCTTCAATAACAAGGCCGTGGATTGGAGTGATGCATCCACAAGCTAAGAAATATCAAGGGCTGCTGGGAAACATCCCTCCTGCAGGTTCAGAGGGCACGTAGCCCTGCTAAAACCTCGATTTTGTACTTCTAGTCTCTATGACTGAGCTAATTTGTTTCTGTTGTTTTAACATACCCTGTTTGTGATAATCTGTTACAGCAACTCTAGGAGACCAATATGCTCCAGTCTCTGTTCCTTACAAACTTGGTGACCCTGAGAAGATCCTTTATATCTTTATGCCTCAGTCTCTTCAAATGTTAAATGGGGATGATGTGATAATACTTATTAGGATTATGGTGATGAGTAAGGGATTAAATACATGTCAAGCAGTTCAAAAAAGTTAGATGCTTAGTAAAGTTTATATAATGTTTATTGTACTCATTATGAATAGGTAAAGGCTCAACCAAAGTGCTGAGTCCACAGATGACATTCACTGAACAGTTGGTTCCTTCCTACAGTTACAATTTCCTAATCATTGGTGTGTTAGATATATATTAGATATAGTAATCTTTATAAAAAGTCTGTAGTTTGACATACTTCTTTTTGTCCAAATTTCGAATCCCGAATTTATCTATGAAAAATCCTACGAGCCCCTGTCTTACTCCCCAGCTCTTAGGTATAGATATGTAACATACAAAACAAAACAACAACAACAACAAAAAACTTTATTTCTTTACAATTTTCAACAACAAAAACAACAAAAAACTTCATTTCTTCACAACTTTCAAATCATAATCATTTACCATTTAAATCCATGGAAACTTGAGACTTTGTAGGGAATTTGTGTTTTGAGCTTTTCAGTTCCTAATCCTTAAATGTAGATATTTTCAAGTTGTTGAAATTATTAATTTTTTTATGATGGTTGACCTGCTTTTGACCACACATTAATATTTATGAAGAGTTCTGTGATCTTCTTAAAAAGTGAAGTACCTTTTGATAAGTTTCAGAAAGCAATTTTATGATACACATAATATCAACAACTAGTACATTAACTTTACTTATTTACGCCAATAATTATTTCCAGCAATACTCATTCAAAATGCACTATTTCAAAGAGCATTTGTTGAATTATTTTGTACAGATAACTATAAGGGAAAGGGAAAATAAAGAAATATAAGAAATTGGGCTGGGATTGTAGCTCAGCGGGTAGAGCGCTTGCCTCGCATGCGTGAGGCCCTGGGTTCGATCCTCAGCACCACATGCAAAGCAATAAAATAAAGACATTGTGTTCATCTACAACTAAAAAAAAATCTTTAAAAAAAAAAAAAAAGAAATATAAGAAATTAATAAGACCATGATAGGAGCAAATATAAAAGTCATCAATTCTTCTTGGAACAATCATCAAAGGCTTTATTGGAGAAGTAGCATTTGATTAAATTTTTGGAGCCGGGCGCGGTGGCGCAAGCCTGTAATCCTAGCACTTAGGGAGGCTGAGACAGGAGAATCTCGAGTTCAAAACCAGCCTCAGCAACGGCAAGGCACTAAGCAACTCAGTGAGACCCTGTCTCTACATAAAACACAAAATAGGGCTGGGGATATGGCTCAGTGGTCAAGTGCCCCTGAGTTCAATCTCCAGTACCAAAAAAAACAAACTTTTGGAGGGTATGGATTTTAAAGACTTTAATTTGTCTGTTCACTTTTATGTTTTTATGAAAATTCCACTGGCTTCCAATAAAAAAAAACTAAAACACTGATAATCCAAAGTAGATAAATATTTTTCCATGGTAAATCTAAAACATTTGTCAGAATCCTATTAGCACATTTGACTTCAGAGCCCTAATGCAAAATCTTTTTCTTAAAAGATGGAAGTTCTTGAGATTGGAGAGTGGGGCAGGGGAGATGAAGGAGAGGGATCTATGCCTGCATGTGCCTGTGCAACTAAGGTGGCCACGAAAGAGTCTTCTGACATCTTTTCACATATCACCTAAAAGAGTTACAAGATCCAAAGAAATGGAAAAAGTTTTATGATTACTTTAAATCCAGCGGTGTTTGAAAACTTAATGCAAAAGACACCATTTTAAATACAGTCTCCCTTTAGGAGTTTGGCACAACAAACCCATAAGAGAGATATTGGATTTGTTTTCTTTGGCAAAGAGGCACATTCTGGACTTCTTTCATCTGAAACTCTTTACCATCTTTGGACAGCGAGCGAATGAGATAATGACCAACTTATGCATTCTCCAAGGGACCCAAAAGGAAGCTGGGACAATCCCTGAAAATACTGGTGTTCAGCAGGAAACTCCAAGAGCCATTTCAAAAAGAAAGATGGTCAGAGACAGAAAGGATCAAGTATATATATATATATATATATATATATATATATATATATATACACATACATACACACATACATACACACACACATACATATATTCAAATGTATTAATGTATTAATTTGAAAAAGCCTTTAGATTGCAACACAAGTTATCAAAAAATGTCCAATATAAAGTATCATGGAGCCACAGAAAGCCACTAACCAATATCAATTAGTCGCTTAAATTAAGAATTCACTGGTAAGCCAGGCACGGTGGCACAAGCCTGTAACCCTAGCACTTAGGGAGGCTGAGACAGGAGAATCGCGACTTCAAAGCCAGCCTCAGCAACGGCGAGGTGCTAAGCAACTCAGTGAGACCCTGTCTCTACATAAAACACAAAGTAGGGCTGGGGATGTGGCTCAGTGGTCGAGTGTCCCCGAGTTCAATCTCCAGTACCAAAAAAAAAAAAAAGAATTCACTGCTATCCATGAAACACCCTTAAGGAGAGAGGGCAGTGCTTTTACAGTGCCTAAATATTACTCAGGCAACACTATGAGTAATGAATTCAGAGAATCATGTAGATAATTAAGCCAACAAAAACCTAGCTAAAAGGTCTTATAATCTGAAAATGCCATTTTGTCTCCCTAAATTTATCTAGACACATTTGACTTTTCTTGTTCAGTTTTCAATTTCATTTTTAATTTGGGTCAGATAGCAGACCTTTGAAAAATCAGGTACTAGCTGCATATTTCAGAGGGCTCTTTTATTGAGTGCCAGAGGCCATGTGGCCTAGAGATAAAAACTTGAAAACAGGCTCTGGTATCAAATCCAGGCTCTGCTATTTTCTGCCTGAGCAAGCTGGGTTGATTTACTTGACCTCTCTGAACATCAGTTTTCTTGTCTGTAAAATGGAGTAAACAACACTTAGTTTTCAGAGTGCTGCTCAGGGGTAAAGCACATAGCACAGTATTTAATAAGTGAAAGGCATGATTATCACCGTGCACTTGAGAAATTCTTTCAACTTCTGGATTTGAACACTGTTCACTTCGAGTTGGAACTGAAGTAATTTTATTTTTGTCTGAGCTGACTTAAATGGGAAACAAAAGAACATGTTTTAGCTACTTCTGTAATAACCACCTAAAAACCTCGGGGAGGCCTCTCAATTTTAGGCTTGAGAACTGGCATGAAGAATCATTTTTTTTTTTAATGAAAAGCTCCTCCTTCATGCAGTCTCACAGGCTTTGGGAATGATCACAAGCCAGCACCTGCACTTTTGCATTTGGATCCAGCCACCTCCACCACTCACCATCGCAAAGGCTGGGGAGAAACATGTAAGGTCACAGTAAGATATACATGAGTGCCTCTTGGACACAGTATTTCCTTTGGATGGGACATTAAACATTGGAGTTTCATATTCTACTCATTGGAGACATTGGAATGCTTTCACAGGTGAAGAATTTTAAATAATCATCTGTACAACTTTTGATGAGAAAGCTAGACAGATCTGTCTTTTGACTGAATTGACTCTAGTCCGCTGAAGATACAGTCAAGACTGGGTTACTATTTGTTGTCTTTTTCAAATATATTCCCCACGATTGTTATTCCATGATGTTTCTGGGGTGTATTGTGTTCCCTTAGACCCCAACCATATGTTCTCCTCCAAGGCTTTTACTGTACTGGATAGGGGTACTTGACATCCCCTCCTGGTGCCTGTTAACGTAAAAGAATTATGGAACAGGAACCGGAAGAGTAGACTAGAAGAATGCTGCAGATCTTGAGGACCACTTTAAATAGTGACTCATGACATACACCAATCTTACAGTAAGTATTGATTACCTTTATGGTTGCATATAATCAAGGCATTATGATAAGTTAGAGGGTGATAATGAGGAGCGAAATATGGACCCAGTGCCTAAAGAGCAGTGACCACAGACTATGCCCACCAGACTGGAGCAAGCTCTCACATATAATTAGTGCAATGCTTGGTTCTAATGACCCAATTCTTCAAAATCTGATAAACTAAGGGAAATGACAAAATTGTGATAAACTAAGGGAAATGACAAAAATGACAATCCTAAGTTACCCATGTCTGAAAGTTGAACAAATTTTTTCAGAGCATTCATATTTCAATGGAGAAAATATTCTGAAAGTAAAACAATTTCTGATCACCATGGATTCTCATTTATGCAATTAGACACTTCTAGATTTGGTCCAAAAATAGTACAATTTTCCCTTTCACTATAGAAAAAAGGGAGATTTTTGCTCAACATTTATCAAAAATTTTCTTTAATAATTTTTATACTGTTACCTAAAAAACCTTTCAGTAAACAAAACAAATAAAAAACAGAATTAGTGATTCCACTAGCTTTCTTCCCAGACTAAGTACTCAAAGCAAAATGAGATTTTTATATTTCTAAGCATCTGCATTTCATTCACATCTTCTCCCAAGCACAGAATTTGAGGCAGGATAAAGGACCAGCTCTTCATCTACAGGACAAGGGTATCTTGGCTTGAATAAGCCAAATGTCTTAGAAACCCCATCCAGTGAGAGAACCCTAAACCGTACCCTATTCTTGTGAAAAAGTCCTATATGCTTCCTCTTACCCAGCAGATTATCCTGGATAACTGCTTAAATTCTTTAGATTTGGTAATAAACAGTTGCCATTTTGACCATTTCCTTTTGTACACCCACAAACTGCGGAATAACTGAATAGCTTCTTTCCTTTGATGGCCTTGCCCAAGGGCTGTTTTAGCACCCCATAAATCCTGTAATTGTATAGGATCATCTGGCAGTGTGTGGGTTTTCCTGCTAAATCACAGTGAGAAGAAGATCAGGAGGAACCTGAAAAATAAAGCATTCTAGTGGCATTAGAAGATTTATAGTGGGAGCGAATAGCACTGGCAAAAACCCAGCACGGCCTTTATTACTGGAAAGAAGGCATGGCTGAGCATTAAGTATCTCTTGTATTAGCTGAGAAGAGAACGAAGTGTCAGATCCAGTTCTTTCTTCTCCTACATATTTCTGGTTTCAGAAATTCCAAAGGAGGCTTAGCTGTCAAGGATATCCACTGAGCAAGTTTATGCCCTTTTATATAGATGTCCTGTAAATGGACTTATTACATGAGAGTGGGAAAAGACAGGCATGGGAAACAGAGAACATTTAACTATTTGTGGATGTGTTTTTTGCTCTGTGTGTGTGTGTGTGTTCTGCAGAGGGTCTCTGTCAAATAAATAAAGGTAAAAGCCTAGTAGGATTCTGCCAGTTGGAGGGAGAGGGTGCTTAAGATCGAACCCAGGATCTCACATATGCTAAGCACGCGCTCTATCTCTGAATTACACCTCCAGACCCCAAATGACTATAATTTCACTGTGAGCTGTGATCCTTTTCCATTCTCCCTCTTGGTGCTGGGGTGCCAATGTTTTCTAAACTTCATTTTCAGTATGATTGAGAAGATTGGGGTTTACTACACCATGCTATACCAGCCATAAGAGAGAGACCAATAGTGGGTTGGAAAGCCAAATTGTACCTTATTTAATAAAATCAGTGCTATTCCCTGGATAAGAAACCTTAGCTGCTATGTTTATAAATGCTTTGAGAACAGAGAGGTGTAAAAAGACATATGAAGCATTTCCCCTAATGGTATCAAATTTAAACATTTTCTAACGAGTTGAAACCAGTATAAAGCTTCAGTAATTAACAGACTAAAACCTATCAACAGACTCTTCACATCAGAAATTAAAAGGAAAATTACAGGTCTCTTAAGAAGTTAAGGCTTCTCATAAAGCAACGGCAAGGAATGACTGCACACCTTAATGGAATTTTTTTTTTTTTTGGCAAAATAAGCAGTACTAAATTATATAGAATGTGTAATTCTTTTGAACACTCTGAGAATGGGAATCCTATAAAATAGAAGTTTCAGGTTTTTAAAAGTTATTGCTAAAGCAAAAGAAACAGATTGGAAATAACTGATAATAAATGTCAACTGTGTTGGAACTTACCCAGAGCTAGGTTCAGTGTGCACCACCTCTCAGTCTACGCTTCCTCCCCAGATGACCTCACACACCTTCTAATATTGTGTATGCACCAGCAAATAAAAAATTCAATGTCCCACCTTTGAGTCCTTACCTGGGCTCCAAACTGATGGGCTCAGTTGCAAGCCTGGTTTCTAATGTTTAACTTACACAACTCAAAATGAATTTTTGCTTTTCAAGTTCACTACACAAAAAAATCAAAATAAAACAAAACCATTACTTTCTTGGTCTTCCCAATCTCACTAAATAGTATCCCCTTCCTTCCACTTACTCAGAGCAAAACCTAGGCATTTCCAATAATAATGCTTTCTCTCTGACCGTCCATATATAATCCTTCAGCAAAATATATTCCTTTTACCTCCAAATATATGCCAAGTACTTTCATATCCCTTTTGCCTCTAATTTGAATTCCCCAAAACTTCTTATGTCTCCCAGATCTGAAAAATTATAATTTCTTCAGCAAACTGTATCTTGCATATTGATCATCCCTACCACATGCAAGGCACAGAGTAAAGCCTCTTGAGTAGTAAAAGATACATGACAGAGCCACTGTCCTCAGTCCAGCCACAAGCTTTCCAGAATAGCAACATAGATTCGAAGGGAATCACATTTCTCTACCAGAAGTAGTAACACCATAGCTTTACAGGGCACATTTAATTACAGTTTGGACTTTGAATGCTCTGCAAAAGTCTATGTGTTATAATCTGGTCAACAGCCTATGGCAGTATTGGGAGGAGAGTGGAACTTTTAAGAGGTGGAGCCTCGTGGAAGGAAGGTAGGTCACTGGGTGCCCTTGAAGGAGATATTAAAACTCATATCCCATCCTGTTTCTTTGCTTCTTAGATGCCATAAGGTGAACAGGCATCTTCTGCTACATGCCCCGCCATAATGTACTATGCCACTGTAGGCCCCAAACAACAGGGCCAACCAAACATACTGTGAGCCAAAATAAACCTTCTCCCTGATTAAGTTGGTTATCTCCAGTATTTTGTAACAGTGACAGCTAACACAAGATCCCACCTACTCAAATTGTGAGAGCTGAAAGAACCACCTAGGAAAGTAGGGTATAGGGTAACAGTGCCCTGGAGTCCACACACCACCTTTCCCCAAGTTTTGCAAAACAGAAGCAAAGAAGCAGGTGTTCAAAATCATTCTGTGTAGCCTTATCAACAGTGATCAGCATGGACTCATGCTGATGGTCTTCCCAATCTCACTAAATAGTATCACCTTCCTTCCACTTACTCAGAGCAAAACCTAGGCATTTCCAATAATAATGCTTTCTCTCTGACTGTCCATATATAATCCTTCAGCAAAATCTATTCCTTTTACCTCCAAATATATGCCAAGTACTTTCATATCCCTTTTGAAATAGGGATATGACTTTAGGCAAGACCTAAAGTTTATGATACACTTACCATGGTTATCTCACTGTATTAGTTTTCTGTACCTGGTGTAACAGATAACTGAGTTTGGTTGTGTGTGTGTGTTCTCTGTTTTGTTTTGTTTCTGCTGAGGATTGAACTCAGGGCTTCATGCATGCTAAGCAAATGCTCTATAACTGAGCTACCTTACCCCTAGCCTGGTTGCTGTAATATATTACTACAACCTGGAGGCTTAAAACAATGGAATGTTAGTCTGTCACAGTTTTGAAGACCAGAAGTACAAAATTTCCATGTTAGCAGGGCCACACAGACCCCAAAAGTATTATCCCGCTTCTGGTACTTCCAGAGGTTCTTGTGTTTTTTTCTGTTTGTTTTTTGTTTTAGTTGTAGTTGGACACAATACCTTTATTTCATTTATTTATTTTTATGTTGTGCTGAGGATTGAACCCAATGTCTCGCACGTACTAGGCGAGATCTTTACCACTGAGCCACAAACCCATCCCCTTCCAGAGGTTCTTTGGCTTTCAGCTCCATCATTCCAGTCTCTGCCTCTTCATATGCTCTTCAGTTCTATCTGTATCTTTTCCTCTTCTTTTAAGGATACCTGTCATTGGAGTTAGCCCAGCATTATCTCAGCTGCAGATCTTTAACTTTATGACATTTGCAAAGACCCTCAAAGTCACATTGATTGAATTGGAATACACAGTATAGATACTATGGGGGCAGCTGCCATTCAAACCATTACAACTGCTGTTGAAGAATGAAGCTGGAATTCATAAATGTAATGTCCTATTTAGGGTCCTTGCTCTCCAAACTACTCCCAATATATTACTTCTCAAAGACTAACAACAGAGCTGGGGATATAGCTCAGTTGGTAGAGTGTTTGCCTTGCATGCACAAAGCCCTGGGTTCAATCCCCAGCACCACACACACACATACACACACATAAAACCCAAGAACATAGAAGAGGGAGGAAAATTGGAGAAACCTCCCTGAATATTCTGTATTAGGAAAAATTGCTGAAACCTTCACTTGACTCTACCAGTAGGAAAGAATATCCCAGTAATGAACAATATATAAGTTCTTGTCAGTCCATATTTAAAAGTAAGATGGTATACATTTTACCTGGTAGTATAGAATAAAATTCATACCCACAAGTGCAGAGGACTAAAACTTAAGTCTGGGTTATTTCCCCCCTACTCTCTGAGATACCAGATAAAGATTTAAAGATCAAAATTCACACTGTGTTTCCCAGGCAGACTACTTTTGCCAATACTTTTGCCAATATCAGTAAAGTAGCTTTTCTAGAATAATAAACAAAACCATTCATGCTCAGGAGGAATCTCAACTTCCTGAAGAACATGGAGATTTAAATTAATTAACCAGAAGACATTTGGTCTGGCAGACCAGGCCCTTGTTGTCCAAGTGGACTTTGTTCCGTGACCTGGATAAATGTCTTAACTTTCAGGGCCTCAGTGTGTCTATCAATAAAGGAAGATGGTGGGCTCAGAGGCAAAGCGCTTGCCTACCATATGTGAGGCACTGGGTTTGATGCTCAGCATCACATAAAAAAATAAACAAAACAAAATAAAGACACTATGTCCACGTATAACTAAAGAATTTTTTTTAAAAAAAATAAGGTAAGATAATTAGAATAAATAACCCTAAGAATTTATGATTTTTTTTATACAGAAAAGTTTTTATTCTTTGTCAACTCCACTATTAAGCAAGAAGATCTTGAAGATGAACCATTTTATTTAAATATTCATTTTCCCATTGAGTTATATCAAGTCCACTTCATTTTTAACAATAGACTTCAAAAAGAATTTCCTTTAGAAATCTTCTGCAAACAAACTTGAGACTGGTTTTTGGTTATGTTGGTTTTACTCTGCATTAAAAGTTCACCAGAAAATTTTCCTTATAAATTAATGATTTTAATATTTGCTGGGAAGCTTCAACCTTGATTTATCTCCTAAAATCACAATATAATTGGTAATGGTACAATTCACACCAATAAATTGTCTTTAGGGATAGTAACTCCCATTTCTGGGAAGTCTGGCTATGTCATTGGTAATATAGTTGTAAGTTGCAAAATTATTTGCATAAGAAATTGCAGAGGATTTCTGGAACTATTTTTAATGCATTCACATTTCCTCCATTTTTGCCCCAAGTTATTTATAAATTTTTTTTTTTGAGGAGAGGACATACCTTGAATGGATCAGTATGTATATATCAACTTTTCATATCCAAGACTATAAATAATGGCTTCACTGAAGCCAGGTGATCGCCTTTAGGAAATAGGGCCCATTCCTTTCCAACCTACTGGAAAGAGATGCTTAATAGCATGGTCATGTTTCACCGATGAACTTCAAAACCACCACTATATCGGAGGCACTCATAATATAGGGAATCAACAAAAATGGTCATTAAAGCAGAAAATGCAAAACTACAAATATATTGAGACTAAAATTCTCTTCTTCCTCCATTTTCTCAATGTGTTCAGAACCTCAAAACATCCTAAGAAAAACAAGAAAGTAGAGATCAGCAAGATCTCAGAATACTTTCAATCCCAGACACCACTTTTGAGCAAGCCCTTCGTATGGGTTTTACTAGCTCAGGCTGCTGCAAGCACTCAAGGTGCTCCATAATAAACACAATTTACCAAAATAAAATGATTTATTATTTCCTAGAAATTAATTTCCCTACTTATACCACAGGCAGTATTCATAATTTTTCCACTATCTTTGTAAAATTTTAATATTTTATTTGTTAAGGGTCTCACCCAGATCATCCTGTGAACTAACTTCATGTTAAATTAACCTCCTGTAAACCTCTCACCATCCCTCAAGCTCCATTACCTCTCCCCAAAGAAAGTGGTGAAACTTTAACTGTTCATTTCTATACTAGCTTTGCTGTCTAGCTATATCATTCCTACCTACATCTGGAAAGAGGAAAAAAAAAAGTCATGTTATCTTAAGCTACAGATTGAATCCATAATAAAACCACTACACACTGATCCTTTTTTCCGTTACAGAATATACATTCCCTGGGGTGAGATTTAGCTTTTTATATCTGAAGCAAAAATCACGAGAAGAGAGAGCAAGAAATTATGCTGTAACTCATGGCTTTGTACAGCTATACTTTGAAATGTATGCCTCTGAGAACTTACACTCTCACTGAGAGATCGCATGCCTCACGCACCGTAGACGTGCAACAGTGACTGTTCGAAAGGAAGTGGAGTCAGGGGAAGAGAGTGGGTTGGTGTAGTCAGGAAGGGCACCATGCATAAAGGAAGCCGAGAACTGGAACTTCTGGAACAAGTGAGACTGCCCAGGCATGGGAGAACAGGGCTGTCTACCTTCCGTCACTTTCTTTTGCTAGGTTACCACACCTCTTTGAGCCTCTGTTTCTTCATCTATAACTTAGAGTTAACAAGACAATACCATCATTTTAAATTCCAGTATCACTAGGTCTTTCTGTGCCTTTTGGCATATTTTTAGATAATAACTCCTTCTTAGAATATTTTTCCCCTTTGGCTTTTGAAATTTCAATAATTTCAAGATTGTATTTTGGTTTTAAGATAGTTCTTCCTCTTTCCTTTAAAGATTGGGCTTCCCTACAATTCTCTGTAACTCTCATTTCTTCTTATTCCCAGAATAATCTTATCCTTACACATGTATTTAAATAATATTTCTATAGTATGTTCCCAAATTCAGAGCTGTGGCTTATTCCTCTCTCCTATTCCATGTCTACATGAACATCTCCACTTCCATATTCCCTAAGCACCTCAACTCAATATGTTCAAAATCAAACTTGTCTTGTCCTCCAAATCCATTTCTTTTCATCTATTCACTAATCCACAAATGACATCATCATCTATCCAATTGGTTATTTGTGTTCAGGGATCCCCAAGGCTTCATCCTCAGTTTGAGTGATTCTCGAGAAGAATTCAGACAATTCAGAAAAGCTGCTGTACTCACTGTTACTACTTATTGTAGATTGAAATCAGCAAAGGTAAATGACACATAAGGCAGAGAACACAGGAGACCAGACACAAGTTCTAGTTGTCCTCTCTCAGTGCTTCTTAGAGACAGTGCATAATTCTCTTAGTAACAATATATGACAGCACACACAAAGATTGCCAGCCAGGGAGGTCCCTAAGCCCTAGAGTCCAGGAGTTTTATTGGGAGTTGATTACATAGGACTGGCTGACCACTCACACGGCTGACATTGGTTATTTAATGTCCAGTCTGTCCAGAAGTCAAGCTGATACTGCATGACCTAAGGGCCTCACCATGAATCACGTTGTTATCATAGGCTACCTCGCACAATCCAAGGCCTAGGGTAAACAAAGACCATCTTACAGGAAGATAATCCTAGGGATCAGGGGTTATATCCCAGAAAGTAGGCAAGGGTCAAATTTTCTTTGGCATTTGAACAGTTTAGAAAAATTCATATCCACTGAGTTAACCCTTTACTGCATACAATCAAGTCTAAAATGTAATGGTTATAATAAAATCCTTTCTGTTTTTCAGCACCCACATCTAATTGGTCTATAAGTCCTGTTTATTCTGATATCTCCATATATTCATACATTCATCTTCATCCATGATTCTTTTCCTAAATTCAAACTAACCTGTCATCAGGACTTACTCATTTTCTGCATAAAGGTCATTCAATTTAACTTTTTCTTTTCTCTTGTGCTCCTTCAGTTTTCATCCCCATGATGTCTTGCATTTCCTCTGCTCTTCATCCTGCCAATCATTTACCATGGCTTTCAAAGTGATTCTTATAAAATAAAAATTTGGCCACATCACAGACACAGAGTCTATGAAGGAAGAATGTGTATCTTGCTTGGTTCACACTCCTTAGGACAGCTCTAAATAATGTGACTGCCAACCTCTCCAGCCTCATCACTAATTGCATTTCAGACTAGCCAAAATACATCTTCCTTTCCAGGCCTTTGTATATCCTGTTCCCTCTGCCTAAATATCCTTTTCCTCTCCTAATCACCAACATCCTCCAACAATTGCTGAGGCTAACTTCCACTTGCCTGCATAATTCAACTCAGGTGGCAGTTCCTTTTTATTTTCTTACTACTTTGGAAGTTGGTCATATGTCTCATTCTCTCTACTTTGTAAATATACTGTACATGACTCTCTCATTGCATGTGTTTCCCTTTTCCACATGTCTATATACTTCTTTATGTCCCCTGCTGGACTAAATGGCATTGTCTGTGTATTTCAAAATACCATCCCCAAAACACAGTGGACAGCAGTCACAGTGCATGAAAGGACATACTGCTGAAGGTTTGTCCTAACCCAGAACTGGCACAGCAACATACCTAGTCTTAACAAGAGATATCAGGTCCATCTTTTCCCAGTTAAAGTGGAGCCACTTGTGGCAATGGCATAAACATATTTACCAGCCACTTCACCTGCCATCTTTGTAAATATACAAGATTTTAATAAATTCCTAATTTGAGAGAGTTTTCATAGATTCAATTTTTCCATGAAGTGAAATTTTAATGTGTATCATGTTCTTTCAATATTATATAAATCCACAAATGTGCTATGTCGTATATCTTAGAGAATGGATTCAGTGTGCATCTCTTTTCTAACCAATCCCTCTACGCCTATCCTTCCATATTTCTTCATGATTTTCATGTTTATCGTGAGAGTCATCATCATTACTATTTCCTGAGATATTAGGAAAATGAAATCTCTATCTTTTCTTTCCTCTTTTCCAAATTGTTACAAATTTTCCAAAAAATATGCACATAGAAGTACAACTAAGCCACTATATATTTCACATTATTATGAACCAGGCTACTTATATCAAATTTATTCTGTATGGTATAGTGTGGAATAATCATCAGAAGCCAGGCTTTTAAATTCCATCATAAGCCTGGCCTATCTAATACCAGAGATAATATTAAATATTATCTCTGTTAGGGAATTCACATTGTTAAGTAATCAAATCCAGGTAAAACCATATCTAAAAAGTAGATTTAAAGAGCTTTCCAATTCCTATTGCTATTTTCATTTTTACTAGTGGTGGGGTCTCCAGTTGTTGCAAAGTGTTTTAGTGATGGTAGTAATTTTGCAAATAATAATAAAATTTTATCATCAAGAACCTAAAAATGTATAGATCTCTTTGCTCTAGGCATGAAAATTTTTATTTGCCTTATACTCTCCTTAAAGAAAAAAAAAGGATTCTGTTTTACTTTTATTGGCTGTCTAGCAGAGCAGCAATATAAAAATTGGAACAAAGAAAAGGGGTTGCTTCTCTTTTTTTTTTTTTTGCTTTTTTGCTTTTTTAGCATATAGATTAGTATTAATTACCATGTAATGAGCTGAAAATTCCTGCCAAGAAGCTGGGGTTTGTGGATCCTTTAATGAGTATTTTCTTCCTACTGGGTGAAATAAAAATTTAGAAGTGTTAGGGATTTGCACTTGGAAAACATCTCTAAGCTATTTATACAAGCAAGTCAATAGGAAAAGCACATTTTTTTCCCATTTGTAGCCTTTGTAGCACATTTCTGGACCAGACATTTCTGGCAGGGTGCTGCTGCTAGTCCATTCTGAATTGTGGCAGTGGGCAAGAATGAGACCAGCATTCTCCGCCATCCAGACTCGGGCTCCTCCAACCTGCCTTGTGCTGGCATCACTCGGTCTGTGTTAAGATTCTTCAGTTCCTCTTAACCATTCCAAACTGGGAAAAAGCACTAAAGTGTGCCTTCTTACTCTCCCCTCCAAAATGGATGCAGCCTAGAACAGGCACCTCAACCATCGAGGGACACTTGTGACCAGAGGCCTTAGGGACATGGTGTTTGGTTTTGTCCCAGTGGAAGTGTTTTGTACAGTTTGCCCCCACTGCCATCTCTAAAAATATTTTTTTAATTTTTATTTGCTCTAATTGGTTATATATGCCAGCAGAATGCATTTTGTTGCATTGTACACAAATGTCTAAGAATATGTTTGAGAAAGGGAAATCAGAACACAACCAGACATAAACAATATTGAGCTGCTGGGGAGGCAATGAAGAGAAATGCACTGGAACTGGTTGTCTTGCCATGAGGAATGGGACTGATAAGTGGCCCCAATTTCTGTGTTCTGAATTCACTATTGCATTTGCTTCTACTAGCCAAAGACTGGGACCCACAGTAGGTGTGTGCCTGCAGGGATACCCATACCTGAGGGGAACGGGGAAGCTTCCCCTAGGGAACTCCCATAGGCCCAGACCAAACCTTCACAGAAACTATACTGCAGACTGAGACTCTGCCTGTCCACCCTTCTTCTTTCCCTCTCTCCTTCCCAAGACTCTCCTCACCTTCTCTGGTTCCCTCCCTTTGCTTTTCACAGATTTTCTTCCTTATAAATCTCTTACATGTCTAATCCTGTCTTGGTGTTTGTTTCTATGACAACTCAAACTAGTGCAACTATTGTATCAGTTGGGTTTATGTTATCTTGAATATATAGAAAACCCACACTAACACTGTCCCATTGAATTCTATTTTTCTCTCAAGCACAGAGATAGAACATTCAGAACGGGTATAACTAAGAATTCTTCCATCTTTTTGTTCCACCACCCTAGGGCCCCCTTTTGTTCTCAAGGTCACTTCATGATATAAAATGGCTGCTAGAGCTCCTACTATCTCATCTGTCCCAGGCAGCAGGGAGAAGTAATAGCAGAGGATCAAATGGTGTTCTTCCTGATGATCAAACTTTCTCTAGGCTCCTAACTTTCTTGGAAGTCTCACTTTCTCAGTTGTTTCAAAGACTAGATCATAATCATATAGGCATACCAAGTTGCAAGGGGGCTATTAAAGTAGTGTTTTTAATGGGAACATTGATGTCCAGAATAGTATTAGTGCTCAATTCCAGAAAAAGAAAAAAAGAAACTTTGGATATTGGGTGGCAGTTTTCAGTCTCCATCACACTGTTCTCCTCGATTTCTTATAGACATCAAGGAACAGGATAGTGCCTGGCTCTCTGAAAGAGGGGTACCCCCGAATGTGAGCCCGTCAACTTTGCCCAGGGAATGTGAGCACCACACTCTGATCCCTTCCTTACTTTTACAAAGGCTTCACTCAGGATTTCAGGATGCACATGAAAGTCTTTAATTATCCCAACCAGACAGATACAAGCATAGATTGTGGATGTCTTCAAACTATCCTCAGTGTTAAAAACAACTTGGCCTAGAAGAATGTGTCAGGAAGAATGAGAAACAAGTCCTTTTGTGAACAGCTCTTTTGTTCACAAAAACAAAGTGAACTGAAGATGAAAAAATTAAGTTTTATACCAAATAAGTGCTTGACAAATGTTAGTTAACATTGGTTCAATATTTTTACTTGATATACAACTGAACCCTTTAAAAATGGAAGCGGAGCATTAAAAGATGCTCTTGGAATTTAAACAGCTCATCCTAAACACTATAGCACCAAACACCAAATTTTTTCCTTCTTTTAAGATGTCTTGCCAGGCACAGTGGCACACACCTATAATCCCAGTGGCTCAAGAAGCTGAGGAGGGAGAATTGTGAGTTCAAAGCCAGCTTCAGCAACATCAAGGCACCAAGCAACTCAGTGTAACTCTGTCTCTAAATAAAATTAAAAAAAAATAGAGCTGGGGATATGATTCAGTGATTGAGTGGCCCTGAATTCAATCCCCAATACCTCCCCCAAAACAGTCTTATTTTTCTAAAAACTTTGTTTTGAATATTTCCAGTTTTCACCCCTCTTTCTAGGTCTGTTCTATCCTTCTTTCCTGGTGTTTTGTTTCTCTGAGTCTCTTTTCTGCCATATATATATATATATATATATATATATATACACATATTTTTTTTTTTTTTTTTTTTTTTGCTTTCCAAGTTTCCCTGACCTTGACTAATCCCACCATTTCTTTTGGCTTCACCTGGCACCCTAATGTTGTAGCACAAATCCACAGGCCTCTAGGCTTCACTTTCATCTACAGGTTTGGAATTGCCATGGAATGGTATTTAGTCAGCATCTATCCCCTGCATCATTTTTTAAAGTTTATTTATTCTAATTAGGTATACATAACAGCAGAATGCATTTTGATTAATTTTACACAAATGCAGCACAACTTTTCATTTCTCTGGTTGTACATGATGAAGAGTCACACCATATGTGCAGTCATACATGTACCTAGGGCAATGATGTCCAGTGGTGCTGGGAAAACTGGAAATCCATATGCAGCAAAATGAAGCTAAACCTCTATCTCTCACCATGCACAAAACTCAACTCAAAGTGGATCAAGGACCTGGGAATTAGACCAGAGACCTTGTACCTAAGAGAAGAAAAAGTAGGCCTAAACTTTCATCATGCCAGATTAGGTCTCAACTTCCTTAACAAGACTCCTAAATGCAAGAAATAAAATCAAGAATCAATAAATGGGATGGATTCAAACTAAAAACTTCTCAGCAAAAGAAACAATCAATGAGGTGAAAAGAGAGCCTACCTTTTGGGAGCAAATTTTTGCCACATGTACATCAGATACAGCACTGACCTCCAGAATATATAAAGAACTCAAAAAACTTAACACCAAAAGAACAAATAACCCAATCAATAAATGGGCTAAGGAGCTGAACAGACACTTCTCAGGAGAAGATATACAATTGATCAACAGACATATGAAAAAATGTTCAACATCTCTAGCAATTAGAGAAATGCAAATCAAAACTTCTTTAAAATTTCATCTCACTCCCCCACATCTTTTTACACTCTGAGACCACAATGCGTATTTTCGGCCAATTTATTCATACAGCAGCGCTTAGCTTACCTGAACTCGATTCTAGATCAGGTAATGAAGAGATTAGAAAATGTCCTTATCTAAGCAGCAAAGGCTTTTGCAAACTCACGTAGGATAATCTTAATAATCTCTAAGTCTATAGATAAAATGTTGAGCCACACTGCATACTATCATGAAATGTGATCACTCAAAATATTGTGCTCATTTCATGTCTATACCTAAAATATTTTTTTTTAATTTTCTGTTTATAAATACATATTTCATCTTCCTCTGTTGCTCAACTCTGCTAATGGTCTCTTGCCCACATGCCAGAATGGGTCAAGACAGAGAAGGGTTGTTTTCTTATCTTCTTCTTCTTTTTTTAGTCTCTTTAGATCACTCATAAAGAAATTATAACAGAAATGAACAATACAGTATTATGACTTTTGCCTACCCACAAAGTTGGCATTTGTTTTTACCCAGAGATAGGTGGTCCTATCTACATAACCCACAAAATATTGCTGGCTTTCCATAAATAAGTTGCCCAGGTTGTCAGGAGGAGTTATCAGTACCCATCTGGCAGGACTGCTGCAAAGAACTAATAGTTGGGGGCAGTGGGTGTGGAGCATCCCGTCCAGTGCCTTCCACTTGGTAGACAGCCAGAGCAAAGGGACAGTGTGGTGGTGATGGTGATGATGGCCACAACAGGGCAATGACTATGATGAAGGCAATGGTGTTGGTGACTCCAAGGAGGATGTGAAGGTGGAAGAGAGGCAGGGAGTACAGCTGGAGGGTGCATATCTTTTCGTACTGCTACATTGACAAATTATGACAAAGAGAGATCAGATATTTGTGGGCTCAGTTTCTTTCCTTTGACTCTCACAAAGCCTACATTGTTTTTCTTCTGAAGAACCCAGCAGACAGCACATTCCCTTCCTTTCCAAGCTTCTAAAGGCTCCTGGAATCCCTTGGCTCATACCTTCCTTCTTCCATCTTCAAGCCAACAGTGTCAAGTTCTCCCGGAACTTTGGATGTGTCCTTGTCTTCTTCCATCTCATCTTTCTGACTTAATGTTCTGCCCTTCTTTTCCACTTTTCATACTGTTCAGAGCTGAACAGACACTTCTCGGAAGAAGATATACAATCGATCAACAGACATACAAAAAAATGTTCAACATCTCTAGCAATTACATAAATGCAAATCAAAACTACTCTAACATTTCAAATATCTTGTGTCAGTCAGAATGGCAATTATCAAGAATACAAACAACAGTAAGTGTTGGCGAGGTTGTAGAGGGAAAGACAAACTCAGACATTGCTGGTGGGACTGCAAATTGGTACAACCAATCTGGAAAGCAGTGTGGAGATTCCTTAGAAAACTTGGAATGGAACCACCATTTGACCCAGCTATCCCACTCCTTGGTCTCCACTCAAAGGACTTAAAATCAGCATACTACAGTGATGCAGCCACTTCAATGTTTATAGCAGATGAATGCACAGTAGCTAAATTGTGGAACCAACCTATATGCCCTTCAATAGGTGAATGGATAAAGAAACTGTGGTATATATACACAATGGAATATTACTCAGCAATAAAAGAGAATAAAATTATGGCATCTGCAAGTAAATGGATGGAGTTGGAGAATATCATGCTAAGTGAAGTAAGCCAGTCTCCAAAAACCAAAGGCTGAATGTTCTCTCTGATAAGTGGATGATTATCCATAATGGGGGAGAGGATATGGGAAGAATGCAGAAACTTTGGTTCAAGGTTAGGGAGTTGGGAAGGGGCATGGGGACAGTAAAGATAGTGGAATAAGATGGACATCATAGTCCTAGCTTCATGTATGACTGCATATATGATGTGATTCTTTATCACATACAACCAGAGAAATGCAAAGTTGTGCTCCATCTGTGTACAATGAATCAAAATGCATTCTGCTGTCATGTATATCAAATTAGAATAAATAAATTTTTTACAAAAAAGCAAGAGAGTAAGCTGAAGAATCTGAGCTCAGAACAACCCATTCATATGGGAATTAGTTCAGTCCCAGGAGAACTGACCCACTCCAAAAAGACAGTTTCATTGCATTCATAACAGTGGATTACAATGATGGGTTTACTTTCTTCTAGATGCCATCTCTTGAAGATTCCACCATCTTAACATACCCATATCACGAATCAAGTTTCCAGCACATCAACCATAAGGGGGAAACTATATCCAAACCATAGCATAATAAAATTAACTTGTTGTAGTAAAAGATCACTGGCTTCAGTTCCATCTCTTTAACCTTGAATCAGGAATGAAATGTCTGCAGACTTCTGGTTGCTCATCCATAAAACGAGGAAGTCCATTTAGTGACATAAAAAGTTATTTCCAACTACAAAATGCTATCATGCAGCTAGAATAAATTTAACAGCCACCATCTCCTGAATCCTTCCATGAATTAGAATGACATTGCTTCACCAAAATTAAAGACATGCTAGAGATTGCACCTTATGGTCCATGACTCATGTGGAGAATTATAATGAGAATGAAGCCCTGGTTTATTTTTTAATGAATTAGAATCCCACTGAAAGATAAGCGTATGTTGTCAGTTTCTCAGCATGGAATTCTTCTGCTGTGATCAGTCTCCTCTTCGAAAGAACAGAAAAGTCAAGCAAAGAGCTAAATCTGAGAAGATGAGAGCCATTATATGCACAAACCAATTGCTTCTGGAGACAGGAATGCATTGGCATCTGTTAAATATGAATACTGTTCCATTAAGCCATTCCTGAACATAAACATGTCCCATTTAGAAAATAAACTTTTAAATTTTGTCTACTCGTCTATAATTTTCCATTCTCTTAAATATTTCTGGATTTTTCAGTAGGGGTTCCCAATAGTATCTGCAGAACAAAGATGTGGATTTCTTTACAACAGGGCAACAGCTAGTTTTCAATCAACTGGTTTTCTTCATGGCATTCTTTAAAATAATAATATTTATTATCAACTAATTCAGAGTGATTTCTGTTCATTTGTGTCCCTTGCAATCATGAAAATATAAACCATCTTGACAACTGCCATGTAGTAGAAAAGGGTTCCATTCACCATCTTTAAATAGACCCTTACTTAAGATTCCACCAACACTTATGGAGCATGTTATCTATGCTCCATACTAGGCCAGAAGCTAGAAATACAGAAATGACAGGTGTGAAATTTTTCTTTTCAAGAATCTCAAGAAGAGACAAGTAAAATTATATAATAATTATTATTATAATTCAAGAGTTAGCTGCCATCATAACAACATACACCCAGTGCAGATATGGTGCAATGAATAAGAGCTGGGGACTTGGAGAGGTGTCAGGAAGCCTCAGGGAAATAGTCATATATAAACTGGGTTTTATTTTGCCAGGTGTACAAAGTAAGGAAGAGAATTTTATGCAAAATTAACAGTATGTGCACAAAGGAGAAAAAGAGCATGCACGTGTTTTAAAAATCCTTCTCCATGAAGTACCGATGTACATGAATCTATTTCTTTACTTTTTTGACGTTCACAAACAATTCCGATCCAGTGCATGCAATTTGCCAAAATCAAAGCATATCTACTGGTGATAATTCCAAAAAGAGAAACTTATATTAGGAAAATGACAGATTACATGGTAAAGGAGCAGAGATTCTATATTAAAACCTAAGGATATATAAAAGAAAACAATGTTAAAACATTGATATTTAACTCCAATGGCTAATGCAATAAAGACAGAGCTGTGTAAGGCAAGCTGACCTAAGCAAAGCCAGGAAGAGTGGAAGTAATCCAAGGAAAAGACAGTGGAGGATGCAGAAACATATGTACACAACTCCACAATAATAAAATATTACACTATCATCTAGGGAAAGGACTATGCTCAGGGAAAAATATGTCTTAATGTGTGTATTAATAGCAAAAGAAAAATTTATAAGAATCTTTTTAAAGTTGTTAAGAAAGGAACTTTTCAGTGAGTGCTCCCTTCAGCACATCTAGTAAAATTGGAATGATGCAGGGATTAGCCTGGCCCCTGCACAAGGATGACACGCAAATTCATGAAGTGGTCCATATTAGTGCAGTTCTTAGAAAGTTCTTTCACAATTGTATATTCTAAAAGGATAACTCAAGGTACAATGCATAACATCCAGTATTGAAATTGTAACTTTCATATAAAAAAGAAGGAGGAGGAGGAGAAGGACAGGGAAGGGGAGGAGAAAGGGGGAGGGGGAGAGGAAGAAGAAAGAAATTTTTCAGTTTCTAATTAAGAAAGGATAAGTGGAGCTGATTCTACCATTACTTAAATCATATCTTTTTTTTTTAAATATTTTTTTAGTTGTAGATGGACACAATGTTTTTATTTTATTGCTTTGTATGTGGTGCTGAGGATCGAACCCAGGGCCTAACACATGCGAGGCAAGCGTTCTACCGCTGAGCTACAATCCCAGCCTCTTAAATCATATCTTTGATAGTATTTCTATTTAACCTTTTTTCTTTATAGTAACAGCTCAGTTACAGCTGTTATCCAATTTATTATTTATTACAAAGGAAACTGTCAGTTACTTCTTCGCTTCTTTGCCTCTTCCTGAACACTTGATGATCCCTCCTGGCTATGCTGATTTGAACAGAGTGGATCAAGACACTGGTGGCCTCATAGAGACCATTTCTTCCAAAACCTTTGAGGGGGCAGGTAGGTAAGCAAATCTTAATAAAATCCAAGAAACATTACAGAAGAAAGAGTTTTAGATTTGTTTTTGTTTGGTTTTGGTTTGCTTTTGGTTTGAGGTTTTTGGATGTGTTTTTGGTATTGTTTTTGGTGATTTCATAGGTTAGACTCCTTTGTCGTGGGTTTTCATGGTCTTAATTAAGGTTTGCTGGCAAAAATGGAAACGAGGAATCCCAAAGTAAAATCCATTGTTTTAGTCAGCTTTTGTATTGCTGTTATCAAAACACTCAACAAGAGTAACAGAGAAGGAAACGTTAATTTGGCTCGCAGTTTCAGAAGTCTCAGTCCACAGATGGCCTATAGTATTTCTCTGGGCCCAAAGTGAGATAGCACATCATGGGTGAAAGACTCAGCGGAGAAAACCACTCTGCTCGTGGTATGATTAGGAAGCAGAGAGAGAGTGAGGGAAGGGAAGGTGCACCCTTGCAGGGCACAGCCCCAGTGACGCCCCTCTTCCAGCCTCACCACACCTGTCACACAGTGATCACCCAGTCAGTCCATTCAAAGTAGAATGGACTGATTAGGTTACAGCTTGCATAATTTAATCATTTCACCTCTGAATATTTCTGCATTAAGAGAAGATTTGGGGGGACCCCTCATTTCCAAACCGTAATACCCACCATAAATATTGAGTAAATATAGGCCTAGAGTTTGGAAAAGAGCTGGTTTTGCACATCGTGAAATCAACTGGAGAACTTTAATATAATATGCATACTGGATAAGAAGTGACTATACATGAGGGTCTATTTTTTATACCCTGTACTGTTTGGAGCTCAACGGTTAAACCCCACTGCAGCCTGTGCACGTGACTAGACCTAAAAGGGTAGCTCTGGTCAACAAGAATGAATCATACCATGTCAGACCAAGTTTGCATTAGCAATACTGTATGAAATGACATCTGGTTTATTGGCTCACTATCTCTACAGGAAAGGAATGAAATAAGACAGAGTATAACAAGGGATAGCAACTTAACACAATCTCAATAAAGGCCTCAGCCAAATCTACAGGAAGCCCTGGAGCTAAGGTGATTCTTCAGAGTCATCCCTGGAAGGCAAAGAGGAGGCCTTCCCTTCAATGGATATGGGATGTTGGGGAGAGTTATAGAGCAGGAAGGAAGGCAAAACCCTGGTGTGAGACCTCAGCTAAGGTGGCTCTTGGTCTAGGGCAGGTCCCACAGAGGTGAGAATCATCAGCTTCCAATGTTCCCATTAACCAGGGCAATAAGAGGCACCGTCCTGAAAGGAAAATGGGACGGTGCCTCCACCACAACCGCTATAAACAACTACCAAAGACCTGGACCTAACAAGCATATCCTCTAGCTCTCAACTACCTGGAATAAGTCAGGAGAAAAAAAGATCAATACATGATAAAATTGAGGAAGGACACATCTTTAAATTTTATTTCTAACAAATACATGAAAGTGAATACGCAAGTAGTGTTCCGTGAAATTACCTACTGATCGCTTTCTATAGTTCTACTAAGGCCAAAATGTTTAAAGAATTTTCTGTAATTTTAAAATATATCTCTCCAGATCCCGAAGCATTGACTATAAACCATGACTTTTTTTTTAAGTTCTGTGTTTGTGATTTTTTTTTAACAGGGCTTGAGATGGAAGCAGGGCCTCCCAGATGCTAAGTCAGTACTCTACCACTGAGTTACGCCCCCAGGTTCTATGTCTGTGATTATTTTTTCTTCTATACACTGGCCCTATACCTTCACTCTACCACCTTCTTCCTTTGCAATGCCAGTTGAGATTAAGCTGCTCCTTTCTATCTCAGTTCTATCCAAAACTTAGGGCTAGAAAGGCTTACCATGAAATGTTGTCAATGAAATGCAAAAGAAGACTGACAGGCAGGGTAATTTGTGAAATCCTGACTCATCCTACATGGCCCTCCAACCACCCCAGAGCCTGCCAATGCTCTTTCCTCAGTTTTGGAGAAATTAACAGGTAGGGGCTTACACAACGGTCATCTCAAACCTCAGGTGGAGATTTGCACTAAGTCACACTGCCTCAACTACAGTAGGATGGGATATCATAGCATGTGCCCACATAAAGTTCTTCCTTCACTTCCCAGTCACCAGCACAAGTCATTTACAGTAACAATGGCCAAAACCATAGACAGAAGCATGACTGCATAGGCATCAAGGAGAATTTATTAAATAGAGCTAAATAGCTCCTTATTTTCCTCCAAATTTGGAAATCATGGAATAAATGAGTGTTCTGTTGCATTTCTTAGCATATATACTCCTCATAAGTTACTATGCTTCTCGTAGAATCACTATAGCTTCCTACTCAACTAAGAAAATGAATCCTCAATTCAAAACCAGAAAAACACTTCAAATTTTTTTAATACAAAGCATAATTCTAACCAGGCTTATTTTTATAAACAAAAAATATGCACAAAAAAAGCACCCTGAACTAAATGAATTTATAAATGTAAATGCTACAATACATTAAACATATTTAATTGGTTAAACTAATTCTGAAGAAAAGATACAGTACCTGGTTTTGATGGTCAACATATGTCCAGATATTTTTACGATAGCATTTTCATAAGGCAAATATGAATTACTAATCTTTTGCCTCGGAGCTGAATGGATGAGTAGTTGCATAAGTTATATGAGTTGACAGGTATCTGGACTAAGCATTCTATCATATAAAGAACAAGATGGAAATAATTCCATATTGGAAGATTTGCTTTGTGTCTGGTAGTGACATGAATTCTTTCTCTGCTTTATATATCAGTTTCTTAATTACCATGCTCAGTTCTTGGCAACTCAAGCCACTTTGTCTTTTTTAGTTTATCTAAAGAAAGAGCTATATTGTGAATTTTCCTTAATTTTTTTACGTACTACAACAGTGTAATTGAATGAAGTTAATCTGACCAACTCACTTTTTTTCTAGAGTGCCCCTCTTCTTACTGACATCTTTTTGCTAATCAAGAATCTTTTCAAGGTTAAAATCTATCTTTCTAAAAGTTAAGCAATTAATGCAACTTCAGTAACACACACACACACACACACACAACTTCTGTTTAACTAGAGATATTTCATTTTTCTAATTGAATCAATATTCATAACATAAAATCATGACCATGAAAAATAAAAAACAAGTTAAGAACATTGTATCAATATTGACTAAGAAAATGGATATTCCACTGTGGTGGCCAACACATAACTTTATTTACTAATAGAATGAATATCAAATGGGTAAAATATTTAGTCTTCTGTGAGAGAAAAAAAAAATCATCTTGGGGCTGGGGTTGTGGCTCAGTGGTAGAGCACTTGCCTTACATGTGTGAGGCACTGGGTTCGATTCTCAGCACCACATATAAATAAATAAAATAAAGATCCATTGGCAACTAAAAAAAATTTTAAAATAAATAAATAAATAAATAAAAATCATCTTTGTAAAATTACTTTTAAAGAATTACTGTTACTTTCAAAAGTAACAGTTTATTGAGAGATCATTGCTGCCCTTAAACCTGGACAAGAAGATCCAGAGAGTTTTAGAGAGCTCTACATATCACCAACACATACACAAAGAAATGTATGAAAAAGAATTTGGACATCTCAGTCACTCAGACTCCAATACACAGTGCAATCCCTACCAGTAATATACTGATGTTTAAAAGCTTTCTCAAGAGAATCAGGAAGGACTCGCTTGTAGTTATGTACATAGTATAAAAACTCCCCATGCTGATTCAAAATTCCCAATGTGATGTTATGATATTAGAGTTGGAATAGATGCCTTCAATGGAGCCATCTCCAGCACACCACTGCCCATAGCCCTACTAACCATCCCCTCTTATGACTACACAGTAAGGCTATCTCCATATCTCTTGCTCTACATCTCCTAAACAAAAGGTGACTGTATTCAACAGCCATGAGATTATCAGTGTTGAGTTTCTGACAATGTCAAAATAGACCCTGCTCCTAAATATGAGGAAGCTTTGATCTGCAGAAACTTTAAAATAAATGACAGAATTTGTCAATTCCTTCTAAAATATCTTGAATGCAGTAGATTCTTGAATAAGTAAATTTCATTGTTTGAGCAGAAATAACATAAATTAGTAATTTTCTAAGATGAAAAGAAAAAGCAAACTTTGAGGATTATAATTATAATAATTTGAGAATTATATATATTAATTTGATAACTCATTTAAATATCACTGGCTTATCAACAGAACATTTAGGCAAGCATAAGAATAAATTCAATTACCTTTGCTATCTTGCCATATTTCAGTCATATTAAGATTATGATTTTGTACATTGATTTTATTTTGTTTTATTTTTCAAGTTAGAAAGATAGCACATATTTTGTTTATCAGGTTAATAGTTTGATTTATAGATTTAAATACTTGGACATTACTATTTAATTGGCTGTTATTTATGAAATTGTTTTTTAGTATTGTCACATTTCAATATTGTATATGCTATGCAAAGAGACAACACATTAATATTTTGGGAAATTTTTATGTTGTGAATATTGTGGAAATATGTGATTATGAACTTGAATTATTAAGGTAAGTTTAATTTTTACCCCACAATTAATTAAAGCATGATTATTGACTATAAATGCAATCATTTAAGCATTTACACTGAGAACATACTAATTATTAGAATCAGATTAGGGACTTTGAAGAGAGTGAGAAATACTTGACCTTTCCTTGAGATATGCTGAATTCTCAGCTTTTCCCTCTGGAAAAAAAATTTGACCCAAAACCTGTGGATTTTTTTAAATGGACCTATGACTAAATCAGGGCTCTGATGTATAATTCAAATCAAATAATTAAACTTTTCTGTGTCTACAAAGTCCAACTGAAATTAAACTCAACACTACACAATAAGTTAATATTCCAAGGTTACATAATCAAGAGAAGACTGCTTGCTAAGAAGGCCATCTCATAAAAGTAGAAGAGATATCCACTCCACTAGCTGTGCAAATCTTAACATATAAACATTTTTAAAAATGAAAAAAGGCAACATGACACATCCCAAACTTCAAAACTCTTTAGCAACTGATTACAAAGATAAGTGTATGAAATGCTAGACAAAGAATTCAAAGGAATGATTATTGAAAGAATTAATGAATTGCAAGAGGCTACAATTAATAAGATAAACGAATTAAGGGAGCCAATTCAGCATATAAAAAAACAATTAAATAAAGATATAGAGGTTCTGAAAAAGAATCAAACAGAAGTCTTGGAAATGAAAGCTCAATAAGTCTGATTTTAAAAATGTATTGGTGAAAGCCAATAGATTATCCAAGTGGAAGAAATGATATCAGGGCCTGAAGACATCGTTGATGAATTGTCACATTCAGACAGTAATAAAGGAAAAAAATAAGGAGGAACAAATAGAAGATACAAGATTTAAGGAACATTATTAAAAGATCAAAATATGGATAATTGGTATAGACAAGGGTGGAGAGATGCAGACTAAGGGAATAGCAAACCTATTCAGTGAAATAATAGCAGAAAATTACCCAAATCTTGAGAAAGTGATGAACATCCAATAGGAGGCATTTAGAACCCCAAATAGACATGACCAGAAAAGAACATTTCCATGACCTATTACAATTAAACTTCCCAAAGTACACACATCAAAAAAATATTAAAAACTATAAGAGAGAAGTGCAAAATCATTTAAACACAAACCCATCAAAAAACAGCATTTTCTCAACAAAAACTCTAAAGGACAGAAGAACATGGAGTGATATATATAAAGCCCTGAAAGACTGTAACTGCCATCCTAGGTTACTAAATCCAACAGTTATCATTCAGAATCAGAGGAGAAGCAAGAACTCTCCAACTGAGGGAATTCATGACCTCCAAACCAGCATAACAAAAGATACTAAAAGGAATCCTATATCCAGAAGAGGATAACCATAACCATGAGAACATGGGAAAAAATAAATTTCACTAAAAGAGTAGATAAACAAATGAGAATTAGTAAAGAATCAACCATAATTAAAATAGAATAAACCATCAAAACTCTAAGATGAATGAAAGAAGAAGAAACAGAATGTTCAAAACAACCAGAAGAAAAACAACAAAATGACAGGAAAAACCACATAGCTCTCAATAATAATAATAACCTTGAATTAAGTAGTTTTAATTCTCTAATTAAAAGACTCAAACTGGCTGCATGAATTAAGAAAAAAATACTCAACAATATGCTGCCTGCAAGAAACTCACCTCACCAGTAAAAACGTGACGACAAAGGGAAAGGATAGAAAATGATATTCTATGCAAATGGAATCTGAAAACAAGCAAGGGAAACTAATGCTTATATCTGACAAAAAAAAGAGAGACTTTAAGCCAAAATCAAGGAAAAAAAAAAGGAAAGTCACTATATATTGATCATAGGAACAATTAATTGAGAAGAAATAACAATTTTATACATAAGTTTTATATATGGATAAATTATACACACACACACACTGAATGTCAAAGCACCCAATTATACAAAACAAACATTACTGGACATTAAGGTAGAGAAATGTTTTGATACAATGATAGTGGTGACATCAATATTTCACTCTCACCAATACATAGATCATACAGACAAAACAAAGAATCACAACACTAGAATCACACTAGAGATCAAATGGACTTAGGCATCTATAGATTATTACCAACCAACAGCTGCAGAATACACATTGTTTTCATCAGCACATGTAATTTTTTCCAAATAGATCACATATTAGACTGTAAAGCAAGTCTTAGCAAAAAAAATTGAAATAATTTTTTCATCTTATCAGATTACAATGGAATGAAACTAGAAATTAACAGCACAAGAAACTACAGAAACTATATAAACACATGCACATTGAACAATACTCTATTGAACAATGAGTGATTAAAGAAATCAAAGGGGAAATTAAAATTCCTAGAATCAAACAAAAATAGAAACAACATACCAGAATCTTAGGAATACAGCTAAAACAAAACATAAAGAGAAACTTAGAGCAATGAATGCATACATTAAAGTCACAGAGATTTCAAAAAGTAACTCAGCAATGCATCTAAAGTTCTTAGAAAAACAAGAACAAATTAAACCCACAAAGACCAGAAAGAAAAAAATAATAAAGGTCAGAGCAAAAACAAATGAAATCAAAACTAAAAGAACAACACAAATAATCAATGAAACAATGCAAATGGAATCTGAAAACAAGCAAGGGAAACTAATGCTTATATCTGACAAAAAAAGAGACTTTAAGCCAAAATCAAGGAAAAAAAAAAAGAGTTTGTTCTTTGAAAAGAGAAACAAAGTTTGTTCTTTGAAAAGAGAAACAAAATTGACAAACCTTTGGCTATACTAACCAAAAAAAGAGAAAGAAAATCAAATAAATAAAATAACAGATGAAAAGCGAGACATTATAACAGATACCAATAGAATTCATGAGATCATTAGAGGATGCTTTTTAAATCTATATGCCAATAAATTGGAAACTCTAGAAGAAATGGACAAATTTCTGAAAATATATAACCTACTAAAATTTAACCAATAGTGTATATAAAAAGAAAAAAACTAAGTTGATCAACAACAAATAATTAGGTTGAAACAAAAATAAAAATTCTTCCAACACAGAAAAGTCCAGGACAAGAAGGATTTACTGCTGAATTTTACCAGATTTTAAAGAACTAGTACCAATGCTCCTCAAACTATTCCATAAAATAGAAAAGGATGCAACCCTTCCAAACTCATTCTACAAAGTCTTGTTACCAAAACCTAATAAGGAAGGAAGGAAGGAAGGAAGGAAGAAAGAAAGAAAGAAAGAAGGAAGGAAAACTATAGACCAATATTCTTAATGAACATAGATGCAAAAATCATCAATAAAATACTTGTAAATCAAATTCAACAGCATATTAATAAGAGTATATACCATAATTTAGTTGGTTTCATCTCAGGGATCCAAGGGTCTTTAACATACATAACTCAATAAATGTAATAAAGCACATGAATAGAATCAAGGATAAAAATCACACAATCATATCAATAGATTTAGAAAAAGCCTTTAATAAATTTCAATATCCCTGCCAGGCCTGGTCGTGCACAGCTGTAATCCCAGTTACTTAGTGGGGACTGAGGCAGAAGGATCACAAGTTTCAAGCCAGCTTGGGCAACTTCGTTAGATCCCATCTTGAAATAAAATTTTAAATCTAAAAATGTCATTCAGTGTTAGAGTGCTTGCCTAGCATGCATGAGGGGATTACATTCAATCCCTATTAGCTCAATAAAATAAACAAACATCCCTTTGTGATAAAAATCCCTGAATAAATTAGATTGAAGAATCATACCTCAATATAATAAAGGCTGCATGTGACAAACCTGTAGATAACATCATGCTGAATGGGGAGAAACCGAAGACATTTCCTCTAAAACCAGGAACAAGCCTGGAGTGGTGATGCACACCTGTGAACTGTGCTACCCAGGAGGCTGACTAAGAAGGATCACAAGCCAAGGCCAGCCTGAGCATCTAAGCAAGACCCTTCCCCCAAAGTTTTTAAAACAATAAAAGAGCTTGGGATATAGCTCAGCGGTACAGCACTCCTGAGTTCAATCCTAAGTACCAGAAATATACAATAAGGAACAAGTCAAGGGTGGCCACTCTTATCACTCTTATCACCACAGCACTTGAAAGTTTAGCTACAGCAACTAGACAAAAGGAAGAAATAAAAGGGATACAAATATGAAAGGAGGAAGTCAAATTATTCCTGTTTGAAAATGATATGATTTTATATTTAGAAAACCCAAAAGACCCTTAGAGCTGATAAACAAATTTAGCAAAGTAGTGGGATACAAACCCAGCCTACAAAAATCAATAATCTTACTATACACAATAATGAACTTACTGAGAAAGAAATCAGGAAAGCAACCCATTCATGATAGCTTCAATAAGTAAAAGAAGAAATAAAATATGTATGAATAAGCCTAACCAAGTAGATAAAAGACCTTTACAATAAAAATTATAAAACATTGAAGAAGAAATTGAAAAATACACAAGAAGATGGAAAGACTCCCATGTTCTTGGACTGGGAAAATTAAGATTACTCTAATGGCCATGCTACAAAAGCAGATCTACAGATTCAGTGCAATTCACATTAAAACACAAATGACATTCTTCTCAGAACTAGAAGCAAAATTCTAAAATTCATATGGATTCACAAAAGATCCTGAGTAGCCAAAGCAATCCTAAGCAAAATGAACAATACTGGAGGCATCACAATACTTAATTTCAAAACATACTGCAGAACTTAGTGACAAAAACAGCATGGCATTGGCAAAAAAACAGACACATAGACCAAAAAAATGGAAGAAAGAAATAACAAATAAATCCTTACAGCCAATTGATTCTTGACAAAGTTGTTAAAAACAAACGCTGGAAAATTGGATATCCACCTATTGAAACTAGACACCTGTCTTCTCATCCTGAATAATAATCAACTCAAAATATGTCAGAAACTTGAATACAAGACCTGAAACATTGAAACTACTGGAAGAGAACATAGGAGAAACACTCTAAGATATTGACACAGCAATGATTTTTCTGGGTAAACAAAAGCAAAAACTGACAAATGGGATTACATAAAATTAAAAATTACATAAAATTACCTAAAATTAAAAAAACTTCTCCACAATGAAGAAAACAGCAGAGTGAAGACACAACCTACAGAATTGGAAAAAAATCTTTGCTAGCTGTTTATTTAACAGAAGATTAACATTCAGAATATGTAAAGAACTCAAAAACAACAAAAGAATAATGTAATCAAATTATGGCAAACTATCTAAACAGACACTTCTCAAAAGAAATACAAATAGCCAACAAATATATGAGAAAATACTCAATATCTTTAGCCTTCAGGGAAATGCAAATCAAAACTACATTGAGGGCTAAGTATATAGCTCAGTTGGTAGAGTTCTTGCCTCACGTGCACAAGAACCTGAGTTCAATCCTCAGCACCACACACACACACAAATACACTACATTGAGATGCTGTCTTGTCCCAGTCAGAATGGCTATAATAAAAAAAAAAATACAAACAACAAAAAAAGGACAATGTTGACAAGGGTGTGGAGGGAAAACAACCTTTATACACCATTGGTGGGAATGTTTTCCACTATGGAAAACACTTATGGAAGTTCTTCAAAAATTAGAAATAGAACTCCCGCTATTCTCTTCCTGAGTACTTATCTGAAGAAAATGAAGTCAGTGTGTAAACAAGATACTGTATGCATGTCTACTGTGGCACTATTCACAATAGCTAATATATGAAAATCAGCCTAGGTGCCCATCAACAGATAAGGAAACTATGGTATATACACATAATGGAGTATTATTTATCCATAAGGAAGAATGGAATTATGTTGTTTGTAGGAATAATGGCTGGAACTGGAGGACAGCATGTAAAGCGCATGAGCCAGACACAGAAAGACAAGTATCACATGCTTTCTCTCATATGGGAAACAAACAAAAGAAAGAGGACCTGAAAGTAGAAGAGGGACCATTAGGAAAGGGGAAGGAGATTGTAAAGAGGAGAGAGAGGAGAAAATCAAGAGGGTTAAAAGGAGGGTTGGCATGACCAAAATACAATGTATGCATGCATGGAAATGGAAAAGGTTAAGTGAAACTTCTTAATTTTTACAATTAATATGCACTAGTAGTTATAATTTTAAAATAACATCTTCCTTCTTAGATATCTCATCTGAAAATGGGAAATAAGGCTTGTACATATCCACACTGTGATTTTTTTGAGATGACATACAGCAGCATTACCACAGGCCGGACCTTCACTAAATGCTGCCTTCCTCTCTCTATAATATAATTTCTATGGCAATTACCTAGTACATCTTCATAGTCCAATATTACTGTTTAATTAAATGTTGATCCATGGAAGACAGGAAATGTGCTCCTTCATTTTTAAATCTCTAACCCTGAAGATGTGTCTGGTACATTTTCCAGTGTTCTGTAATATCTTCTCTTTAAACATAAATCTGTTATGCTGTGTTTGTATTGAAAAAACCTAAAACAGCAAGATATGTGTAGGCAGTGTAAGTGCGTGTTTATGTGATGTGATGTAATTTGAATAATCCAGGAAAAAAGAAAAATCCCAATTACACAACACCTCCCATCCTATCATCAGAATGTAATTGCTTTGAGATTTCCTGTCTTTGGTTGTTGTTGTTGTTGTTGTTTTTAAGAAAACAAAAGCAAACAGCAAATTTAATATAAAGAAAAAAAGCATCCAAACTTATCTGCAAGAACAATAAAGGAAACTAACTCTTGAAAAAGAATTCAGCATCTTGGAAATGATGGAGGAAAAAAGTGCATTGAGCTTAAGAAGTTGTAAGTTATTTGTAAATCAACTTATTTCAGGCGTGGGAGAATCCTTGGGCCATTTGCTAATATCAAAACTTATTCAGGGTTCTCTTTTGAATATCTTGTACATTTTAAAGAGAAAATTGTACAAAGTCTCCCATTTTCTACACAGGATTCATTCTTTGTTTCAGCCAACTCTCAATGGAGGAGTAACGAGAACAACCCCATCTCCCTGGACAAAAAGCACTGGAGTATTCTGCTTTGTTGATTTACATATCTCTTTGTAAGTCTCTTCACTGATTTCTATAGTAGTCACAGTGTTTTCCACATCATCCAGGATCATATTTAAATGTTGGTCATACGTATGTAATCTGCCTCAAAGCTCCCAGTTATTTCTCATCTTTACATAAATTTGCTCATCCAGGCTGAGCCTGATGAGATCTAGAGGCTCCTCTATAGTACTGGTAGTTTGTTGGTGGTCCACATCGTCCGCCATGTTTCAGACCCTGCACCCTTTCCCCTGGTTGTTTTTTTAATAGGCAAAAATCCTAAGAAAAAATTTTAAAGAAATAATAATCTCAGCAGCTTAGGAGGTTGAGGCAGAAGGATCATGAGTTCAAAGCCAACCTCAGCAACTTAGCAAGGGCCTGAGCAACTCAGAGACCCTGTGTCTAAATAAAACATAACAAAGGGCTGGGGATATCATCAGAATGCAATTGCTTTGAGATTTCAGTGGTTAAGCACTCCTGGGTTTAATACCTGGTACCAAAAAAATAAAAAAGAAAGAAATCATTTTCTTTGGGAATTCAGAGACAATAGAACCAAACGCTGGTAGAGAACTAAAATTGAGGCAAAGGGAAAAGTTTTGCCAACATTTTTCCAGGACTCATTCTCGGTATTTGCAATTAATGATTGTGAATAGCCCGTTATACAGAACTTTCACAGTTAGTAACTGGAATCTTAAAAGACAGATATGCTTTTAGAAGTTATAGTATTTTCCAGCATCCCAAACCAAAAATTTCTGTTCCCATGCTGCAACCACCATACGCTTTGTTGTTCCAGAGTCATAAAAATAAGTTGAAGGAAATAGCTCTCACTCATCACTTTGTCATTCTGTATAAACCTGCAAATCAACCAGGGAGATGAAAAATGCAAGGTGAAGAATATCTCCCAGAGTCTAGAAGTTCAAAAAATAAAATGAGGTCTGGGTTCCATCTCCTGCACTGAAAACAAGAGAGATTCCATCTTGCACAGAAGAGAATGGAACTCTGAAGAAGTGAATTGGCTAAAATTGTACAACTAATAGTATTCAAACCCAGTTTCTGTGCTTCTAAATCTGAATTCTTTTTACCTTACCAGACCTCATGCAGAAATTGTAGATTGTCCTTTAATTTAGACTCTCTTAGGAATTTTATTTCTTGACCTTTTTTTTAGCTTTTTAAAATCAATTTTAGACCGTAAATTTTACTATTTCAATAGTTGTTCATCTTTTAATTTACCTGTTCCTTTTTTTTGCTTGTTTGTTTTATTGTTTCATGTGCTTTATTTAAATTCTTCATCTAAAATATGTCACCATACGCAATAGCTAAACATTATGTGTTGATGTGACTGGACTAAGGGATGCCCAGATAGCTGGCAAACATTATTTCTGGATGTGTCTGTGAGGGGGTTTCTAGAAGAGGTTAATATTTGTACCAGTGAACTAGGTTAAGAAGATCTGCTTGCATCACTGTGGACATCACTGAGGGCCCAAACAGAACAAAAAGACAGAAATAGGAAACTCTCTCCTTGACCTGGAACATCCATCTTCTTCTGCCTTCACACACTAGAGCTCCAGGTTTGGGGACTTGTACCACTATCTTCTCTGGTTCTCCTGCTTATAGATGGTATATTATGGAACTTCTCACCCTTTGTAATGATATGTGCTAATTGTCATAATTAAGGAGTCACAATTGTCATGAGGAGGAGGAGGAGGTTTGTTCATTGTTCCAAAGTGGCAGCTCTGATATTCTGAAATATATTTATAATAATTTAATTAATGTGGCCAGGCAAGGAAAGGGGTACCCATAAACTTAAATAGCATGTTTTTCAAAGTTCATTCATGAGCACTTTTGAAATGTATCTTATTATTCTGTATTTATCTTGCTACTTTCATACTGTTTTTCTTTAGCAGAGCATCCCAGATGCTAGTCCACAACATTTCAGAGTACCATAATGTATTAATAGCTGTTCTTTGAAAGTTTTTTCTTTATCAAATTTGAACAACCCCATGGTAAACAGGTTTTTGAAATACTTACTTATAAAAGCATTTGATATTTTAATGTGTATTATGTATTTTGAAGGTTGGAGAGGTAGATTATATGACTGCTTACCAAATTGACTTGACCATGGAGCTTAGTTTGTAAAACAGTGTCTTAGATTTAGGTTTCAGATAACATAAAATGATTTTAAGAGGGTTTTTCACATTATAGTTATTAACAAACATTTTAATTTTCCAACTGCACACTAGACTAGTGATGAATGATTTTAAAAAATAGGTTGAGTAAAAGAGTGTTTTTATTTTTCTTTTTTGGTTTTTGTCTTGTTTTGGTTTTGGTACAGGAATTAAACCCAGGGGCACTTAACCACTGAGCCACATCCCCAGCCTTTTTATTCTTCATTTTGAGACAGGGTCTCGCTGAGATGCTTAGGGCCTCGCTAAATTGCTGAGGCTGGCTTTGAACTTGCAATCCTCCTGCCTCAGCCTTCAGAGCAGCTCGGATTACAAGCATGTGCCACCATGCCCAGCAAGTGCTTTTAACTAAAGTAGAAAATCTAACCTAAGAAATCCACCTAGGAAATCTTACCAAGAAGAAAATTAGCCTATAGTTACCACATAAAGATGAATTGTTCAGCTTTCTGTTCAAAAGGACACATATCACTAATTATTCTGTTAATAGTTACTGTTTTGTGTAAAACAGCTGTTGACTGAAAGAATTGGGAGGTAAATTGTTACTTTTTTACCTTCAATTTCCAAATGCAATTAGTTTCCAAACCATTATAGTCTATTTGTACAAGTCTGTGCACATACATGTGTGGTATCACCTCATATGTATCTCAGTTTCACTGTACTTACCACCTTGTCACAATTGGCTATTGTTGTTAGGGTTGCTATTTCCAACAACTCTAGAGTGGATTATGTCTTTTCTTCATTTTGATATTCTTCAAAACCTACAACAGTGTCTTCCACAAAGCTATATACATCATGTGCATATGCCAAGAACCTCACAAGAATTTTCAGGACAAACAAGACCACTAGTCATTTTTGTTCATTGTTCGCTTGCTTACACTTAAAAAATAGTTCTCTCTGGTCATAGCAGAAGATGGCATAAATCTTCAATACATGTATAACTAAGATCTTGTTGGATCTGTTTGTATTTATTTGGTAAAGAAAACCTATCTTATAAATATTTATCACATTGAAATCTCACTTACCTTGGAATCAAGGCTCTTGTGCACCATAGAGAAGGACATTTTGGTGCTTCAATAACTGAATTTCTTTGGGGCCCAGAAGAACTGTCCTGTTCTAAGTTATACACTACAGTTACAAAGCTAAGAGAACTTCATAAAAACAAATACTCCCTCAATTTATGTTTTATTTTTTTCTACTAATAATATATCTCATCCCAAGTGAATTAGAACTCTTCATATTTACATTTTTAACATATTTTTCCAATCCCATCTCTTGTTTTTTATAGCATATTATTTCTATTTTCATCAGTTATTAAGTTTAACTAGCCAAGCTTTAATCTTCTAATTACCACCTGGCATTATTTTTAGAATGAGGCTAAACACAAATCGATACATAAATAAACAGAATAAAAGGTAAATATTCTTAAATATTTTTCCTGTTAAAATGTTTTCTGGGGCCGGGGCTGTAGCTCAGTGGTAGAGCGCTTGCCTAGCATGCGTGAGGCACTGGGTTTGATCCTCAGCACCACATAAAAATAAATAAAATAAAGTTTAAAAAAAAAAGAGGCCTCTGATTAAAAAAAAAAAAAAAAAAAAAAAAACAGTTTCTACCCCGTTGTGCAACTAACTTCACTCTATCCCAATTATAGGATAACATCTTGTCAGACTTTCTCTAGAAATCCATAAAAGTATAATGACAAACACAAGAAAAAAAATCTAACAGTGAAGCATACTCATTTTTGGTTCATTCCAGTTATTTTATCAAAAGAAAAAAATTATGTGACTGGCTTATGTTCAGTTTAGCTTGAAGAGATTATTTTGAGCTTTGACTTTGTTTAATAATTTATTCTTTTAATTTTCTAACTTAAAATAATAACAATAAGTCGTGAGAATAGTATCAATTGGATTACTTTTTATGTGCTGATTGCATTGCGTGTATTCTCTCAGAATTCTCAAAACAAACCTACGAGATAAATGCCATCATTATCTTTATTTTATAGATAAGAAACATGAAGCTCTGAGAATTTACATACTTTCCCAAAGTTAACTAACTTGAAAATTATAGGACTAGGATCTTCGGCTCCAGAGCACATAGCCATATCCCTCACAAGTAATATTTTCATTTATTTGGGTACCAATGATTATACTTTTAAAATAATCTGTTAAAGAAGGATTTGTTGAGTTTAACTTTTACTGTTTCAAAGACTGGATTCTTGTCTGCTAATTAAAAAGGCATTTAATACCTATAAATCGTGAGAGAAACATTTGTTTTAATTATCAAGACCTTTTTACTAAAAAGAGGAACCAATGTCAGATTTCTCTTCCCTAATAAAAAAGTAATTAAATTGAAAAATTATCCTTCCATAAAAGATTAAGAATAAAAGAGCTCATAAGAACTTTATTAATACACAGTTAAATTGGTTACTATCAAGACTTTTTTTAAAATGCAGCTGAGAACAATTTAATTTTCCATCCAACATTAATACTGGCTGGGGTTGGATTTCTTCCCTCTGGTGAGGGAATTAGATTAATGTGTTAGAGTCCTATGGTTTGGCATTAGGTTGATTCAATATGAGGTTTACACACTAGGTCTTTTAATTTCATTTAGGAAAAAACAAAACAAAATACAAGGAACTATGATCTGGAAAACGGTTGTAAATAGAGAGAGCGCCGCAAAGTAAACATTTGTATGAAAACAAAATCCTATATAATTAAAAGACTATATTTTAAATTCTCAAAGTTACTATTGTATCAAAGTACTTCAAACCTATGGCCTTCTGTCTCCAAGTGGACAGAGCATGTCGTAGATAGAGAAGAGTTTCCCAATTTATTTTTGCATTTGGAATATAATATGCAATATGTGCCAATCCAAGACTTGTGTATTTTTGGACTTAGGAAGGAAATGAAAGAAATGAAATTTATCAAACAATAAAATTTAACAATTCCACATTCTTATCAATATTTCTTTTGAGTTACTAGAATTTTGAAGTGTGGTGGTAAAGTTGGGAGCCAGGTGAGAGGATGAGTGGAGAGTCACTGTGTTTGATAATTTTAACCAACACTTCATTAATGAAACTCTCTCATACTTTCTAACTGGAACATCAACTCTCTCCACTTTAAAGAAACTTAGAGTCACCATCTCTAACCCCTTGTACTTATTAGAAAACTTAACTTTCAGCAGTTCTCTTAAATTGCTCAAAGTCCAACAGTTAAGAAATGGCAAGATCAGGATTAACTTCACAGCCAGTCTTTCCACTTTGCAGTCTTTCTGATTATTCTGCCTTGTTTCCACGTCTGGCTTCTTTTCATCTTCATAGTGCCCACCTGAAACTAACCTAAAAATTTGATTTCCAAGTCTTTTCTTCAAAGATGATTAGGTATAGCCGGGTGCGGTGGCGCAAGCCTGTAATCCCAGCACTTAGGGAGGCTGAGACAGGAGAATCTCAAGTTAAAGCCAGCCTTAGCAATGGCGAGGCGCTAAGCAACTCAGTGAGACTCTGTCTCTAGATAAAACACAAAATAGGGTTGGGAATGTGGCTCAGTGGTCAAGTACCCCTGAATTCAATCTCCAGTACCCCTCCCAAAAAAGATGATTAGATATAAAATATAAATACAAAAAACAAATACTGGAACACATCAAGTGTTGCATTCTCTCTAAATCTGTATTTCTCATCCATTTTCACACCTGACTCACTCTTCAAATGAATAGTATATGTCTGTCTTAGTCTGTTTTTGCTGCTATAACAGAATACCACAAAAAGGGTAATATACAATGGAAAGAAATTTATTTCTTACAGTTTGGGATGCTGGGTAGTCCAGGACAGACAGGCTGACATCTGATGAAGGCCTTCTTGCTATATCATCCCATGGTGGAATGCAGCAAGACACAAACAGGGTAAGAGAGAGCAAGAGCGGGGCCAAACTTGACCTTCTGCGACATACATATCCCCCATAATAATGGTATTTATTCATTCATGAAGGTACTGCCTTCATGATCCAAACACCTTCCATTAGGCCCCATCTTCCAACACTGCCACATTGGGGATCAAGTTTCCTACACAAGAACCTACGGGGAGACATTCAAATCATAGCTATGCCAATACACAGAAACTCGCATGTGAAAAACTCAAAACATAAGAAATGTTACTCATAAATCAACATTCTTTTCTACCACTTTTTACTGCTAATTTTATCAATATTTCCCTAGTCCTTAAATTTATAACTTGGATATACTTAAAAAGGATGCTATTTAGGGAATCATAGCATGAATTACGTTTTCAATAGCAGCATTTAGACTTCAAAATGTTTTGTTATAGATAATTGTGTAGCAATAAAATTTAAATTGGTTTCCCACATACCACAAAATAAATCTATAATAAACTCCTTCCAAAATATTTTCCATAATGTCACTCAGATTCAACCCTTTCTTTCCACTCCCACAGTTACTGTCCTTCCTTGCTTTTTCAGATTTTCATACTAGCTTTAGACAAAAGGTAACCGGTCTTTTATTTAAATTAATGCCTAATTGATAAGAATATTATCCTTAAACACTTTGTTTATTACATCACTCCTTTATACAATATCTTCCCAGAGGGTTGGGGGTACAATTCAGTGGCAGAACACCAGCCTAGCATGCACAAGGCCCTGGGTTCAGTCCCCAGTTCTGGGAGTTGTGACACAAGGGGTTTGGGAGTCGGGACACAAGGGGATCAGACTCCTCCTGCTATATTTTGCCTATGAAATAAAATCAGATTTTTTTCAAGCCTCCAACCTAGTAACTGTCCTTTCAGTTCTTATACAATTATTTTTTTCATTTCCCTGTAATAGTATCCCTCTGGGGCAAAAGTAACTTAAAAAGAAAGACTTCTGGGTAGGCATGAGCAAAAGGAGGTAAAATTAATTAGAGTAAAAGCAACACAGCATACTAGAAAAAGCATGACGTTCAGAGCTGGACAGACCTGGATCTTAATATGTATGTGCGCGTGTGTGTGTGTATGTGAACCCTCTGTACCATCCACATAATGATATGAACTGCACAAGGTTGTTCTGAGCATTTCAATACATACTAGTCACACAGTAGGCATTTTATGATAATAACTACTGGTAGATTAATACAAACATTATTCTCCCTTTCTTCATTCAGTAAGAATTCTCCTACCTAAGATTTATATAAGCACATCAATGCCCAGGTTCAGAACACATTTGTCAGCCTCCCTACCACTAGGTATGGGCATACAACTGAATTCTAGCCACTGGGACTTCGGTGGAAGTGACATGTGCAACTTCCCAGTCATACCCTCTGTAAAGAAACACTCTACTTCCTCTCCTCCCGCCTTCAGTGGGCTGGAATATGACATGGTCGTGGTTGGTTAAATAAAAACAACAATCATGATGATGGTAAAGCAATGAGAAACAAGAAACCTGGTTCCCTGGGATGATGTTGGAGAACAGAGCTGTCTGCCCATCCTGAACCATCTCCTATCCCTATTCTGCTAAATACAAAACAAGTAAACATCATCATGTTGGATTCAGAGTGGTCTCTGTCATAGCAGCTTAGCCCATGGCTTCACTACTCAAACCAGGACTGTTATTATCTGTATTTTACAAGTAAGAAATCTGAAACCAATACAAGAAACTTTGGAAAAGAAAAAGACAAAATGAAATCCATCCTGGTCTCAGAAGAGCACTCGCGGATTTGTGAGTAGAAAGAATACAGAGTTTGCCCAAGAGGACAGGGAGAATCAAGTCAGATTGCTCAGATACTTGAAAAGCTATGGCATGAAGTCAATATAAGGATAACTTAGTAAGGAAGGAAAACTGAGAGCTATCTTTGGGTGCAAGACTCTCAGTGAATTGCCTACTACATAAAGTAACAAGCTTCTAGACATGTTCATATTAAGCTTTCAGGTTGGTTTGAGTATCTGAAGCTGATACAGTGCTTATCAGGTGTTCCCTAAAGGCTCCTTTGTTAATGCAAGAATGTTCTGAGGTGAAATGACTGGATTGTGAGAGTTGCGACCTAATCAATCCATCCTGGCTTGAATAGACTAACTGGGTAGGTAACTGTGTGGGGGATGACTGGACTGGAGTAGATGGGTCACTTAAGGTGTGCATCCTCCCTGTGGCCCCTTCCCCACCTTTCTGTCTCTGCTTGCTGGCCAGCCATGAAAGGAACAGGATACTTCTGCCAGGCCCCTCTGCCATGATGTTCTGCCTGGCCAAGAACTACAGCATCGGCCGATCATGGACTTAACCTCTGATACTGTGATCCAAAATAAACTTTCCCTCTTCTAAATTGTTCTTATTAGGTATTTTTTAAAATTGATTTATTCCACTTAGGTATACATGATAGCAGAATGCATTTGGATGCATTGTACACAAATGGAGCACAATTTTTCATTTCTCCAGTTGTACATGATGTAGAATCACACCATATGTGCAGTCATACATAAACCTAGAGCAATGATGTCCATCTCATTCCACTATCTTTCCTGCCCCCATGTTCCCTCCCCTCCCTTTCCTCCCCTTTGACCAAAGTTCCTCCATTCTTCTCATGCCCTCAATCATATTATGGATCGGCATCCACTTATCAGAGAGAACATTCAGCATTTGTTTTTTGGGGGGATTGGCTTACTTGGCTTAGCATGATATTCTCCAACTCCATCCATTTACCTGAAAATGCCATAATTTTATTCTGAGTAATTTATTTTATTGCTGAGTAATATTGCATTGTGTATAGATACCACAGTTTCTTTATCCACTCATCTATTGAAGGGCTTCTGAGTTGGTATCACAGTTTAGCTATTGTGAATTGAGCTGCTATAAACATTGATGTGGCTGCATCACTGTAGCATGCTGTTTTTAAGTCCTTTGGGTGTAGATCGAGGAGTGGGATAGCTGGGTCAGATGGTGATGCAAAGCTGACTAAAACACACAGTGAGATTCAGTGAGAGAATTGAGTATCACTCTTTATCTGGTAGCCAAATTCTGTCCTTACCTATTCTTTGTTTTTGCTTCTTTCTCTGATGCTCTTTTGACTTTGTTGCACCAAACTGTGTCTCCAGACTCACCTGTTCCAGCAAGCCAGACTTGCTTACATTCTATGCCATCATCAGGAGATTTAGTGCTTTGATGGAGATATCAGTGAATATTATAATAAAATCTTAGAAAATTGTCAAGCAAAGGTGCCTCATAGAAAATGGACTTCACTATGCCAAACAGGCCTGCAGGCTACTCATCGTCTGCTTGGCAAACCTTTACTGACTGGCAATATCAAAGCAAGTAAAGCTGCATCTTTAGCTGTATCATCTGGGGCAGTAATTTAATCTCATGGCTCAGTTTCCTCACTTACAAACTGAGTAATATATTCACAGTTATAGGATATTTGCAAAGATTCAATTAAAGCACATATGAAGTCCTTTGTAAATGTTAGCTGCTGTGGTTATTTATTTATTGAGCACCTGCTCTGTGGCAGTCCTAAAAAAATATGGTCATATCCTTCTTGAAGAGTATAGTCTAGTCAGGATAGATAGACACATCAACCAATGTATGCAATAATGTGATGTTGGTATGATGCTTGCACTTGGAGTCCAGAGGCATCACAGACAGTAGGACCAACTTACTTGTGTGAAGGTCATGAAGGACCAATAGGAAGACAAGCATTCCTTTCTTTCAAGTATACATCATTGTGCACTTGGAGTTTTTTCCCAGCACTTATTTATTGAAGTCTATTTACGGAAGTAGTGATGTAGCAGAGAGGACACTGAAGTCAGACTTTATAAATACTGGTTTTCTAGATTCAAGTGTGAAGCATACTTACTGAACTGGCTTTTGAGCCTCAATTTCTAGAAAATAGAGATAGTCATAACTATTCTATTTTTACAGTTTGGGGAACGTTTATATAATATAAGCATGAAAATACTTTATGAACTGTAAAGTTCTATACAAATAAAAGATACTAATTATTTCATGAAGTCCATAATGCTTTCTCTACTAAGAAAAATGCCAATTTCAATTGTTTGACAATTGCCTCTATCACTAGATGAAACTACATCCATTCCCTACTGGAAAGGGTATACTGATCGGTAGGCAGTGGCCCCCAACTGGTACAGTGTGGGGAGAAGGGACATGTGTTATCTTATATGTATGGACATTGCCTATATAATATCAGAAACAAAGCAGATGAATGCTTGATGTGAATGTAAGCTAGAAAAGGAACATAGTTTCACTGCAACATTAAGCAATTAAAGTTAACTGTGTTTGAATAATAATTGGTTTTTAATGGTTTCAAACTGTCATTTGTTAGAAACCAACTAAAATTTTCCTGAACCCAAGTAAACTTCATTAGTTTTAAGATGCTCAAGCTTTTTGAAATCCTTCATTATAATGACAGAAGTACTAATTTTCCTAGTGCTGTGGACTGAATTTGTGTTCTCCTTAAACTCATGTGTTGAAGTCATATTTTAGTCAACTTTTTCATTGCTGTAACCAAAAGACCTAACAAGAACAATGTAGAGGAGAAAAGTTTATTTTGACTCATGGTTTCAGGGGTTCAGTCCATGGTTGCCTGACTCCATAGCTCTGAGCCTAGGTGAGGCAGAATATCATGGTAGGCCATGGCAGAGGAAAACAGCTCAGGACATGACAACTAGGAAGCACACAGAGCTCTGTTCGCCACTGAAAAAGATAAACCCCAAAGGCACAACCCAGTGACCTACTTGCTCCAGCCACACCCTATCTATAGTTACCACCCGGTTAATCCTTATAAGTGAATTAATCCACTGATTGGTTTACATTTCTCATAATCTCATCATTTCATGTCTGAAAATGCTTGCATTGTCTCACAGATGAGCTTTTGAGGGACACCTCATATCTAAACCATTATAACCTCTAATCTACAATATGACTGTATTTAAAGACAGAGTTCTTAAGAGGTAATTAAGGTAAAATGAAATCGCCGAGGTGAAACCTTTATATTAGTGTTCTTGAAAGAAAGACACCAGAGAGCTTGCTCTTTGGTGGGCTCTCTGGGCTCTCAGAGTGAGGACAAAGAATCCATCATTCATAGGCCAAGAGGAACCATCTGAAACTGAATCAGATGGAATGTTGACTTTTAGTTTCCAGCCTCCAGAACTGTGAAAAAAAAAATTATTTCTATTTTGTAAACCACCCTGTCCATGACATTTGTTATGGCAGCCCTGGCAGACTAATATACCTAATAATATTCATAATTACAAGGAGATATGTGATATGCTTGTTACCAGAACAGCGTGAGACATTCTTTACCTTGATGGTTTCATTGGCTGTAGCATTATTCTAGTAGATGGTGGTTCCTGGAATAGGTCAATCAGATAGGAATCAGTAATACAAAAACAAGGCATTTATTAAGGATGTGAAATCTAGAACACATTTAGTTTGCCAGGAATTAAGAGCAAGAGACAAAGTTATCTCTAACGTTCAGGAGACAGGAAGTGAGTAGTCAGCAGGCTCAAGCAGCAAGAATCATATGCTTGGAATTAATAAAGATGGAGTACAGGACCCAGCAGGAGTGATGTGAACCTGAAATGGGCTGCTTTATTGGATGATTTTCCATGTTTTGCCAGAGCATGGACAGTATAAGAGGAAAGGGTAAAACTGGGCAGAAGTTGCCATTGATAAAAGTTTGAGAAGAGTGCCTACAGGTAAATCCAAATATTTCAGAGAGAAAAGAGAGTGACCTGAAACTATGAGCAGATAAGTTCCAACAGGTAATCTGCAGTTTTGAAAGTAAAGGAATGTGCCATTATATACACAACACTGTATTTGTTTGTGATACATTACAGGTCACTCTCTTTTTATCCAATGGGCCGTGACTACAGCATGCCTGCACTGTTCTCATTAAGCGTGACCTTTTCTATGATAGAGCCCCCTGGGGTGTGCATAATGACACCTCAGAGCAATTTTGAAATATATTTACTCACACATGTTGGGACAGGAAAGTAACATTAAGATAGCATCCCCTTGGTTACCAAGAGGAGCCATATGACCTTTTTCTGTGGAGCTCTTCAAATACAGAGTTACAGCTGCTCTATGAATCAGGTGTGGTCCTGTGGGAATGGCTTTTCAGTTTCCTCTCTTGCTCCTAAAATTATATGCATATATTATGTTCTCTGGAAGTGATTTGCATAACATCTGTTCTCTTCATTTTGTTTTTTCCTCTCCTGTAGGACGCTATCTAATCAGAAAATAAAATAAAAAATTAAATCAGTAGTGTTTATGTTGACCATTCAAGTCCCCAGGAAGGAAATTTTCTCTCAATTTTCAAGAGACTCCAGGTGAAAATTAAAACCTCTGGATAACCACCTCAATTTAACACTTCCCCTTAAACATATTATCAGAATATGAGAAATAAGAAAAATCTTTCACAAAATCATATTTTTATACAAGGAGATAACATCCATCTTCATAAAATGGTCACCTGTCTGTGGAATACACATGAAAATGAAATGGTAGTTTACATCGTAAAAAGTGGAACATCGAGTCAGGGAATGTTTACCAGTAAATATTAGCATTCCTCAATCTAGGTGGTATTTGTTTCCTATTGCTGTGGGCACAAATTACCACATACTTAGTGGCTTGTAACAATAAAAAAAAGTTATTATATAACCATTCTGAAGGTAAGAAAGTCGCACACACTTTCACTGGACTGAACTCCAGGAGTTGGCAAACCTGCCTCTCTTTCTGAAGGCTCTAGGGAAGAAACCATTTCCTTGCCATTTTTAGCCTCTAGTGCTCACCGGCATTGCTCAGGTTTGGCCCCTCCTCCAGCTTCAAGCCAGCAATAGAAAATGGATTGAGTCATTCCCACATCACATCACTCCGATGTTCTTCTGTAGTCACTTCTGCCTCTCCCTGTCTCCTCTTCCCTCTCCTCCTTCCTCTTTCAATGACCCTTCTTATATTCACTGGGCTACCCAGGGAATCCAGAATAATCTCCCAATTTTATGGTCAATTGAATAGTAAATTCCCTTTGCCATCTAACCTAACATAGCCACAGCTTCTGGGATTAAGATATGGATATTTCGGGGGGATAGGGTGTGAGCATTATTCTGCCTAATACTCTTTCCAAAGTGGGAACTAAAGACACCTTATTTTCCTCTGAGGGTGTTCCTACACCGAGATCAAAAATTCTCTGGTCCTGAGAAGAAGAAAACAAGATTGGTGCCACCTTCTGACTGCAGATCTGGTAGTGGAAGAAAAATGAAATCCCTAACCCAAACGTGAGCAAAGGCTCTCAGATCCTGTTAGGTGAGAAAGAGGGTGAGGGAGAGAGCAGCTGAACCCTGAAGGATACCTGAGTCCACCTGTCGTGTAAGGGACTGGTAGAAACAGTCCTGAGATTATGAACAGAAGCACTGTCTCATTTTCTGCCATTCTTTGGATGTGGCTGGCTGTGTCCCCCAGAGGTTCATGTGCTGGGTCTCCAGTGTGGTGATATTGAAGGTGGCAGTACCTCAAAGAGATGGGACCTAGTAGAAATCTATTACGTCTTTGGGGGCACTGCCCTCAAAAAGGATTAATATAGTTCTGAAAGCACTTTAGCTCCTGAAAGAACAAGTTGTTATAAAAAAAGGGCCTGGGATTGTAGCTCAGTGGTAGAGCACTTGCCTTGCATGCATGAGGCACTGGATTCGATCCTCAGCACCACATAAAAATAAATAAATAAAGATATTGTATCCATCTACAACTAAAAAAATATTTAAAAAAAAAAAAAAAGAGTAAGCCCAGCCCCTGAATCCCTCTGGCTTTTGTCTTCCCATAAGTCATTGTTATATGCATTCATACCATGTTGTGATGTCTCCAGAAGGTCCTCAACAGGACCAAACACATAAGGACACCTGACCTTGAACTTCTAGCCTCCAAACCTGTGAGCTGAGTAAGCCTCTTTTCTCCTTAAAATACCCAGTCTCATTTATTTTGTTGTAGCAATAGAAAACAAACTAAGACATTATCTCAAAATTTTCACCTCAACCATGGATTTGATGTTGATGGGAGGTACCCTATATCCAGGAAAGAGGGATGGGCTGCCTATTCACAACCAGCTACTATACCTTTAAAATTATATACATAAAAGTCAGTCTCCTCTTTGAGTTAAAGATATATTTGAGTCTGAATTTAAACTTCCTAGAGCTTACAGGCTTAAAGCCTAGTGGCTTATAACACTTTAGATATAGTTTGATAGCAAATAAAGAAACTTCTGTGATGATATTCATTTGGAGGGTATAATCCCAAAGTGGAATTTTTCTTTGGATCATTTCAAAATATCTTCCAAATGAAACCTTATAATTTGAATAAAAGGAAATAATCAGATATATAATTAGTTTTATATACATCTCTTATAATCAAAATACAACTGGAATCTGTAATCTCAGTCATTCAGGAGACTGAGCCAGGAGGATCACAAATTGAGGCCAGCCTGGCAACTTAGTAAGACTCTGTCTCAAAAACAAACAAACAAAAACAAAAAATGCTGGGGATATAGCTCAGTGGAAAAGTGCCTCTGGGTTCAATCCTTAGTACTAAGAAAGAAAGAGAGAGAGAGAGAGAGAGAGAGAGAGAGAGGAAGGAAGGAAGGAAGGAAGGAAGGAAGAAAAAAAAGAAAACTGTAGGCAATTTAATATATTTTTGGTCACTGTAGTAACTAATATGTTCAGTTACAAATATGTCAGATTTTTATGTTTTCTTTTGATTCTCACTTGTCCTTACCTTTATTCCCTATAGTTAAATATGTGTTTCCCTTGTCTTTTGCAATTTTTCTCTAGTGAGCTAGTATGTACATCTATTTTTTTTCTTTTTTTTTTTTTTTTTTTTTTTGCATTTCATTAACTATTAGCAGTTTGGTTTTGGAATCCACACATTAACTATATTTCTCTATTTTATATTCAATACCAGGTTGAAGGCACAAGAGGGAACAAAATTCTTCTCAAAGGAACTTACTTTCTAGGAAAGGATACACATATACTAAACAAGGGGGAAAGTAAACAAGAGGCTCACTCTACTCACGGTTATGGGCACTAAACAGCCACGAGCTAGAGAGTTAGTAGGGTAAGCCCTGTTGTCATGCTTGTCAAAAGAAATCCTCTGAGAGAAGGTGACTTTCGAGCTGGAAACCAAAAAATTAAAAAATGCCAGGGGAAAAACATATTTCATGTAGGAAAATGACACAGAAGACAAAAGTCTCAGTATATAGGGAAAAATTAAAATCAGAATGGGTAAAGGATAAGGCTAAAAGTGATGTATGATGAGGCTGGAGAAGACAGGAGCCAGATTAATAGACTAGCCATATCATTTATCATCCAAACAGGGATGCTTTTGATTAAAATTGGGAACTGCTGATAATTACACTAGAACAAAGGGCTCAAACCAGGATTACCCTGGGCAGCTCGAATAATCATATGCCAGGATAAGTGGTTTGGATCTTTCAGTGTGTTATGAGAAGGTATCAAAGACTATTAAGTAAAACTTCCCATGTTTTAAAAAGTTTTCCTTGTTGAGCCAGCAAGGTAGCTCAGTGGTAGAGTACTTGTCTAACATGCGCAAGGCCCTGGGTTCAGTTCCTAGTACCACAGGGGGAAAAAAATCTTTTTTCCTGGCTATGTGGAATGGGAAGGGTCAAGAATGAAAAAGGAGGGCCAGATTTGAGATACACAGGCAGGTGATGATAGTGGCTGTGATGAAAATGTTGACAGTGAAAATGGAAAAGAAGAGAGGATTTTCAATATGGCAAATTCAAGGGAAAAGACATAAGTGTGAACCTTCTGTGACCTGGGCATCAGAAGCATGGTGGTGCCATGGGTTACTACAAAGGCCACTGGACAAGGAGGAGGCAAGGTTACATTAAACAATTACTTTCGGTACGTCACAAGGCAATCCAGTGGGGTCATCCATCTTCATAAGGCATCAGGCCTTAGTCCAGGGAAGAAGTCTACAATGCATGGAGAGAACTTGGGAAACATCAAGCTTTTAGGAAGTAAAGTCCTAAGCTGACATGATGAAGATTTGGGCCTACTCTTTCTTCTATTAGACATAGGGTCTCTAGTCTAGTTCCCAGGTCCTTGATCCACTTTTAGTTGAATTTTGTGCATGGTGAGAGATAGGGGTTTAGTTTCATTTTGTTACACATAGATTTCCAGTTTTCCCAGCACCATTTGTTGAAGAAGCTATCTTTTCTCCAGTGTACATGTTTGGCTCCTTTGTCTAGTATAAGGTAACTGTATTTAAGTGGGTTTGTCTCTGTATCTTCTATTCTGTACCATTGGGCTACATGTCTGTTTTGGTGCCAGTACCATGCCGTTTTTGTTACTATAACTTTGTAGTATACTTTAAGGCCTTGTATTGTGATGCCTCCTGCTTCACTCTTCTTGCTAAGGATTGCTTTAATTATTCTGGATCTCTTATTCTTCCAAATGAATTTCATGATTGCCTTTTCTATAAGAAATGATGTTGGGATTTTAATTGGAACCACATTAAATCTATATAGCACTTTGGGTAGTATGGCCATTTTGACAATATTTATTCTGCCTATCCAAGAGCATGGGAGATCTTTCCATCTTCTAAGGTCTTGTAAAATTTATTTCTTTAGTGTTCTGTAGTTTTCATTGTAGAGGTCTTTCACTCTTTTGTTAAATTGATTCCCAAGGTTTTTTTTGTTTTTTTGTTTTTTTGAGGCTATTGTGAATGGGGTAGTTTTCCTAATTTCTCTATTAGAGGATTTATCACTGATGTATAGAATCACTGTATTTATCACTGATGTATAGATGTATTTATCACTGATGTATAGATTGATTTGTGGGTGTTGATTTTATATCCTGCTACTTTGCTGAATTCATTTATTAATTCTAAAAGGTATTGGTGGAATTTTTGGATCCTATAAGTATAGAATCATGTCATTGGCAAATAATGATAGTTTGAGTTCTTCTTTTCCTATTTGTATCCCTTTAATTTATTTCATCTGTCTAATTTCTCTGTCTAGTGTTTCAAGGACTATGTTGAATAGCAGTGGTGAAAGAGGGCATCCCTGTCATGTTCCCGTTTTTAGAGGGAATGCTTCCAATTTTTCTGCATTTAGGATGATGTTGCCCTTGAATTTAGCATAGATAGCTTTTACAAAGTCAAGGTATGTTCCTACTATCCCTAGTTTTTCTAGTGTTTTGAACATAAAAGGGTGCTATATTTTGTCAAATGCTTTCTCTGCATCATGATAAAATCATATGATTCTTATCTTTAAGTCTATTGATGTGATGGATTATGTTAACTTATTCCCATATGTTGAACCAACCTTGCATCCCTGGAATGACACCCCACTTGATCATGGTACACTATTTTTTTTAATATGTTTTTGCATGTGATTTGCCAAAACTTTATTGAGAATTTTTGCATCTATGTTCATCGGCGATATTGGTCTGAAATTTTCTTTCTTTGATGGCTCTGTCTGGTTTTGGTATCAGGGTGATATTTGCCTCATAGAATGAGTTTCTATTTCATGAAATATTTTGAGGAGTATTGGTACAATTCTTCTTTGTAGGTCTTGTAGAACTCTGCTGAAAATCCATCCAGTCCTTGGTGTTTCTTGATTGGTAAGCTCTTGATGGTATCTTCTATTTCCTTGCTTGAAATTGATCTGTTTAAGTTGTGCATGATCTCCTGGTTCTGTTTGGGTAGGTCATATGCCTCTAGAAACTTGTGGGTGTCTTCAGAGTTTTCTATTTTACTGGAGTACAAATTTTCAAAATACTTTCTAATTATCCTCTGTATTTCAGTAGTGTCTGTCGTGATATTTCCTTCTTCATCATGAATTTTAGTAATTTGGGTTTTCCCTTCTTCTTTTCATTAAGGTGACTAACGGTTTGTCAATTTTGTTTATTTTTTCAAAGAACCAGCTTTTTGTTTTGTCAATTTTTTGAATTGTTTCTTTTGTTTCAATTTCATTGATTTTAGCCCTGATTTTAATTATTCCCTGTCTTCTACTTCTTTTGGTGTTGGTTTGTTCTTCTTTTTCTAGGGCTTTAAGATGTAGAGTCAAGTTATTTATTTGTTGACTTTTTCTTCTTTTAATAAATGAGCTTAATGCTATGAACTTTTCTCTTAGCACTGCCTTCATAGTGTCCCAGAGATTTTGATATGTTGTATTGGAGTTTTCATTTACCTGTAAGAATTTTTTTATCTCTTCCCTGACATCTTTTGTTATCCTTGCATCATTCAATAGCATATTATTTAGTTTCCAGGTGTTGGAGTAGTTTCTATTTTTTAATCTGTCATTGATTTCTAATTTTATTCCATTGTGGTCAGATAGGATGCAGGGTAGTATCTCTATTTTTTTGTATTTGTTAAGACTGGCTTTGTGACATATGATCTATTTTGAAAAAGGATCCATATACTGCTAAAAAAAAAGTGTGCTCACTCGCTGATGGATGGAATTCTCTATATATGTCTGTTAATTCTAAATTATTGATTGTTTTATTGAGTTCTATGGTTTCTTTGTTTAGTTTTTGTTTGGAAGATTTATCTAGTGGTGAGAGAGCTGTGTTAAAGTCACCAAGTATTACTGTGTTGTGGTCTATTTGATTCCTATATTTGAGAAGGATTTGTTTGATATATGTAGATGCCCCATTGTTTGGGGCATAGATATTTATGATTGTTATGTCTTGTTGATGTATAATTCTCTTAAGAACTATGAAATGTCCTTCTTTATCCCTTTTCACTAACTTTGAAGTCTACTTTACCTGATATGAGGATGAAAACTCCTGCTTGTTTATGAGGTCCATGTGAGTGATACATTTTCCCACCCTTTCACTTTCAGTCTGTGGATGTCTTTTCCTATGAGATGAGTCTCTTGAAGGAAGCATATTGTTGAGTCTTATTTTTTATCCAATCTTTCAGTCTATGTCTTTTAATTGATGATTTTAGACCATTCACATTCAGGGTTATTATTGAAATATGGTTTGTAATCCTGGTCATTTTGGTTTATTTTTGGTTTTTACCTTGATTTGGTTTCTCCTTTGATTGGCTTTTTTTTTTAGTGTAGTTCCTCTCTTTGTATATTTTCATTGTTGGTTATCATATCCTCCTCATAGAATATTTTGCAAGAATGCAGGCTTCCTTGCTGTAATTTCTTTTAACTTTTGTTTATTATGGAAGGTTTTTATTTCATTATCAAATCTGAAGCTCAATTTTGCTAGATATAAGATTCTTGGTTGGAATCCATTTTCTTTCAGAGCTTTGTATATGTTGTTCCATGATCTCCTGACTTTTAGGGTCAGGGGTGAAAAATCGGCTGAGATCTGAATTGGTCTCCCCCTATATGTAATCTGATTCCTCTCGCAGCCTTTAAATTTCTATCCTTATTCTGTATTCTGGGCATTTTCATTATAATGTGCCTTGGTGTAGATCTGTTGTAATTTTGTACATTTGGTGTCCTGTAAGCCTCTTGTATTTGATTTTCCAATTCATTTTTCATGTTTGTGAATTTTTCTAATATTATTTCATTGAAGAGATTGTGCATTCCTTTGGTTTGAAATTCTATACCTCCTTCTATCCCAATAAATCTTAGATTTGGTCCATTGATTCTATCCCATATTTCTTGTATGTTCTGTTCATGATTTCTTACCATCTTCATTATATGGTCAACTTTATTTTAAATATTGTATATTTTGTCTTCCAAATGATCTAGTCTGCTGATGATGCTTTCTATCGAGTTTTTAATTTGGTTTATTGTTTCCTTCATTTCAAGAATTTCTGATTGTTTTTTTTTTTCACAATCTCTAGCTCTTTCTTAAAGTAATCTTTTGCTACCTGTATTTGCTCTCTTATCTCTTTGATAGAATGATTGATGGTTGCCTTTATTTGCTCTCTTATTTCTTTGTTGGAGTGATCAATTTTTGCCTGTATTTGCTTGCTTAAGTCATTCCTTAATTCACAGATCACTTTAATTACATACATTCTGAATTCTTTCTCTGACATTTCATCAACTGTGCCGTCAATGGATTCTATTATCATAGTATCTTGGTTTATTTGGGGCACTTTCTTCCCTTGTTTTTTCATGTTGATTTGTATCTTCCTTTCTTGTAATGCCTATCTGATGTATTGCAGTTTCTATCCTATAATTTTATAGTGACAATACAGACTATCTGTATCTCACCTTGGAATTCACTTCCAGTCCTCAGCAAGTGTCCCCAGATGGACACTACTCCCACTAAAAATGATGGCAGCGGTAGTGGAGGTAACTCAAGATGGCAGTGGGAGTGGCCTTGGCTGGGCTCCCTCAGAGGTCCCTGAAGGTGGTCTGGGCCCTGGTCTGTGCTCCTGCTGGTTGGCAGGAACTCTGGTGCAGAATTGGTGGCCATTTTAGGACTCACTTAGGTCAGGTCTCCCACAGGAATCCCCAGAGGCAGTCCTTTCCCTGGGTCTGGGTTCCCCTGTGACTGGTGGCTAGCAGTCTCAGGTCTGCCCTTGGCTGGGCTCCTGGGGTGGTCCCTAAAGGTGGTCCTGGGCCCTGGCCTGTGCTCCCACCAGAGGGCAGGAACTCTGGTGCAGAACTGGAAGGGTTTCCCCCAGATTTAAATTGTCTCTGTGTTCAACAATTTTAAGTAAACACTGAAGGAATTGCTTGGCATTCATTGCAGCATTTGATGCTTAAAATCAACAAACCAATGAATGTTTATGCATTGTTTTATCAAAACGATGGAAACACTGACATATTGAACTCAGCAGTTTCTATTTTGCTTGATTTACACACTGTTAACATCACTCTCAATCTTCAGCTTACTGCTGAGTGAGAAAGGATTGAAAGGAAAAGAAACCATGGGTTGCCCTATCTTTCCCTTTCCTCTCTGCTCTAGTTGAGATGTATTCTGTCCACCAAGGGTTCAGGTGTTGGAAATTTGGATCTCAGTGTGGTGATGTTGAGAGGGAGGTTCAAGCCTTTAAGAGGTAGGGCTGGGTGGGAGGTTGTTAGATCATTATGGACATCCCTTGGAAGGGATTAACACAGTTCTCATGAGACTTGACTCTCTGGCTCCTGTTTTGCCATATGATAATTCCCTCATGCATGTGCTCCCACCATGGTGATACCATCCTCTATAAGGTCCTTACCAATACCAAGCCAATGCTAGCACCATGCCCCTGAGGGTCCAGAACTGTAAGCTAAATAAACCTCTTTTCTTCATAAAATACCCAGTCCTAAGTATTTTGTTATGGTAAAAGAAAAAAGACTAATACATACTATGACATCATTTGTACTACATGCATCTGGTTAATGTAGGGAAATAACATGTTATCTATTGATAACATTATTAATATTATTAATTAATTAACATTTATTGATATTATTAGTAATAATATGTTATTAAATGTAACATTTTATTATCAGTTTACTATGGCTGCCATAACAAAGCACCATAGATTAGATGGCTTAAATGATAGAAATTTTGGAAGCTGCAAGTCCTAGACCAAGGTATCAACAAAGTCAACAAAGTTGATGTCTTAGTCAGTTTTTTTTCTTTTTTTTTTTTTGCTGCTGTGACTAAAGGATCTGACCAGAGCAACTATAGGAGAGGAAGAGTTTATTTGAGGGCTCACAGTTTTAAAAGTCTTAGTCCATAGAAAGTTGGCTCCATTCCTCAGGGATAGAGAAGAGGCTAAACATCATGGCAGGAGAGGGTGGTGGAAGGAAGCAGTTCACATGATGGTGATCAAAAAACAGAGAGACTTCACTCTCCAAATACAAAATATGTACCACATAGCCATGCCCCAATTAACCACTTTCTCCAGCCACACCCCACCTGCCCACAGTTACCAATTAATCCCATCAGAGAGTAATTCAGTGATTAGTTTAAGACTCTCACAACCCAATCATTTCTCCCCTGAACCTTCTTGCATTGTCTCACACGTGAGCTTTTGGGGCACACCTCACATCTGAACCATAACAGTTGGTTTCTTCTAAAGCTTCTCTCCTTGCCTTTTAGATAGCTGCCTTCTCCTTGTACCTTCAATGATCTACTGTCTGTACGAGTATGTGTCCAAATTTTCTCTCCTTACAAGGATAGCAATCACTGGATTAGGACCTACTCTAGTAACCTCGTTTAATTTAATTACCTTTCTAAAGACCGTATCTCCATAACCTGAAGTACTGAGGGTTAGCACTTCAATATTAAGTTTTGCAGGGACATTATTTTCAGGGACATAATCCATAACTGTAAGAAAGGATATGATAGTGTTACCTGCTTGTTCATACTTCTTAATGGCATAGCTGTCTTCCTGCATTTGATGCAAGTTCTGGTTCTAACAAAAAGCATGGCCTCTTGTAGCTGTCATCTCCTCTACTCAGGGAGCTATAAGTGCAAAACACTTGTTTGGATCCTCTTTCAGTCTCATCGACTCTCACACAATGTGAGTCCACCAGAGTTCTGTGCTCATGGAGCAATAAAAAGGCTATACGAGAATGGTGTGGCAACAGACAGCAGACACATTTCGAGCATTTCCTCTGCTCACACACATGCTGCATGTGCATCAGATCTCACACAACAAACACTGCTATAAATATAAAATTAAGAATTTCAAGATTGTGATGGCGGAATATTAAAACAAATGAGAGCCCTTCTTAGAGCAAGGCCCCAAATAAAAGGTAAGCATGTTCTAGAACTCACTTACCAGAATCACAAATGCTATATGAGAAAGAAGCGTCAGTGGGCAGTGGACATTCATACTGCGTGTATCTCCTTTATTCACATATATGCCCTACTGTCCTACCAGACTTCATTTACAAAACATGAGCTTCAAAGTAAAATTATGAAGTATTTCAAGAGCAAAGCATGAAACCAAGTGCTTCCCTGCATGAGGCCCCTTCCTTGTAACTGCTCAGGTTGCATGCTCATGTTTGAAGACAGATGTGGCCACCCACAAAAATACTGGCCACATGGACAGGAAGCCTTCTCTGTTTAGCCTCTCCTCTGAGTTGGCCCATAGTCATGGCATGGTTGGAAATCTCTTCATCTTTCTGAAGATTGCCATGTGGTTTCAGCAAAAAAATATCAGACACACCTGATAAAACCATATAGAACACAATACAGCTGCAAAATATAAAAATCAAAACTACACAGTCTACAATGTATGTTAATAGCACCCCTATTTCAGCTTCTACATAAAATACTATGTATTATAAATACATCTTATAGACAAAGATATTAGATAAAATAAAACAGTATGTAAGCTGGCACAGGATGTGAGGCATGTAATAACATAATAAAATGATCTTAATTTTTAAAATGTTCATTTTTATATCTCATCTTTATTTCATTAGCAAAATGCACATATAGACAGTCAGCTTCCAAGCTGGACACCTGGCTGCCCTAACCTTTTCCTGTCTGGTCCTGCTGTTCTGTTTCAGCAGTTTCAAAGTATGCATCAGCTGCTAATGGTTTGTCAGTCCAGCCCCATCTGTGTTGTGGTTAGTGAGTGTGTCCAGCAATCCATTATTTGATATTCCCAGTATCCAGCAATCCATTATTTGATATTCCTATTTTCCAGTGTAGTTGGAACTTTGCATCAATTTTCATGCTTCCAAGAGTTTTCAATGGGAGAGGCAGGAAGGGCAAATCAGTTAGCTGCCTTCAGAGCCAATAAATCCACCTGCAAAACTGTCATTTAACAACAAAGAAAAAGCCATGGGTTTTCTGGGGTCAGAGACCCCCAAAACATACCAGCTTAAACTACTGGATGGCACATGTGCATGCACACACATACACACACGGGCACAATGTTATTCATGGGGTGTGGGGGACATTGACTCAATGATAACAACCAAGAGTATACTCTATTCACCTGCAGCTCCCTCTACCATTGTAAGTTAAGCTCTGCTCTCTCCTGTGACAAGACATTCAATAAATGCATAAATATGTAACATGTTCAGATTAATGTGTTATAAAAAATTTAATAGTACTGGGAATGAAAGAATTTGGTAGGAGGAGACATAAGAAGGGAGTCGTATTTTAAGTAGGGTGGCCTTGGACAATCCTACTGATGGAGTGACAAGAATACATCTATAGGACGTTAGAGAGCAGCCATACAGATGCAGGGAGGAATGAGACCAAAGCAGAAGCTTCATGGGTCTGAGGAAGAACAAGGAAGCCAATTTTCCAGAGCACAGTGGGAGAAGGTGATGTTTGAGAGTTGTTTTAATTATAAGATAAGAGCCTGCTGGTGTTTTTGCATCAAGAACTGGTATGACTGTTCTCTCCCACTGTTCTATGGTGAAGAAATCTAGAAGATCAAGGAGGTTGGGGCAATTGCTTGGAAGGAGGCTATGGCAACAACTTGGGGGAAATATGGTAGTGGCTTACACAGGGCAGAATTGCGGGAGATAGGGAGGTGCAGTCAGGTATGGGTTGTGATCCCATGGAGTGTCTAATGAAATAGATTTAGGCTGCAGATGAAAAACTGCTATCAAGGATGACTCCAAGGTTTTTAACTCAAGCAACAGAAAGAATAGAATTGCAAGTTTCTGATGTTTATTTTTTTTCCTCTGTCCTTTTTTGTGTATTTTAAAATATTTTATAATATAAACTTGACAGCCCTCTGATGGTAGCCTTTGACAGTTTATTATTTTATAGGACTTATCCCATGTCTTGTTATTTCTTTTCTTTTACATTAATGTAGATCACAAGTAATTCTACACTTTTTCTGACATTATCAAGAAAGTACATTGTAGGGGCTGGAAATGGAGCTCAATGGCAGAGTGCTTGCCTAGCATGCACAAGGTCCTGTGCCCAAGGTCCTGGATTCAATCCCCAACACAACAAAAAAGAAAGACAGACGGACAGAAAGACAGAGAGACAGAGACTGTCCTGCAATTTATTCTAATTTATAAAATAATGTAAAATTTTGAAATGTTTTCCATAACTATTAGATCATGAAGTATGTATGTCATACCTTACAATTAGTGGTTGTAATTCTACTGTATAAAACACCACATGTAGATTCTCTGGATGTTCTTTCTTTGGAAATCTCAAAACTAAATGAACTGTGCTAGCCAGATTCTCATTTCTTTAACCAAAATACCTACAAGAACAACTTAGAGGAAGGAAGATTTATTTTGGATCATGATTTAATGATTTCAATCCATGATCAGCCAGCTCCAAGGCAGAAATATCATGGTGGAAGAGCATGGCAGAAGAAAGCTACTCATCTCATCAGCCAGGAAGCAGAAAGAGAGAGAGAGAGAGAGAGAAAAGATAAAGCCCCCTAGGCCATGCCCCCAGTGACCTGCTTCCTCCTGTTCCCCATAGACCCACCTCCTCATGGATTTCATCACCTTCCCAGTAAGTCTATTCAAATTATTAATCATCAAATGGATGAATCCACAGATGAGGTCAAAGCCCTCAGAATCCAAACTTTTTACCTGTGAACATCTCTGCATCACTTTTTGTGGGACATTGCAGATCCAAACCCTAACGAGCTTTCTGTGTTCTCCAAATGCAAGATTACCTTGGACTAGGATTTTCAAGTGGGAACTATTTTGGAGAACACTGAATATAGCCACCCTTTTGTAAAGATGTCTAATCAGATATGAATAATGAAAAAGATGAGCATAAAATTCACCATCGACACTAAGATATTTTTAACTATGAGAAGAAGCGTAATAATTATTCCACTGTAATAATGGACATACACAGGGCTGTCCCTGGCACCCTAGTTGTGGTACATGTTGGCAACAGACACAGAAGCTAACCTAACAATAATTTAGTTACAAAGACATCATCTGCTGCAGAAGCCTGAGGGGCATGACAAATGCAAGCCTGATCCAAGCTGAGTTTGCAGCACAAGATGCTATAATTTAACAGTGGGGCAGAGAAACAGTAGTTTTTAGGCAGAAGCAATGAAGATAGTTTGGTTCTAGGACAGTCATCTGGGTTGGTGCAGCATCAAGCGCAGTACTGAGAAAAGAAATAGCAACATAAAGGGCAGGCCAAGAAAGCAAAGATCTGAACAAGGCTATCCTCCAAGCACCAGTCAGGGAATCAAATCAGAAAGTCCAGCCCCAGCCTCTGTCTCTCAGTCCCATGAGTATCCTTCATACAACTTAGAACAGCTGAGGTGTCCCAATCTTTCCTTGATCTTGAGACCAGTGGGATTCTGATGATCCTATTGGCTTTGTCTAAATGAACCTTAAGAAGACTAAATTCTCGATAAAGAAATAATGCCTGAAAGAGACTTGCCATCTACATCATTTTACATGAATAGAAATAAGAAGACATAGAATGTGTCTTTTTTTTTTGTACTAAGGATTGAACCCAGGGGTACTTAATCAGTGAGCCACATCTTCAAGGCTTTTTATTATTTGTATTTTGAGATGGGGTCTCCCTAAGTTACTGAGGCTGGTCTTGAACTTGCAATCCTCCTGCCTCATCCTCCAGAGCAGCTGAGATTACAGGAGTGTGCCACTGTGCCCAGCAAGTCTTATAGAATAATAAAATGTTAGATGTTATCATCACAGGGCAAAGTTTATATTATAAAATATTTTCAAACACACAAAAAGTACAGAGAAAAAAAATAATCACCTGTGATTTGCCAATCAGTGTTTCCAAACCCTAATATTTTGCAATATTTGTTTCCAATCTTTTGTTCTCCAGAAGTAAAACATTACAGAAGACAGCTAAACTCCACTGTCTATCCTTCACCTATCCCATCCCATTTCTCTTCCTCCCACCTCAGATGTAACCACTCTTATGAATTGGGTATTTTTCATTCCCATGCACATTTTTTATGCTTTGACTAAATATGGATGTATACATTTAAATACACTAATGTCAGGAAGACTTCAACCTGTGTTTAAATGATGCCATAAAACTTGTAGTACTCTGCAACTTTGTTTTTCTTACCACATTACATTTTTAGTTATATACTTTTGGGTACTTTCAACTACAATTCATTATTTCAGTAGCTGAAATTTTATTTTTTGTATATGTATATAGTGATATATACATGTATATATTCACAAAGATAATAGGTGATCAAGATAGATATAAAGAGGCCAAGTGGTGTGGCTCATGCATGTAATCCCAGTGGCTCAGGAGGCTGAGGCAGGAGGATTGCCAAGTTCAAAGCCAACCTGAGTCACTTAGCAAGGCCCTCAGCAACTTAGAGAGACCCAGTACAAAAGAGGAGGTAAAAAAGATAAACATAAAGAGAAGATGAACAGACACAAAGATAGAAACCTTCTTTAAATGAATGGTTGTTTCCAATTAGTTGCTATTGCAAATTCCACCGGCAATGGTAGAATCTTGATTGTTCCCCATGCATGCCATCTCGTGAATTTTTACTTTTTTAAAAAATTGCTCCCTCTCTAATGGGTATGATATAAAATCTGATTGTTGTGGAATTTCCACTTCCCAATACTAGTGAGATTGAGAATCAATTTCATGTGTTTGTGGGCCTCTCAGGGTTCTTCTGTGAGTTTCTGGTTCACATCATTCACCCACTTTTCTCCAGTTGTTTTTATATATTCCAGGCCTAACCACTTTTTCATTATATGCTTTACTAATGTCCACCACTCCCTGGAATGTATTTTCACTTTGATTCTGAGGTCTTTTATTCTGAGAAAGTTTTTCATTTTAATGAAAACAGATCCACCAAAATATTTCTTTTTTTTTTTTTGCTGATGCTTTCTGTGTCTTACTTTTTAAGTTTTTTCCCACTTCAAGTTTACATTTCTATCAAAAGTATTACCTCTATGTTTTACATGTATACATGATTTTTACACATATGTCTTTAAATTACCTGGAGCTTAGTTTTGCGATTGGGATGAGGTAGGAATCAAATTTGTTTTCCCCAATGAAGTAATTCATTCTCCCTAGCAATATGTATTGAACAATCCACCTCTCCCCATTTGTAACCACCTCCCCTGTCACCTACTCACAGGTCTATCCTCGAACCTTCTTTTCTGTTAAATTGATTCATTCTTCTAGGCCAGAACTAATATCAGTTAATCAATTCAGCTTTGTAACAAGTATCAGTATTTGGTGGGACAAGTTCCCTGTTATTTTTATTCTCCGTCCTCAAATCCACCTGAGATGTTCTTTTTTTAAAATATTTTTTAGTTATACATGGACACAGTGTCTCTATTTTTGTTTTACTTATTTTTATGTGGTGCTGAGGATCAGACCCAGTGCCTCACACGTGCGAGGCACGCGCTCTGCCACTGAGCCACAACCTCAGCCCCCTGGGATGTTCTTAATCTTTTTTATCCCACCCCACCCACCCACCCAACACACACATAAGAATTTAAGGTCAGTTGCTCAAGTTCCATGAAAAAAATCTACAGGAATTTTCATTAAAATTGCATGGAATTTATGGATTAATTTGGAGAAAAGTTGTGTCTTTAACGTTTCCCATCTATGCCTTTGTGTCATAGCAGATTCTGCATCTTGCCTTTCCAAAAAGTTTCTTTACTTTCTTCTTTGATAACAAAATACAACTATTTTTGGACAAGGCAATGGGCCCAGCTTCAGGTGAAGAATATACAGTAAGTGTCCAATAAGTAGCTGCTATTCAAATATCATGACCCCATGGTCTACCATTTTGGTAACCTCAGCTAAATAAAGATCTGTGCAGGGGTTGGCAGATTAAAGTCCATGGGTCAGATTATGATCCACCTCCTATTTATAGCCATATCCATTGCTTGCACACTGTTGCTATCTACTTCAACACTATGGCAGTAACATTGTATAGCTGCGATAGAGACTGACTCCTTGGGGCCTCCAGAGTCTACCTGGCCCTTTCACAGAAAATGTTTGCCAATCCCTGACTTAAACAGTATTCTTTGCCAGATATTGGCATGGATTAGTTCTATTCCTCTTGCCAGTTGCTTACTGTTCCATTCTTATTTTCAGCTACAAGTGATCTAGAGTTGGCTGAACACTTAAGGAAGGACTTCTGAATTCCCTTCCCAATAAAGACGATGTCTATTCAAAAAACAAAAAGGTCGCCATCAACTCCTCCACATTTTTCCTGACTTAAGTATAGACTTGATGGCTATAGCTCTGAAAGCTATCTTGCAATTATGGAGAAGGACTGGAGGGAAGTAATAATCTGAGGTGACAAACAGCTACATAATTTGCAGTGTTCAATTAAAAAAAATGGAAATGGAGGGCCTTTGTTCAAAAAGCAAGGAAAAAGTGTCATTAAAGGTACTAAGAGTTGGACATGGTAGCTCAGGACTGTGATCCCAGCTCTTGGGGAGGTTGAGGCAGAAGAATACCAAGATTAAGGCCAGCCTCATGGACTTAGCAAGTCCTTGTCTCAAAATAAAATTTAAAAATGACTGGGGATATAGCTCAGTAGTGGAACATTTTCCTAGCAAACACAAGGCCCAGAATTCAATTCCCAGTGCCAGAAAACCAAATAAGTAAAAAGGTACTAAGATATATAACTTTTTCCTTTCCTTTCTTCCTTTTCTCAACAGGCCATAGTATTTTCATTTGCTATGAAATGTTCTCCTCAAAGAAGAATTAAAGTCTACCAGTGTAACCCCACCTCATGTTCAACCACAAGAATGGAATCCTAATTAGAATAATTTATACTCCATGTATGTATAGTATGTCAAAACACATTGTACTTTTATGTATATCTAAAAAGAACAAATTTTAAAAGTAAACACATTACAGTTCTCAAATAAAATCTCAAATTATTGCATTGAATTTTATCATTTTCTTTATATTGTGCAATGCCATTTTGAAATGCAACATAAAAGCATTTGATTCATATGCAGAATCACCAAAATTACACTATTTGTATTTCATAGCTCATGCATGCATGCATATGCATCTCATTCTTAATAGAACAGTGGAAACACAGCACTACATTAACTTAATTCCATGTTTTGATTGACACACATCTTACCAACACTCTGCCTTTAACATATTGATGGGTAAGGAAAGACTGAAAAGAAAGGTATAATAGATTGCTTTAGCTTTGCCTTGCTTTTATGCCATCATGGTTCCTAAAAATAAGATGGCTAATAGAGATGATGTAAGTAAGAAAAGATATAAGGCTCCTTGTTTGCCCATGTTTCTTAGAATGGCCCTGCCCTTCTTCTGTGTTCAAAGTTCTCCTGACATGTAGCACATGTAACTTGTGCTCATTTTGAGTCTCCCTGAGCTCCATGCACCCTGGATCCACTAGACATCCCTGTTTAGGATAAATCACAGAGATTACATGTGAAAGGAGTTGTAAAGAATAGCAAACACCCACATTGCATATGTCACCTGCATGTTCCATTGTCCTATCAGACTTCATCTGCTAAATACAGGTTCAAAGATAAAATGATCAAGACTTTCAAAACAGCAACAGCAGAGCATTAAACTAAGCACAGGTCTGTGTGAAGTTACAGACCACATGTCCATGACGCTAGTCTTGATGGCAGAGTAAAAAAGTCAAAGCCGAAGTCATCACTGACATTGTTGAGCTGCCAAAATAAACTACCTTCAGACGTTTTCTTAAACAGTAAATTTCCTTATGATTTAACTCCAGTTTTTCTTTGTCTAACATCTGAAACCACTTCATGTCCTTTGTGAGATTTATTTCTAGGCACATTAGACTTTATATTGCTATTGCAAACTATAATCTTTCAAATTATATTCTTTCTAATTATTTGTTCTTGTGGCATATGAATATAATAGATTTTTTATAATGATATTTTATTCAGAATCTACTGAATTCTCTAATTGGTCCTAACAAGAGTCTCTTGGATTCTCTTAGATCCTCTTGGGTTTTAATCGCAAATTTATAAATATTATACATAAATATTGAAAATGGTTTTCCTTTATTTTCCAGTCTTTATGACTTTTTCCTGGTCTTACTACAACTAGCCTGTACCTCCAGTATAATGACGAGTGAACTCCCTGCTCTTGTTCCTAACTTCAAAGAGAATTTTCTGTTCATGATTAAGTATTCTATTTACTATAGAATTTTGATGAATTCCTTTTGTCAAGTAAAAGAAATACACTGGTATTTCTACTTTGCTGAGAGTTTTTATAGTAAGAGAATGCAGAGCTTTATCCGATGATTTTTTCTGCATCTTTTGAGGTAATCAAATGTTTTGTGTCATTTTCTATACACAGAAGTACATCAAGAGATTCTTTAAAGACTCTCCACACTTCCAAGCTATCCCCAACTTGATTATGACGTATTGTATTATACACATATACTCACATATACACCCATACACAAACACACCCATATATGTGAATTCAATATGAACATCTTTTTTATAAATATTTTTAAATCATAATCTTCCTTTCTTGTGATGTTTTCTGGCTTTGTTAACAAGGTTGTATTACCCTTACCAAGGAGGCGGGAAGCATTTCCTCCTCACTTAGTCTTGGTAATTTATTTATTTAGCAAATATTTAGAATACACCATAAAAGCAGCTCGGGAGCCTGAGTCAGGAGGATGGCAAGTTAAAAGCCAGCCTCAGCAACTTAACAAGGCCCTAAACAATGCAGTGAGAGCCTGTCTCTAAATAAAATGCATAAAAAGGGCTGAAGATGTTGTTTGGTGGTTAAGTGCCTCTGAGTTCAATCCCTGGTACATACCCACCTCCTCAAAAAAAGGAATATACCATAAAATACCAGGATTATTTGTTCCTTAAATGCTTGGGAGAATATCCCTAGGATCTGAATGGACCTTATGTGGGTCTTTTCTTTATTTGCTTTTGGCTATTATTGCAGTTAATATTTTTAAACTGTTGATATAATACTGAGTTTTTCTTCTTGATTCAACATTAGTAGGTTAAGTTTTTCCCCCCCAAATTTTTCATTTCACGTTTTTGATTTATTACATGTATTTGTTTTTGTTATTTTTTAAATTTACAAACAAAAGCTGTATAGATTTTTTATAATGTACTGTTTTAATATAGAGACTTAAGTTTTCAAAAGTGTGGATAAAGTTCTCCAAACTCCATCATAACAATGATTATATTGCTTACACTTTAGAAGCTTATAAATCCAAATTTCTACCAGATTATAAACTTCCTTAGGCCAAGCACTAGATCTGTTCTTCCATATGTGCCTAGAATCAAGTAAATGGCAGAAATTCTTGTACAATTTGTTCAGTGAACAAATGAATGGATGAACAACTGTATTTCTAGTTTTAAAAAACTATGTGGAGCTTATGTTTTTTATCTTCAACTCATAAATCATTTTGGTACATTTTTCAACTTCTATTATTTACTACCTTTTTGTACCAAGCAAGAATTAAAGCATCTAATTTGAGAAGCAGATTTAGGAAGGTTTTACTGCATTTGAAGAAGAATTCAAGTTCATTTTAAACCATCATTCCATTACTCATAGAATATTTTATATTTTTAATAACTTAATATCCTAAAACAAAATTTCACTGCAACATGTTCAGAAAGTTTTCTTTATTTCATGAAAATGGAACCTAAGTAACAGTTACTAAGGGATTTGAAACAGAGATTAGCATAGATTTGCGTAGCACAAATGATCCTTTGTGCATGGTAAACAGTCTACTTTTCATTTAAAAAATTAATATCCGTGACTGTGATGCTCACTAAGACTAGTTTAAATATAATCCTCTTCTCTTTAATTTCCACGAGGCCAGCACCGCTTGATCTGATTATGTAATGTCCAAAATCTCGCGTTCTACTGGCTAAGTGCACAGAGCCTCTAGAAGCTGGTGCTAATAGAAGTCTTTGGATATTAATAAAATTTCTATCTTTTAAGAAGGTTTTGAAAATGCACTCAAGGTCAAATAGTCCAAGGAATCAAAGTGGAATCATTTTAATATTGTTATCTCCGAATTCTGAAGATTTATTTTCTTACAAAAAGTTCCAGCATTCTTTTCTCATTGGTTCCCACCAATCTCCTTCACTTTAGATCCTTATCTTACTCCCCGGGGAAGTATGTCCAATTCTCTCATTTTCACTAGTTACAATCTATTGATCCAGGGCCCAGTTCTGCCAATAGGGAGTTGTCTCTGCCTCATCTCCAGGTCCAGGAGGAGACACTGGGACCACCTTCCTAGGGCTCAGTGAATACCTCTATTTGCATGTTCTAGAGATTTCCAGGCTCATCGTAAATTTCCAAATAACCCCACCTTATCAACAAGCTTTTTCACTTTAAGAATACTCCCCAAAGACTACTTTATCATGGCCACAAAAGACAATGTAATGTCCACCAAGAGACAATAGAGCTATCCGAGAGGCACAATAAAAGCCAAAAACCCGCAGAGAAAACACTACTCAAAAATGATTGTTAATCAGCCAGTGGCTAATGTTTCGTGTGAGTGCATATAAACGTGAGAGGAGTAACCTTAGATATTAAAATACTTCATCTTTGCAAACTTTGTGATTAATTCAGCAATATGTATGGAGCATCTATGATATACTTTGCATCCTACTGGTTCCTGGAAAAAACAAAATTCACATGTCTGTGGGGTTTATAATTCATTGAGAATGGTACTATATTTTATATAATCATATTTTAAAATATAATCTGGATTATTTTAAATTCTATCACTCATTCTCTTTTTATTCTTTTAAAAACAGCAGAGTGCATTTCCATTCATAGTTCACATATGGAGCACAATTTTTCATTCCTCTGGTTGTACACAAAGTAGAGTCACACCATTCGTGTCTTCATACATGTACCAAGGATACTGATGTCCATCTCATTACACCATCTTTCCTTCCCCCATACCCCTTCCCTTCCCCTTTCTCCCCCATGCCCTATTCAAAGTTTCTCCATTTCTCCTATGCTCCTCCCCAACCCCATTATGGATCAGCATCCACATATCAGAGAGTACATTCAGCCTGTGGTTTTGGGGGATTGGCTAACTTCACTTAGCATGATATTCTCCAGCTCCATACATTTACCTGCAAATGCCATGATTTTATTCTCTTTTATTGCTGAGTAATATTCCATTGTGTGTGGGTGTGTGTGTATATATATATATATATATATATATATATATATATATATATATCTCACAGATATATATATATCTCACAGTTTCTTTATCCATTCATCTATTGAAGAGCATCTGTGTTGGTTCCACAATTGAGCTATTATGAATTGTGCTGCTATAAACATTGATGTGGCTGCATTACTATAGTATGCTCTTTTTAAGTTCTTTGGGTATAGACCGAGGAGCTAGATAGCTGGGTCAAATGGTGGTTCCATTCCAAGTTTATTAGGAATCTCCATACTGCTTTCCAGAGTGGTTGCACCAATTTGCAGTCCCACCAGCAATGTGAGTGTGTCTTTTCCCCCACATCCTCGCCAATACTTGTTGTTGTTTGTGTTCTTAATAACTGCTATTCTGACTGGGGTGAGATGAAATCTTAGTGTAGTTTTGATTTGCATTTCTCTAATTGCTAGAGATGTTGAACATTTTTTCATATGTCTGTTGATTGATTGTGTATCATCTTCTGAGAATGATCTGTTCAGTTTCTTAGCTTTTTTATTGATTAGGTTTTGTTGTTGTTGTTGTTGTTAAGTTTTTTTAGTTCTTTATATATCCTAGAGATTAGTGATCTATCTGATGTACATGTGGTAAAAATTTGCTCCCAAAATGTAGGCTCTCTCTTCATCTCACTGATTGTTTCTTTTGCTAAGAAGCAGCTTTTCAGTTTGAACCCATCCTATTTATTGTTTCTTGATTTTATTTCTTGCACTATAGAAGTCTTGTTAAGGAAGTCTGGACCTCATCCAACATAATATAGATTTGGGCCTACTTTTTCTTCTATTAGGCACAAAGTCTCCAATCTAATTCCTAGGTTCTTGATCCACTTTGAGTTGAGTTTTGTGCATAGTGAGAGATAAATGCTTAATTTCATTTTGCTGCATATGGATGTTCAGTTTTCCCAGCACCATTTATTGAAGAGGCTATCTTTTCTCCAATATATGTTTTTGGTGCCTTTGTCTAGTAAGAGATAACTGTATTTATGTGGGTTTGTTTGTCTCTGTGTCTTCTATTCTGTACCATTGGTCTCCATGTCTGTTTTGGTACCAATACCATGCCATTTTTGTTACTATTGCTCTGTAGTATAGTTTAAGGTCTGGTATTGTGATGCCTCCTGTTTCACTCTTCTTGCTAAGGATTGCTTTAGCTATCCTAGGTCTTTTATTTTTCCAAATAAATTTTATGATTGCTTTTTCTATTTCTATGAGGAATGTCATTGGGATTTTGATTGGAATTGCATTAAATCTGTATAATGCTTTGGGTTATATCATACTAGGTCATTTTGACAATACTGATTCTGCCTATCTAAGAGCATGGGAGATCTTTCCATCTTCTAAGGTCTTCTTTAATTTTTTTCCTTAGGATTCTCTAGTTTTCATTAAAGAGGTCTTTCACCTCTTTCATTAAGTTGATTCCCAAGTGTTTTGTTTTGTTTTGTGTTGTGTTGTTTTGTTTTGTTTTGAGGATATTGTGAGGATATTGTGAATGGGGTAGTCTTCCTAGTTTCTCTTTCAAAGGATTCACCACTGATGTACAGAAATACATTTGCTTTATGGGTGTTGATTTTATATCCTGCTACTTTGCTGAATTCATTTATTAATTCTAGAAGTTTTCTAGTGGAAATATTTGGATCCTCTAAGTATAGAATCATGTTGTCAGCAAATAATGATAGTTTGAGTTCTTCTTTTCCGATTTGTATCCCTTTAATTTCTTTCTTCTCTCAAATTGCTCTGGCTAGAGTTTCAAGGATTATATTAAATAAAAGTGGTGAAAGAGGGCAACCCTATCTTGTTCCTGTTTTTAGAGGGAATGCTTCCAATTTTTCTCCATTTAGAATGATGTTGGCCTTGGGCTTAGCATAGATAGCTTTTACAATGCTGAGATATGTTTCTATTATCCATAGTTTTTCTAGCATTTTGAACATGAAAGGGTGCTGCATTTTGTCAAATACTTTTTCTGCATTTATTGAAATGATCGTATGATTCTTATCTTTAAGTCTATTGATGTGATGAATAACATTTATTGATTTCTATATGCTGAACCAAACTTGCATCCCTGAGATGAACCCCACTTAATGATGATGCACTATCTTTTTAATATGTTTTTGTATTCAATTTGCCAGAATTTTATTGAGAATTTTTGCATCTATGTTCATTAGAGACATTGGTCTGAAGTTTTCTTTCCTTGATGTATCTTTGTCTAGTTTTGGAATCAGTGTGATATTGGCCTCATAGAATTATTTTGGATGTGTTCATTCTTTTTTTATTTAATGGAATAATTTGAGGAGTATTGGTATTAGTTCTTCTTTGAAGGTCGTGTAAAACTTAGCTATGAATTCATCTGGTCCTGGACTATTCTTGGTTGGTAGACTTTTGATAGCATCTTCATTGCTTGAAATTGATCTGTTTAATTTGTGTATATCATCCTGATTCAGTTTGGGTAAATAAGATGACTCTAGAAATTTGTCAATGTCTTCAATATTTTCTATTTTATTGGAATTCAAGTTTTCAAAATAGTTTCTAATTATTATCTGTATTTCTGTAATGTCCATCATGATATTTCCTTTTTCATCATGTATTTTAGTAATTTGAGTTTTCTCTTCTTCTCTTCATTACCATGGCTAAGGGTTTATCAATTTAATTTATTTTTTCAAAGAATCAACTTTTCATTTTATCAAAATTTTCAATTGTTTCTTTTGTTTCAATTTCATTGATTTCAGCTCTGATTTTAATTATTTCCTGTCTTTTACTACTTTTGGTGTTGATTTGTTCTTATTTTTCTAGGGCTTTGAGATGTACTGTTTGGTTATTTATTGGGTGATTTTCTATCCTTTAATGAATGAGCTCAATGCAATGAACTTTCCTCTTAATACTGCCTTCATAGTGTCCCAGAGATTTTGGTATGTTGTATCAGAGTTCTCATTTATCTCTAAGAATTTTTTAGTCTCCTCTCCGATGTCTTTTGCAATCCATTTTTCATTCAATATTATAGTGTTTAGTCTCCAGGTGTTGGAGTAGTTTCTATTTTTTATTTTATCATTGATTTCTAATTTCATTCCATTATGGTCTGATAGAAAGTAGGGTAGTATCTCTATTTTTTTTGTATTTGCTAAGAGTTGCTTGGTGACATAATATAGGGTCTATTTTAGAGGAGAATTAATGTGCTGCTGAGAAGAAAGTGTATTCACTTATTGATGGATAGAATATTCTATCTATGTCTGTTAAGTCTAAATTATTGTTTGTATTATTGAATTCAATAGTATTCTATCTATGTCTGTTAAGTCTAAATTATTGTTAAGTCTAAATTATAATATTCTATCTATGTCTGTTAAGTCTAAATTATTGTTTGTATTATTGAATTCAATAGTTTCTTTGCTTAACTTTTGTTTGGAAGATCTATCCAGTGGTGAAAGAAGTGTGTTAATGTCAGCCAGTATTAATGTGTTGTGGTCTATTTGACTCTTGAAATTGAAAAAAGTTTGTTTGATGAATGTAGATGTTCCATTGTTTGGAGCATATGTATTTATAATTATTATGTCTTGTTGATGTATAGTATGAAAGCAATATGAAATGACCTTCTTTATCCCTTTTAACTAACTTTGGCTTGAAGTCTACTTTATTTGATATGAGGATGGAAACCCCTGCTTGTTTACACAGTCCATGTGAGCAGTATGTTTTTTCCCAAACTTTCATCTTCAATCTGTGAATGTCTTTTCCTATGATATGAGTCTCTTGTAGGCAGCATACTGTTGGGTCTTTTTTTTTTTTTTAATCCAACCTGCCAATCTATGTCTTTTGATTGATGAGTTTAGGCCATTAACATTCAGGGTTATTATTGAGACATGGTTTGTATTCCCAGTCATTTTTATTTATTTTTGGTTTTTAACTTATCTTTGGTTTCTCTTTGATTGGTTTTTCCTTTAGTGTAATATCTCCCTTTGATGATTTTCATTGTTTTTCATTTCCTCCTCATGGAATATTTTGCCAAGGATGTTCTGTAGTGCATGCTTTCTCATTGTAAACTCTTTTAACTTTTGTTTATCATGGAAAGTTTTTATTTTATTATCAAATCTGAAGCTTAATTTTAATGGATATAGGATTCTTGGTTGACACCCATTTCCTTTCATTGCTTGGTATATGTTATTCCAAGATCTTCTAGCTTTCAGAATCTAGGTTGAGAAGTCTGCAGAGATCCTAATTGGTTTCCCCCTATATGTAACCTGATTCTTTTCTCTTGTGGCTTTTAAATTTTTCTCCTTATTCTGTATGCTAGGCATTTTTGTTACAATGTGCTTTGGTGTAGATCTATTGTGATTTTGTACATTTAGTGTTCTGTAAGCCTCTTGTATTTGATTTTCCAATTCATTCTTCGTGTTTGGAAAATTTTTGGATATTATTTCATTGAATAGATTGTTCATTCCTTTGGTTTATAACTCTATGGCCTCCCCTATGCCAATAATTCTTAAATTTGGTCTTTTCATGTTATCCCATAATTCTTGGATGCTTTGCTCACTTACCATCTTCACTGAGTGGTCAACTCTGTTTTTAAGATTGTATTTTGTCTTCATTGTTTGAGGTTCTGTCTTCCAAGTAATCTAGTATGTTGGTGATGCTTTCTATTGAATTTTAATTTGGTTTATTGTTTCCTTCATTTCAAGGATTTCCATTTGGTTGTATTGATTGTTTGTTTTTTCAGAATCTCTATCTCCTTATTGACATAATCTTTTGCTTCCTATATTTGCCTATGTATCTCTTTATCAAAATGACCTTTTGCTGCCTGCCCTCTTATATCATCCTTTAATGCACAGAAGATTTTGTGTACATACTGAACTCCTCCTCTGAAATTTCTTCTGCTATGCTGGTCATGGATTCTAATAATGTAGTATCTTGGTTTGTTAGGGGCACTTTCTTCCATTGTCTTTTCATGTTGTTCGTATGTTTCCTCTTATAGCACTGTTATAAATCAAGGTGTTACAGTTTTTATTCTATTGGCTTATAGTTTCCCTGCAGAGTTCCAATACCTCTCCTTTAAGGGGGAGATCAATATTAACAGATCCCAATATGAACAATATACAGACTTAAATCAAGTAGCTCCTATTAAGAAGTTTACGGTTTTGTCACAAAATGGTACGTTCAATTATTATCTACAATATAAATGGTAAGTTTGCAAAGGGGTCTACAGTTTCTGATGGTAAACAAAGAAAGAACTGGGGATGGGGTGTAGGATGAGATGTTAAGGAGGTAGGAAATGAGGATATAGTTATTAGATCTTAGAAAGCATGAAAGAGGAATCAAAGAAGTTGGCTAGTAGCAAGAAAAGAGAGAAAAAAGGATTTGGGGAAGACAAGTAAGTGGTAAGAAAATAGAGTACAACAAACAAACAAACATAAAAATTAAGAAAAATTTAAAAATGTAAAAATAGAAGATAGAAAGAAGAATGTACAACACAACTGTAATATACTATTTGGACATCCCAGTGCTCAGTAGCCTAATGCATGAAAATGTTGGGTATGTGAGAGTGGGAAAAGAGAGAGAAAAGAAGAAGCAAAAACCACATAATAGAAAAAAAAATCTCAAAGGTAAATTAAAGGATTTTTCTGTTGGAGTTCAGTATCTTTCCTGCTTCCCTTCTCATCTAGTGGTGGGATTGTCTGTTGTTTGCTGGTAACTCTGTCCTCAGGATGGTGAAGGTTATTAGGGTGGGAGGGTTGGTTTGTAGGTGGAGTTTCTGGAAGTGGGATAAAACACTTCCCAGTCCCCTTTGGAAGACTAAACCTCAAGGATCTCCTTTGGGGCCCATTGGTTTGATGTGGGCACCTGGTCTTATCTCCTTATATCACCTGTAAACCTCACAATTCCTGTTATCTAGTTTATTTTCTAAACTGTATCTCATTCACCCTCTCCCTTTGTACTTCCCAATCAGGAACCTCTCTCTCCAGAGGTCTTGTGGGCTGCACTTTGGGGCCTGCACTTCTGTCCTGGAGAGCTGTTTTGTGTCGGGCAGATCAGAACCAGGCTTTGCAAGCTATAGACTGGGCACATAGCTGCATGTGCTGTGCTGGGTTAGTCACTGTGGGGAGAGAGGGGGAGTTGGGGGACTGTAGGTACCTTGATATTGCTTCTGTGCCCCAGCGGGTGTCCCAAGCTGGGAGTAGCCCCAACTAAATATGGCGATATTGCCAGGTGCAGTAGCACTCACCTCTAATCCCAGCAATTTGGGAGGCTGAGACAGGAGAATTGCAAGTTCAAAGCCAGCCTCAGCAAGGGTGAGGTGCTAAGCAACTCATTGAGACTCTGTCTCTACATAAAACACAAAATAGGGATGGGAGTATGGCTCAGTGGTTGAGTACCCCTGAATTCAATCCCTGGTACCAAAAAAAAAAATAAAAAGATGGCGATGTCAGTAGTGAGGATAATCCAAGGTGGCGACCAAGGTGTTCCAAGATGGAGGCAGCTGCTTTCAGAGATGGGGTGTTAGGATGGGCAGTAGCATTGAGTGACATGTTCAGAGATGCAGCTCTGTGCTGTGCAGTGTTGCGGCAGGTGGCTGTCTCCAGACCCTGTCTGGTGTTCCCAGGGGACTATGGCAATGGTTGCAGTGTCCCAAGATAAAGGTGACTGGGGGAGTCCCATGCTGATAGATGAGGGTCCACATGGGAGCAGCAGCCAGGGGTCCTGTGTGGGAGCAGCAGCTGGGGGTTCTGCACCATGTGTGTGGAGAGGGGGCGCTGATGCGGAGGTCCTGCGTGGGAGCTGCAACCAAGGATCCTATGTGGGCAAGTGTGTGGGGTCCTGCGCAAACGCTGAGGCTGGGGAACTCACAAGGGGATGTGGTCAGGATTCCAACACAAGAGCAGCTGTCAATGGTCCTCTAATGACTCACAGAGAAATAGTATTCCTACTGCTTGAACCCCAGGTCACAGAGCAGGGAGGAATGCAGCCTCCCTTTAGCCTGCCATCTTGGATCTCTATCACTCATTCTTTTCTTTTTTTGGTACCGGGGATTGAACTCAGGGGTACTCAACAACTAAGCCACATTCCCAGCCCTATTTTGTGTTGCATTTAGAGACAGATTTTCACTGAGTCACTTAGCACCTTGCCATTGCTGAGGCTGGCTTTGAACTCGTGATTCTCCTGTCTCAGCGTCACAAAGAGCTGGGATTACAGGCATGAGCCACCGCGCCCGGCTTCTATCACTCATTCCTATATCAGAAGAAAAATTATGGACATGTTTCTGTATTTTTCACAGCTTCTAAATTTCTAGTCTTCTTCCAGGAGAAATAGTTAAATTCCTTTTAAAATAAACCACAAGCAACTGAAATATAATGAAGCATAAAAACTTTGGAAACCAACTAAAAAGATGAAATATCAGCATGTTATGTAAGGTAAGGATTGGACCAGTGATTCTGAAACTTGATTGCATTGGCACAGATGGCTACCTACTTTGTGGGGCTAATACACAATAAAATGTGGGGTCTCTTGTTCTAACACAGGGAAAATGTTACTAACACATGACATTATTTTCTTTTCTTCAAACTTTTCTCTTGACTAGCAACATTGTTTTTATTTGCTACTTAATGTTTTAAGCAAAGAAAAATTAAAATCTCAAATGATTACCATGAATTATATAATTTTCTTTATGTTGTATAATGCCAGCTTTAAATGCAAATAGAAAAGCTTTTAATTCGTGTGCAGAGTCACCAGAATTATCCAATTTGCATTTCATAGCTTGTGCATGAATATGTATTTTGTTCTTACCAGACCAGTGGAAATACTGCACAAAACTAAACTGTTTTTGTTTCACATTTCAATTCACGCACATTCTATACATGCTCTCCATCTTCAGTTTATAGATAATTAAGGAAGAGTTAAGGGAATAAGAGACTATGGATTGCCCTATCTTTCCCTTTACTTCTATGTAAGGGAAGGTACATAAATGACATAGTTAATGTAGGGAAGTGACGAAAGTAAGAAAGGATTTGATAGGGCTCTTTGGTCATTTGTAGTTCTTAAAATATCATTACCTTTTTTTTTTAAGCAAGTTCTGATCTGAATGGACAGTGCAGCCTCTCTGGACTGTCTTCTCCCTCACCCACTCAGGCATAGATCTAACACACCTGGCTTGAACTCACTTCAAGTCTGGCTGAACTCCCAAGGATTGCGAGTCCACCAGAACTCTTCCTGGAGCATCATGAAGGCTATGTGGAAATGACATAGCAAGGAACAGGGGACATACAGATGGCACACATTTCTGCACAGTTTTTCTATCAACTTCATACTTTAAAAAAAAAAGCCACAGTTTCAAAGAAAAAATTCATATTAATTTTAAGACAATGACAGCAGAACCTTAAACTAGGCACCAGTTCCTTTTTAACATCAGTTCATGGAGCCAGTCATACACGCTGGACTCATGTAAAGAGTTTTTAAAAGTATGGTTGCCTGAGATTCACCTTCAGAGGTATTGATACAACTGTAGTGTTGGCCAGAACTCAGAAATTATGTAAGTCCTCAAAAGATCTCATATACAAGCAAGACTGGGAACCACTGGGGTTAGAAGATTCTGGCATTATTTTTCAAAGTAAAACTCAGTAATAATGAAAGAGGTACACATTGGGACCATGTGTTATTACTCTTCACTGTACCATTAGAAGAATTTTTTTTTTTTTATTAAAACCATCCAGTGGTTATCAGCATGTTGAGAATGAGCCTTTCTTTTCTTTTTTCTTCTTTTTCTTTTCTTTTCCCCCCTCTTCTTTCTTTCTTCTTTTTCTTTTCTTTCTTTGTTGTTGTTGTTGTTGTTGTTGTTTTTAAAATGAGCCATTTTACAAGTTTCAGTGCAACGAAACCTCTTACCTCCTGGTAAGAAGGCATATTGCTATTACTTACCAAACTTCTAATTATAGTTAATTATAACAGCAGCATAGCTTAAGAAGAAAAATAAAGAGAATGAGAAGAAGAAAGAACAAGGAGGGAGAAGAAGAGGAGAGAGGATAGACAACTAAAATGCCTAAAATAAGAAATGATTAAATAAATTACTGTACATCCATGTAATGAATTATGCAGCTGTTTAAAAAAAAAGAAAGAAAAAAGAGCCAGGCACAGTGGCGCAAGCCTGTAATCCCAGCACTTAGGGAGGCTGAGACAGGAGAATCATGAGTTCAAAGCCAGCCTCAGCAAAGGCGAGGCACTAAGCAACTCAGTGAGACCCTGTCTCTACGTAAAAAACAAAATAGGGCTGGGGATGTGCATCAGTGGTCAAGTGCCCTGAGTTCAATCTCCAGCACCAAAAAAAAGAAAGAAAGAAAAAAGAAAAAGGTGGACCTAGATAAGCTACCCTGGTGGCAGGGGGGAATCTACACTATATAGTCAAGAAAAAAAAGTAATTTTCAGAATTATATGATTTATTTTATTCTTTTGAAATATAAATAAATAAGTTATCCATCTAACTATTTGTGTATATATAGGCTAAGAAAAAAATCTGCAAGAAAATCAGCTAACAAAATAACTGTTAGCTCCAGGAAGTAAAATTTATATAACTTTTGTTTTTGCTTTATAAATTCCTATTCAATTCAAATGTGTTACTATTATGTATTAGCAAAGAAAAAATACGGATAGGAATACATATGCAGGAAAAGTCACTAAACTGGTATTCCAAAAACATTATTTGTATTCACAAATTCCTTTTCCACAATGATGAAAAACGTACTTGAGTTTCTCTATCAGAAAAATGGGAATAATGGGTATATTTTTTTTTCCTCAGACACAAGTGCAAGTATTATGTATTATCCAGAGGTTAAATATGAATAGAGGCTAGCATCATCACATATATTTAGTGCATATCTGAATTCTACAATATTATAATTATATATAAGACATTCTGAAACTCAACTAAAACTAATATGGATTTTCTGATTTTGTTCTCTAACAAAATCAAAATCATAACCTTTAGGCAAAGACCACCTTTATATAACTTATAATTTACAATGCAAAAAACACAAGGTTGATGTTTGAGGATATTTAACATGGAACAGTTTCACTCAAGTTCTCGCTATTGTTCCCAAAGATGTCCTTATTCTTTCAGAAAAAGATAAATGGTTGCAATTGTCCCTATTAGGATGGAGAATAATCAAAAGGAAAGCACTTCCTCACTAATTCCCATCTCCATAGAAACCGCTCAACTCCCCAGGCCTCTTGTCCACATGCATCCATCAACAGAGTTTTCTGATATTAGGCAGTCGAAGCCAGAAGCTTGCCTTCCCTCACATTGTGATACCTTAAAGGGTGAGTTGAAAGAACAAAAAGACTTGTGCCAAATTTTTAAAGACCCCACTGCATCAAATTTAAATCCTTCCTGTTTTTTTGTGTTTTTTTTTTTTTTGCATGTTTCTAAGAAACTGTGCTTAACATGAATTAAAAAGGCCATGTGAAATGTGCCTATTATCAGAGGGCTCTTAATCCTGAATATCTTAAATATCCCTTTCTGTGATTTACACTGGATTGGTGCACTGATAAGAATTTCTTCTCTCTCTCTTTTTTTTAATCTATATATTCTCATTTGAAGGAGACCAGGCTGTGGAAATATTTACCTGCTGTATGAATATTTACCTGCTGTGTGAATAAGTCGCTAATGTGAATTTATTCACATTCACTAATGTGAAAGTGATAGATGCCTATTATTCACTTCCTAGGTCCCTTTTTTCCTATTCAGATCACAGGTGGTGGAATGTTACAATTAATAGCCTAAGTCTGATTGAAAATAATTTAACTTGGTATAGCTAATTGGATTTAATAATTACACCACAGGCTTAAATGCATTAAGGTTCTTGGAACTGAAAAGGAATTACAAACTAGAAATCTAGGGTTAGTTGAAATGATAAAACTTTGGGACCATAATTTTAGAGATCATGTAGATTGAGATTCTAACCAGCTCCTTGCTGAATAAACTGGAGAACTTAAAAAATATGTAGTACCCCCATCCTATATCTAGTGAATCAGAATCCACATGAATGAAGTTCAAGAACTTATATTTTTTGATATGTTAAATTATTTTTATAATTAATTAAATTTGGAAACTACTTTTCTAATATTGCCTGTCACCATCCCCACTGCCCTTTTACAAATAATAAAATTGATGTGTGGTTGCTTTGTTTAGAGACTGCCAACCTTGTGCTCTTGGGGACAGATGATAAAGGAGAGGGCTGGACCAGATACCACTCTAGAGTGTGGAGAGGACAGTAGCCACCAGGAAAGCACATACTCAGCTCAATGGGGACAGTGTTACTTGTGAAAAGTCCAAGTCCAATATCAACCAAGAGAAATTAGAAGTCAAGATTTTTAAGTGAAATTTTCCAATTTTCTAAATACTATAGGAAAAATGAAACATATAATTGGAATGAAACCTGGCTGATGGCTACCAGTTTTCCACCTCCTAAACAAATGGCTTACCTGTCATCAGGCACACAGTATGTGGCCAAATTAGAAAAATAACAGAGATGGTTTGAATCCCAAGAACACATTACTTCCTCTACTTTGCACTCCCGTTTCATCAAGCAAGAGCAACTTGTAGAGGAAGAGGGAGTGTGATCTTTAAATTTCCTCCCAACGCTGGATCTAGAATTTTATATTAGCCAACATCTAGGGATCTATTTTACAGTGATTTTGCATCTTTCTTTTACAAGACTCACTTGGCATTTAAAATGGCACAGTTTACTGTCTGGCTAAAGTGAAAGGTACTGGCTTAATGAAAGCATAGGACTATTCCTATGATTAGGTCCTGTACTTCAGAGCTATGATCAGAAGCCAACTGATCTGTGTGCATATTTGTATTATATCTATCTTTCAAAAACATTACAATTTTAAAGTACATATTAGCAACCTTAATGTTGAGCTTCAGGGAATATTATTCACAATCATAAGCAAAATGCTTAGATTTAAACACCAAGCACTTTAAGAGGTCACTGCAACCCTCACTTGTATCTAACTACTTGCTGCCAGCTCTTGCCCCACCGGCTCCAACAGCATTTCCTTCCAGCCTATTTCCATGAGTGACAGGAAACCCAGAGGCAACAATCCATGGCTGAGAAGTGCCTGGGTAACAAGGTACTGAATAGGCTTCCAAGGCTAATATTATCCTCTAGAGGCATGAAATTCCACACTTTACTTTCTCACATCCCTTGAAATTCTATCCCTTAGAAATGCATTTTGGTTAACTTACTGACCCCTTTTCAAATGTGAACCCCCCTGGGACGGCAGCACCTTAGGGTGGATTTGTTTAACGATTTGCTTTCCTGGAGAGTTGCTGAAAAGTCACATGGTTTTTCAGAAGAAAATGCAGAGGAAAAGGATCATACGAGACCAGGTCATTTTGGAGGGTCACAGATCAGTACAGACTTGGAAAGAATCAGGGAACCAAATAGAGCAAAAATATTTTGAACTGTTGATCGTGAAGGATGAGATAAGAAAGGAAACTAGGAATAGACCCAAAGCAAACTGATCTTACTCCAAAATTTTGCTTAAAGATGTCTTGTGGAGGAGTCAGGAAGGCCTGGATATGATTGCCCACCATATTAGGGAAATTTTAAAGTCCTAAAATTTTGATCTTTATCATATCTACCTATTTTTCTCACCTCCCACCACTTTTTTTCTTTCATTTTCAGTTAGTAATTACTTTTTGATCACTCATATTGTAATTTTATGACAGCTGGCCAGGGTTTGATTTCAAGACATTACAAAGTTCAGTTATGGTTTTTCCATTAAGACTCAAACCAAGAAAAATCCTTAAATTGATTACCCAGGCACATTTAATTTATTTTTTTTAATTAGTTAATGATTTTTCCTCAGGAACATCTTTGTGTTATTGATATGTGCTAAAAGTAAGAAAAGCTTCACTACTTTGTTGTTTTAATACCAATAAATTTTGAAATTGCAATTGTTTAAAGTATCTGACTTCAGATAACTTTTCTGACCTGGGGTATCAGCTCATCCCAGACAGAACCATTGGAGCAATGTGTTCCAAGTGCTTGTGGCTCTTTTTTTTTTTTTTTCACTTAAAAAGTACTGTTTTGTCTGTAATATTAAAAGCAAATTCAACAATATTAATAACTCTAATGCTTTCTTTCATTTTATTTTTTAAAATAATTTATTGCCATACCAAGCATTGTTCTAGTCTCTTAGGATTCAAAGATGAATAAAACTCTATTCTTGTTCTTTTCATTTATTATTATTATTGTTGTTGTTGTTGTTGTTTGTAGTGCTGGGGATCTATTCTTAGAGGAATATATATATTGATAAAAAATCTCATGCTCGAATAGAAGACACAGAAAGTAATGCACATAAATACAGCTATCTCATACTAGACAAAGTTGCCAAAAACATACATTGGAGAAAAGATAGCCTTTTCAACAAATGGTGCTGGGAAAACTGGAAATCCATATGCAGTAAAATGAAACTAAACCCCTATCTCTCACCATGCACAAAACTCAACTCAAAGTGAATCAAAGACCTAGGAATTAGACCAGAGACCCTGCAGCTAATTGAGGAGAAAGTAGGTCCAAATCTTCATCACGTGGGATTAGGCCCCGAATTCCTTAACAAGACACCTATAGCACAAGAAATAAAAGCAAGAATCAATAAATGGGATGGACTTAAATTAAAAAGCTTCTTCTCAGCAAGAGAAACTATCAATAAAGTGAACAGAGATCCTACATTCTGGGAGCAAATTTTTGCCACACGCACATCAGATAGAGCACTGATCTCCAGGATA
>CM053400.1:124852890-124914348 GCA_028644305.1 Xerus rutilus
TATGATTGTAACAATTTTTTCTATTTGCCTCAACAAATGGTTTCAGTGAACAGTGTGTACAGCTTCTGAAAATTTGTTTTTTTCTGTTATGTTTGATAACATGTATTAAAATGCAATTTTTGAGGAAAAAAAAAATCTCATGTTCATTCCAGAATGAAGGCTTCATCAAACTGTTCTATCAGAGCAGAGGAGAGAGTGATGAGCTTACTCTCCTTTAAATAGTCAGGAAAAGCTGAGAATATAGAGAGCCATGACAAGTGTGAGAGTTTGATAAGTTAAAAAAAAAAAAAAGGAAGAAAAAGGACTGAGGGTATAGCTCAGCTCAGTGGTAGAGCATTTGCCTAGCATATGTGATCCCCAGCATCAGGAAAAAGAAGGAGAGAGAAGAGGAGGAGGGAGAGAAGGGGGGAGGAGGAGGAGGAGGAGAAGAAAGGAGGTGGGGGGAGAGGAGGAGGAGGAGGAGAAGAAGGTGGAGGAAAGTGCACTTAGGCCGAAAGAACAGGCTTTGCAAAGGCAAAGAAGTGTGATCAAGGAAATGTGTATCGGTTCCATGTGCCTGTAAATTAGATGGAGATGAGGGAAAGGTGAATTGTAATAGCAACTTTAGCCCAAGAGGGACTGGGGTTCATAGTTTAGTATGCTGTACTAATAAATCTGGACTTGTTTGTGAAGAAGAAGGGGAGTGTTTGACAAACGTAAAGCAAGATCCAAATCATATTCCAAATCATTCCACAGCATTCACTCTAGAACTTAGGGTGGGACAGGGGGCATAGACTAAAGACAATGTTTTCACATACATCTATGTTAATCTACTGAAGAATTCTGAGGAAGATGAGACGTCTTCTTGGTACAGATATGGAAAAGTTAAATTAAGTTATTATCCTCATTTTATAAATAGGCAACTGAGGCTTGAGGAGGATATGAAAATATGCAGAAACTTTATATTAATTAGCCACAAAGCTGGGACACAACACCAGCTCTGTATGATTACAGAGACCTGCTTTTAGCTACTATGCTAAAGTTCTTTCCCACATTTAAGAAGAAAACCAACAACACGCCATCCATGTGTCACATGAGAGGCATTCACAAATGTTGGCTAAGAACTAAATGAATGTTTGAGTCACGTAACAAATTAGTGGCGGAGCTGCACCTAGAAAGAAACCAGGTCTCCCACCAGCACTCTTCCCATGACCACACTTGGCAACAATATACTTTGGACCTAATTTAGACAGACGAAGTTGTCAAACTCACCCTGAGAAAAGCTACAGAATGTCTGGCATTACACTGAAATCTCTGGCCTCTGAGTTCAATCTTTCCAAACCTCATCTCCTTTCCGGTGTACTGTCAACCCAGTGGGGTGGCTCAGGAAGGAGCTGACCCTTTAAGTGACCTAATTATAAGACCTAGAAAAGCCCAACAGTAGCCTCAGAAAGCTAGATGAGATGAGAATAGGGATCTGTGACATGAAAATAAAATGCCTTAACCAATGCTAAATTTTTCATATAACATGGTCTCAGCAAAATAATAGACAATGAAAAACACTTAGTAAAGAGCTCTCATTTCATACAGTACTTTTAACATTACCTAAAACACAATTTCTCATGGAAAAAAAGTCTGGAAAAATGTGATTACATGGCAAAGAAAATGAAGGTATGTAATGAGGAGACATTGTCTTCTAGGAATTAACTACGAGATAATTAAATTCAATGGAGTGTGTAATTACACAAAAACGAAATCCAACCTCCCTAGAAATTTCCTCTCCACTACCTCAGGGGAATGAGCTAGACCCTGTATTTTTTCTTGTTGGTGTTTTCTGTATTAATCTAGTCATGATTTGTAACAGAAGAGCTCAGTATTAACCTTCAAGTTGTTTTCACATCTGGAATTCCCACATAGAGGAAGAGTTAGCTCCATTGCTAAATACAGCTTTGGGGAACCTTCTGGTGCAGAGGTGGCCAGAAGCAAGGTAGCCCTTAGCCTGAGACTGGACCTCCCTGGAGAACAAAGGACATACTCATTACAGGTGCTAGACTGATAAGAATGACCTTTTTAAGTTCAGGGAAATCTCTTTCAAATGCTCCTAGGCTAAATTCTTTAACTGATAAAACATATTTTTGGAGAAGCATATTTTGTGATAACCGTGTTTTATTAACATTTAGTGTCTTATTAAAACTGCAAAGAGATAAGGGAATGCATTCTTCAGATTCCAGTTGGATTTTTTACCCTCCTATAAGCTGTGTGATCCACATACATTTTTGTTAGAAATAATAAAACTCAATCATTTTTCGTCATCTTGTTATCAGTGCTTTGAGAAAGAGATTCACTATATGATGTCAATAATTTTCCTGAATCTAGTTTATTACTCCAAAATTGACAATATTCTGCTTTTTTCCCAGCTAACTTCTCAATCACACAAGAAGGTGTGTGGTGTTCAGGATGTGTGCATCTCACAATGCACCATTGTTGGTTAAGCGACCGCAGCAGGTTTCAAAGAGCAAACAGACCTCCTCTACCTGCCAGTTTCTTTCCTCCTCAGACCCCGCCCCTTTCTGGGGTTTCTGAGCAAAGAGATCTATGAATTGCAAAACTCGCTGTTATAGGAGGAAAAACGTGAATACCAGTTTTCTTGCCTTGCATCACATTGTATGTCTCTTTCAGATGAGAAGATTGGTAATATAGTTGAAGAGGTATTACTACTGTGCCACAAGAGCTTACTGTGTTTTCCTGGTTTTGGGTTTGTTTATGGTGCTGAGGATGGAACCCAGGGTTTCAAGCATGCCAGGCAAGTGCTCTACCTCCAAACTACAACCCCTGTCCAGGTTTTCTTAATGAGTCACATTATGGCAATTTTTAGATTCTCTGGGTTTCTACTCTCAAGCAGTCTCCACCTCTGTCTTCAAATGCCCTTCCACCAGAACTCCCTTCTCCCCCAACACTGCAGTCTGCTTCTCAAGTTCACACTTGGCAATCAAGCCTTGATCCAAAGATTATAAATTCGGAGAGCATGAGCAACACCCACTTTCTCTTTCTCCCTACAATAAAGCACTATCACTCATCAGTGGGATAATCCCAGACTAGTTACTTCCAGGCATCTTGGTTCCTAAAGAAACTGATTTATTTTATTTATTATTTATTTAGTTGGTAAGTGCTTCTTTGCTCTATACTTTGAGGCAAGGATTGGGAGGTCTCTGGTTCTCTGGAGTGAATGCTCACCTGGATGTTAAATCCAATGAAAATACAGACTGACCTGTACCACTTGAGTATATGCTACTATAATTAACATTCAAATCAGGTTCCTTTCCTGCCTTTCTCCAGGAATCCTGAGGAGTTTACAGATTAATTCAGTTGCAGAGTTGGGATCTTTACTGTGATCCTCTTTGGGGAAATAAAAAGGCAGGGGTCTTTGGGATTAGCCTGTCACAGTAAGAACAATAGGTCTTAATGAAGTTTTTTGGTTTTGGTTTTTTGGTTGTTTTTGTTTCCTTTTTGAATGATGACTTCAATGCAGGAAGATTTCATGAAAGATAAAGAAAAAGATTTCTTGTTTTGTTTGTGTACAAGTGAGTGTTTAAAGACTGTGGGTCACAATATATTACAAAAGCTTAGTCTTTAAGAAAAGGGCTGGATTTCAACTAAAGAGGATGGTTAAGAGTCTCCAAGAGAGGTGATCACAACATTGTCCAGCTCAGTTTTAGGTTTTTAATCAACTCTCCCTTCTCATGAGTTTGTACCCCCTGTCTTTGAAGATCTAAGCATGATCTGTCTCTCAGCTTTTAGCAGGAAAAAAAACAGGTGGTTTGTTTTTCTTGTACCTTTTTTTTATATATATGTGAGTGAAAATAATGAGCGAAGTTACAAGCATATAGTGGTTGTTGAACAGGTATCAACTGCCTTCTTTCTGAATACAGGATGTCTGTGGGTCCAAGCAATTTATATTTTACTTGCTCCCTGCAGTATAATGGCCCCTCCATTATACTGTCTACATTTACCAGACTGAACAGAGAATTCCTTATGTAGTATATGGTTTTCATACCTACAAATGTATCTACTAACTGATTTTCATTTGTGAGCATCTCCAGCTAGAAACAGAATTTTTATAAAGAATTTGAAGAAGTTGAACATTAAATTTCAATGATTTAAAACCAGATGACCAAAATCGGTAATAAAGTAATTTTAAATTATTACATTCCTGGACCCTCTTCTAACCATAGTAATTTTATTCTTCAATGTTTTCAGATTCTTAAACTACTACATTATATTTTCTTTTTCCAACTACATTTACAAATTTGTAAAACTTATGGTCAGAAAATGAGCCTCTCCAGTGGTAAACCGCCCCGGGTTCAATCACAGTATCAAAACAAAAAAGAAAAGAAAAAGAAAAAGAAAGAAAACAAGCAGAAAAAAGAAAGAAAGAAAATGAGCTTCTGGTTCTTCTAAACTTAAAAAGAATCAGTTATTGGTTTTTTTTTCAATAGAAAGTACAAACATGAAAAATAGAATCTGGATTTTCCTTTTCTTTTTACTTGTATGATTTAACCCTTAAGTGATTAAACAGGATTTTTTTTAAGTTTGATTTAACCTTATAGATTTGGTGTAACTTTCAAGTTGTTGCTGATGTTGATTAAACTGAAGAAGAAAAGGAAGAGACTGATTTTAGGAACTAGAATGTGCCACAGGAGCAAGGACTTCCCGATGCCCATAGGAGCAAGGCTCTCAGCTCTTCATCCTGAGTGCTTCACTCTCCTTCACACAGCCCCTGGGAAGTCCATCTGCCCTGGTCCCTGTGCCCTAATACACAGTCTGCCTTCCCCACTCCAAGCTTCGGTTCCTAGCAAGGACAGAAACAATATTTTGCTGAGTTCTCATGTATATCTTAGCCATACAAATTACTTAATGCATATCACTCTATATAACTTTCAAACCAATCCTATGAGGTAGGAATCTCTATTTGACAAATTAAGTAACTGAGGTCCAGAGCAAACATAAGTGGCACAATGACAACTTTTCAAGTAATCCAGCACTTTAGTTATTATACATGCAGCACACAGTCAGAGTGCAAAGGGGCAGTCCATACTACCAGTTGGGAGGGGGAGAAGGAGGTGCTAGTGGACTTTATAGAAGACCTGATGGTAGCAGAGTCCAAAGTATTTGCTTTCATGGTCTCCTCATCCTCTGTGTCTATCCAAATGTTACCTGTCCTTCAACACCAAATTCAGATTCTACTTCCTTCGTAAAAACTTGCAAACCACTGCTGTTCTTTGAACTACTAGAGCAATTATGTATTGGGCAATTTAATTGATGAATGATAATTATTATGAGAATAAATGCATGATTATGAGATCCATTTGTCACTGAAAAGCGTTATAAATTTTTATATGTCTCTGTATTTGTGGCTTGTGACAGCAAGTATATAGCAAGCCTTTCTCATACGATTTGTATTGTGGTTTTTTATAGTATCTTAGTGAATGCCTCACAAAGATTAGATGCTTAATAGATTTTTTCATATTATTTTAAGTTTTTCTCTATGGTTTCAAGTAAAATTGACAAAATTTTAAAATTTCAAAAGTCCTAACTGCATACCCCACTACTATACAAGTATCATTAAAACATTAGCAACTCAGAAAATGGAAAAGAAGCAATTAATCTAATTGCAGAAACATCTAAATTATAAAATATTTTAAATAAATGAAAATTTTATATGGTCATCTAAACTAAGTAAATATAAAGAGCTGTCTACCTGATAGCATTCTTGACTCACCTCCTCATAATCCCCACCTCTTTTAGCCAGAACTGCCCCCTCTAGCCCTTGATCTGGAAAGAGTTCTTGCGTACATGGCAGCCCTTTCCCAATAGACACACAGCATTGGGAGTAGAGACTGTGACCTGCTCATTTTCATGTCTCCAGCACCCACACAGAACTTGACTAATGCACAGCAGATGTGTCACATTGAGTGGGTCAATCAAGGAGTGGGACATACATCTAAATATAATTCCATAGAGGAGCTGCTTCAAGGAAAGGTCTCATGGGGAGCCGTGAGCCCAGGGAGGAGGTGAGAGGGCTTCCATTGGGAATAGTCAGAGAAGGTTATATGTAATATGATGCTTGTAATTATTCATAAAGGATCAGTAAGGGTTTAAAGGTAGGCTAGGACAGAAAGACATTTTAAGTAGAAGGAACATGTGCAAAAGTACAGAATGTAAGAAAGTCAGTCATATTCAGTGAATGGCAAATAGAATGGCTATCAAAGATTTTCAGGGAAAACAAACTCCAGCTCCACTGGGATCTCAGCACAACAAGGTTCTGAGATACAACCTTTTTAAGGGTTAAAAAGAGAAACCTATACAGCTGTTATGATTTGGATCTGGAATGTTCCCCATGTGCCTTTAGGCTTGGTCCTCAATGCAGCAATGTTCAGAGTTGGGGCTCTTGGAAAGTAATTGGATCATGAGGGCTCTAACCTCAACAGGGGATTAATCCATTGATAGATTAATGATTTGGTGGCATTATTGGGAGGTGGTAGAAACTTTAGGAGGTGGAGCCTAGTTAGAGGAAGTAGGTCACTTGGGGCATGATCTGACAGGGTTTACTTTTCCTGGCCTCTTCATCCCTTTCTTTCACCCAACTTCATGACTGCAATGAAATGAGCAACTCTTCTCCCCCATACTCTTCTGCTGTGATGTCCTGCCTAGCCTCAGGCCCAAAGCAATGGAGCAAGCTCATCATGGACTAAAACTTCTGAAACCAGAAGTCAAAAGACAAAAACATTTTCTCCTATGAATTGTTTCCCTTGGGTATTTTGTCACAGCAATGAAAAGCTGACTAACACAACTGTCTATATTCACCCTGAAAAAACTGCTTCTTAACTTATAAATTATGCTCTTTTACTTTTTTAAAAAGTGAAACTCTTATCACAGGTTTGAATAACTGTTTAGTGTCAGTTGTAAATAATTATTTCATGACTTGAATACATAAATATTAGAGTTCAAATTAGGCTAAAGATGAAAGATGGAGATTTTCATGCAATGAGGACAAAATGGATCTTTATGTAGTTAGCTATACTTATTATGATAATGTTAAGATAATAAATGATATTATAATCAAAGGGGAGAATGAGTTTATTATTTTAATTTGGAGCTGCACCAATTTTTGGGTTCCTAAATAATTTTAAATTGTTTTGGTTTCAAAACAATTTTGAAAAGTATAAAGTTGGTGAGCTTATAGTATATAATTTCAAAATTAAAGCTACAATAATCAAGACAATGTTATGTTAGCAAAACAAACACAAATAAAACATATTGAGATCAATGGAATGAAGTACAACATAGACTCAAACATACACGATCAATTAAGTTTTGGGCAAAGAAGTCAGGATAATTTAATAGAAAAAAAAGTCAGTCATTTCAACAAATGTGCTGGACTAATTAGATACACACATTGAGGAAAAACAACTAACTTCACATCATGCAAAGTTAATTCAAAATTAATCATTGACTTATTATTCAAACCTAAAACTAAAAAATTTTTAGAAAACAGTTATGACCTGGTGTTAGGCAAAGATTTTTTAAGGCACAAAAAATAGAACTCATAAAATTATAAAAGAAAAAAATTGACAAATTAGACTTGATAAAAATTTGAAACTTCTGCTAATCAAAAGAAACTACTCATCAAATGAAAAAATATTTGCAACATATATACATAATAAAGGACTTGTGTCTAACTCTTACTAAGAACTGTCAGAATCGCAAAGAAAACAACTCAATTACAAAAATAAGTAAATTAACAAATAATTAAAGCAAAGGCCTAGGAAAGTATGCTTTACTATTGAAAATATGCACATGAAAATTACAAGCATGAAGACACTGAATATCATTAGTCATTAAGAAAATTCAAATTGAAATGAAAAGGAGAAACCGCTCACCTCATACTGGAGTGGCTAAAACATTTAAAAACTCATCAGGAGATGACAATGAAATGGAAAATTTTCTGGAGAAAATGAAAAATTGTGACTTTGGAAAAGTTTAGGAGTTTCTTATCATATTAAGTGTGCCCTTGCTATAACACTCAGCAATCTCACTTCTAGGTATTTATCTAAGAGAAAAGAAAACCAATGCCCAGATAAAGATCCACACATGAACATTTAAAGCAGCTTTAGGCAGAGCACTTGCCTAGCATGCATGAGACTCTGGTTCGATCCTCAGTACCACTAAAAAAATTTAAAAATCAGCTTTATTCAGAACTATCAAAATCTGAGAACAACTCAAAAGTGCTTCACCCAGTGAAAGAATAAATAATTGTTCATCAATACTGCAGAATATTTCTCTGCAAGAAACTATTGTCAAATGCAACAAAGAACAATCTCAAAAGTGGTATGCTTCATGAAAGAAGATAGCATGAAAGTCTAGTACTGCATGATTCCATTCATACGTGACATTCCAGAAGAGTGATACTATAGGGACAGAAGTCAGTGGTTGCCAAGGAGAAGGTGGAGTGAGGGAACAGACTACAAAAGGGCATGAAGGACTTTTGGTATCATGAAGTTGTCCATATGCTTTTTTTTTTTTTTTTTGAGACAGGATCTCGCTAAGCTTCTTGGAGCCTCAGAAAGTTGCAATCCTCCTGCCACAGCCTTCCAAGTTGCTGCGATTACAGTCATGTGCCACCATGCCTGGCTTGTAGTCTTAATTATGGTGCTGGCTATGTGTTTGTCAAAATTCATCAAACCATGTACTTAAAACAAGTAAATGGTACGTATGTAAATTATATTTTACTTTAGAAAGGAAAGAGAGAAACCTGCGAAAGCATCCCAAAACAAGGTGAGAATAGAGATTAGATTATTCCAAGACTGCTCAATCGCTATCCTAAGGGAAGTACAAAAGGGATCTGAGAACCATCCCCCCACACAGTCAATTGATCATGTTATGCTAACAACAGCCTCTGTTATTTTCCCACCATCTCTATGCCCAAGACTGCTGGAATGACTGAAAATGCCACTTCCAACAGAGAGCGTGGTTTTAACTACCGTAACTGTAGAAGACTATAATAACAATACTAACCAAAAGTCTTTGAGCCAGCCCTCAAGTTTTCTTGATCCAAGCTCTACAGTTTTCTCTCCATTTCATGGTCATATGATTACAATATATGTAATCCCAAACAAGTGTAACTTCTTGTCAGACAACATCATTACTACTTGTGAGTTTCCAGCAAGACTGCTTTCTTGTCCCTGTGGTTGTTGGTAATTATCTGTACCATTTGCTTATATTATGAAACAAAAGTGGCCTTAGCAGCAGTTTATTTGCTCCCAAGCCAATCAGATCACATCATTACAGCATTATCAATTGTCCTTTGCTACTAAAAAGGTGTGGTCAAAAAGTAGAAACTCATTGAATTATTCTTTTAGAACATTTCCTCTGTTTGAATGTTTCTGGTACTTAGATAGTGAGTCTGAATGCTTAAAAAGAATATACTGAAACACAAAAGCAGTAGTCCCAGAACACAGTCCCCAGAAACATCAATAAATAGAATAAATGAAGCCTTGACTAAGACCAAAAATAACTGACCTGAGGTCAGAACCAGGTAGGTTCACAGAAATTAGTGGAATAGAGTTTCAAAGATTATTTATTCATAGTGTCAACGTCCATCAGTAAGGTAAAGGTTGAAAAGTGTCCATTAGATATAGCAATGTAGTCGTCAGGGTAACCATTTACCCAAATTGGTTTTTGTTGAAAAAAAGCAGAGTCAGAAGCAAGACTGCTATAGGTAAAGCAAACAATTCTTGCAAGAAACATGCCCAAAAGGAGAGGAAGAGGCAATGCACCATAGCTTGAGTGGACAGAATGAAGAGCAGTTGATTTTAGATGTAACCAACCTGAACATGTTCCCAGACTAAGAGTAAAGTGCAAGCAAAGAACAAGGGGTTAAAGATATCAAAGGTGGAGGATGGATTGATTCAAACGACGTGTTTGGAAGAGATAGATGAATTGGTTAGGACTGAGTTAAAAGCAAAAGTTGCATGTTTTCATACAGATTCACTCTCCCCGAAGATTGTAAACTCCTTTATGTCTGATGCTTATGTAAGCTATCTTTTTGGAGATCCATGGAACTTTACCAGAGTAGGAATTTGAGGAACATGTGACGGTTAATTAAAGAGTCCTCCTTATCTAACCAAGATGATAACGCCTTCAGTTTCTTTGGATTCAAAGTCAGCAAATTTGAAATGAATCCAAATCTAAATGGTCTTTAGTTCTACCATTTTTCATAATGTTGACTATAAATACTATCAGTTCTGAGTTGGTATTAACTTTAATGATAAACATTAAGGGGATGTCCAACATTTGGTTCGGTAAAAACAATTTCTTATCTTCTGATGTTCTTAAATGGGCCCTGTATGTGGAAAGTGTTTTATCTATTGTGGAAATCTACACACCAGCTTGGATTTTCAAAAGGCTTTATAAAAAGCAAGACTATTTTCTAAGAATCTGAGCAACAATGCACATGGCCAAGTTAAGAGCAGAGCTTATATGATTAATAGCTATATTTTTCATGAGTGCTTCATCTTAAAGCAGCAAGATTCAGAGAAGCACAACTGGGCAGGCTGAACCCAATCAGTAGACAGCTTTCTGGCCATTGTGGTTTGTGCCCAATTCTAAATGTCTTAACAAAATCCATGCTTGTTTATTTATTTTTGTACCAAGGATTGAACTCAGAGGCACTTAACTGCTGAGCCACATCCCAAGTCCTTTTTATTTTGTATTTTGAGACAGTGACTTGCTAAGTTGCCTAGGCTGGCTTTGAACTTGTGAACCTCCAGCTTCACCTTCTTGAGCTGCTGTGATTACAGGTATGTGCCACCATACCCAATACAGAACTTAATTCTTATTCTCTTTTTGAATGTGACTCCACCAAAACAGACAGATCTTTCCATTAAGCCTCCCCTACTCACAAAAATATTATAAAATATCAAAACAATAACAAAAAGAAGTCTTTGAGTGGTGATATGTGCCAAATGGGAAAAATTTTATCATCCCTTCCTCTTCTATGATTAATTTTTACCAGTTGCAATGGGAAAGGCTCCTAACAGTGGGCAGCCTCTGCTTGACAGGTGTTTCTGTGTCTGATGAATGGCATATTCACATTTGACATGGCCTCTGTTAAAATGTAGATGGCTGCTTTCTAATACCCCAAGGGAGTTATCAGTTTTGTTCTGCTTATTTTATAATTTTTCACAGTGGTACAAGAGGGAAATATTTTTTTCCTATAAGTCAAAATGGAATTGTTTTCCAGTCTCCATTTCAATTCTTAACACTAAAGTAGCTGAAATGCAGAGAGCTGATAATTTCATATGCAGAGTAATTGATAGGGGAATTAAAATGCTCTCTTGGGTCAATTAGAAATTCCCTTTACTGTCTCAGATGAAACTTCAATAGTTAATGTTCTTTCATTTTAAAAATGTGCACTGGTAAACTAGAAGCTTTTTCACTAAACCTAGGAATAAAGCAAAGATCTATCTTCTAAGACTATTTTTCAACATCATACTGGAAGCCCTAGTTAATAGAATAAGACAATTAAAGGAAATTAAAGGTAAATAGATTGGGAAGAAAAAATAAAACCATCTTTGTTCATAAATGATATCATTGTCTATGTAGAAAATCCAAAAGAATAAACAAATTTCTCCTGGTGCTAAGAGGTGATATAGCAAGGTTGCAGTGTACACCAATGGACAAGGTTATCTTACAAAGGACAACTGCTTTCCTACATACCAAAAACAAGCAGGTTGAACTTTAAATTAACAACACAATTCCATTTATATTAACAATCCTCCCAAATGAAATACTTAGGTACAAATCAATTTCTGATGAAAGAAATCAAAGAGCTACATATGTAGAGAAACTTAATTTTCAGGATAGGCAGACTCAGTATTATCGAAATATCAATTCTTCTCAACTTCATCTACAGATACAACACAATCCCAATCAAAATAATATCAAGTTGTTATTAATTTTTCCTGGATAGCAACAAACTAATTGTAATGTTTATATGAAGGGGCAGAAAACCAAAAATAGACAACTTAATACTGAAGAAGAACAAGGTTGGAGGACTGATACTACCTGACTTTAAGACTAACTATAAAGCTAAAAACGTAAGAAGGGTAATACTGGTGAAAAGGCAAATAGATCAATGAAATAGAAGAAGAATAGAGCCACCTACATGTACTCAAGAGATCTTTGACAAAAGAGCAAAGGCAATACAATGGAGATAAGATGGCTTTCCAACAAGTAGTATGGAACAATTGGATATCATATGCAAAATAAATAATTTAATCTAGATGCATATCTTACACTTTTCACAAAAATTGACTCAGAATGGGTCACAAACTTCAATGTAAAATATGAAACTATAAAGCTTCTTGAATACAAAATAGGAGAAAATCTAGGTGATCTTCCATATGATAATGACTTTTTAGATACACCACCAAAGGCATGATTCAGGAAAGAAAGAATTGATAATCTTATTTTATTCAAAGTAAAAACATCTGCTCTGTGAAAGTCACTGCTAAGAGAATATGGACATAATTCAGAGACTGAGAAAAAAATATTTGCAAAAGACGTATCTGGTAAAGGACTATTATCCAAAATATAAAACTACTATTAAAACTCAACAAGAAGAAAATAAACAACACAATGAAGAATGGCACAACATTTGAAGATACATCTCTCAAAAGAAATTATACAGATAGCAAAGAAGCATATGAAAGGATACTCCACGTCAGATGTCATTAGGGAAATGCAAATTAAAACAGCAATGAGAAACCATCACACATTTATAAGAATGGTCAACACTCAGAACTGACAACACCAAATACTGAAGAGTAGGTGGAATGTTCATTCCCTGCTGGTAGAAATGTGAAATGGTATGACCACTTTGAAAGCCAGTTTGGCAGTTTCTTATAAAACTAAACATATTCTTACCATATGAATTAGCAATCATGCTTTCTACTCAAAGGAGATAGAAACTGTTTTCACCATAAAATCTTGCCCACAGATGTTTATGGTGGCTTTATTGATAATGGCCCAAACTTGAAAGCAACAAAGATGTCCTTCAGAGGTTTAATGAATAAATAAACTGTAATAAATCCAAATAACAGAATATTAACACTAAAAAAAATGAGTTACAAGCCATGAAATATATGGAGGAAAATTGCATGCATATTACTAAATAAAGAAAGTTAATCTGAAAAGATTATATACTATATGATTACAACTATAAGACATTTTGAAAAAGATGAAAGTATGGAGAGAGTAAAACTGTTGGCAGTCTTCACAGTATAGAGGGATGAAAATATAAATAGGTTGAACATAGAGGATTTTAGGACAGTAAATATATGAAAAAAGTATTATATATGATACTATAATCATGGAAACATGTCATTATACATTTATTTAAACTTACAGAATGAATAATAACCAGAGAAAACTCTAATGTCAACTATGGGCTTTGGGTAACAATATTGTGTTGATATAAATAAACATCACTTGTAATAAAAGTACCCTCTAGTGAGGGATGTTAATAATGAGTGAGACAATGTATGTGTGTGTTGGGATAGGGGGTATGCTTTAGTAAATTCTGCATCACTGTAACCAAAAGACCCGACAAGAACAACTTAGAAAATGAAAAATGTATTTTGTCTCACAGTTTCAGAGATTCAATCCATAGTTAGCAAACTCCAAAGCGCTGGACTCCTAGGTGACTCAGGACATCATGGTGGAAGGAAGCAGCTCAGAACACAGCAACTAGGAAGCAGAGAGAGAGAGAGAGAGCTCTACTCACTACAGACAAAATATAAAACCCAGAAACACATCTAGTGATTACCTTCCTCTAGTTACACCCTACCTGCCTAGATTTACCACCCAGTTAATCCATACGAGTGGATTAATCCACTGGTAAGGTTACAGATCTCATAATCTAATCATTTTACCCCTGAACATTCTTTCACTGTTGTTGTTTTTAGATATACAGTAGAGTGTATTTTTTGACATATCATACATATAAGGAGTATAACTTATTCTAATTAGAATCCCATTCTTGTGGTTGTACATGATGTGGAGTTACGCTGGTCATGTATTCATATATGAACACAGGAAAGTTATGTCCAATTCATTCTACTATCTTTCCTATTCCCATCCTCTCACCCTTACCTTCATTTTCATTTCTCTAAACCAATGAACTTCTATTATTCCTCTCCCTTTATTGTGTGTTACCATCCACATATCAGAGGGAACATTCAGCCTTTGGTTCTTTTGGGATCGGCTTATTTCACTTAGCATGATAGTATCCAGTTCCACCCATTTACCAGCAAATGCCATAATTTTATTTTTCTTTACTGCTGAGTAATTATATATATTACGTTTTCTTTATCCACTCATCTGCTTAGGCACCTTGGTTGGTTCCATAGCTTAGCTATTGTGAATTGAGCTGCTACAAACATTGATGTGGCTGTGTCACTATAGTATGCTGATTTTAAGTCCTTTGGGTATAAACCAAGGAGTGGGATAGGTGGGTCAAATGATGATTCCATTCCAAGTTTTCTGAAGAATCTCCATACTGCTTTCCAGAGTAATTGCACCAATTTGCATTTCCATCAGCAATATATGAATATATCATTTTACCCACATCCTAGCCAACATTTATCATTACTTGTAGTCTTGATAATTGCCATCCTGAATGCAGTGAGATGGAATCTCAGAGTAGTTATAATTTGTATCTCTCAAATTGCTAGATATTAATCAATTTTTACATATATTTGTTGACCATTCATACTTCTTCTTCTATGAAGTACTGGTTCAGTGCCTTTGTCTATTTATTGATTGAGTTATTTGTTTCTTTGATGTCTAGATTTTTAAATTCTTTCTATATCCTGGAGATTAATGGTCTGTCTGAGGTGCAGGTGGCAAAGATTTTCTCCCATTCTGTAGGTTCTTTCTTCATGTTCTTGATTGTTTCCTTTGTGGTAAAGAAACACATGGTAGTTTGATACCATCCCATTTATTTTTTATTTTTTATTTTTTGATACAGGGAATTGAATCCAGGGGTGCTTAACTTGAACCACATACTCAGCCTTTCTTAAAAATTTTATTTTGAGACAGGGTCTTGCTGGGTTGCTTAGTGTCTCACTAAGTTGCTGAGGCTAGCTTTGAACATGTGATCTTCCTGCCTCAGCCTCTGGAGCTGCTGTGATAATAGGTGTGAGACATCATGCCCCACTCCATCCTGTTTATTAACTCTTGACTTTACTTTTTGCACCTTATAAGTCTTATTAAGAAAGTTGGTTCCTAAACTGACATGGTGGAGAGTTGGGCCTACTTTTTCTTCTAGTAGGTGCAGGGTCTCTGGTCCAATGCCTAGGTCCTTGATTTTGAGTTGAATTTTGTGCTGAGTGAGAGATTGGGGTTTAATTTCATTTTGCTATATATGGGTTTCCAGTTTTCCCAGCACCACTTGTTGAAGGAGCAATCTTTCCTCCATTGTATGTTAATGGCACTTTTGTCTGGTGTGAGATAACTGTATTTATGTGGATTTGTTTGTGTCTTCTATTCTGTACCATTGGTCTTCATGTCTGTTTTGGTGCCAATGCCATGCCATTGTTGTTACTATAGCTCTGTAGTATAATTTAAAGTCTGGTATTGTGATGCCTCCTTCTCCATTTTTCTTGCTAAGGATTGCTTTGGCTATTTTGGGCCTCTTAGTTTTTCAAATAAATTTCATGGCTGCCCTTTCTATTTCTATGAAGAACTTCATTGAAATTTTTATAGGAAATGCATTAAAATTGTATAGTGCTTTAGGTAGTATGGCCATTTGGACAATATTAATTCTGCCTATGGGAGCTCTTTCCATCTCTTCTTCAATTTCTTTGTTTCTTTCTAGTCTTTACTTTTTTTTTTTTTTTTGAGACTGGGGATTGAACTCAGGGGTACTTGACCACTGAGCCACATCTCCAGCCTTATTTTGCATTTTATTTAGAGAAAAGGTCTCACTGAGTTGCTTAGCTCCTTGCCGTTGCTGAGGCTGGCTTTGAACTCGCGATTCTCCTGTCTCGGCCTCCCAAAGTGCTGGGATTACAGGTGTGCACCACAGTGCCCACCCAATTTCTTTCTTTAGTGTTCCATAGTTTTCATTGTATAGGTCTTTTACCTCTTTTTCTTGATTGATTCCCAAGTATTTTTTTGTTTTGAGGCTATTGTGAATGGAATAGTTTTCATAATTTCCCCTTCAGTTGATTCATAGTTGATGTATAGGAATGCAAATGACTTATAGGTGTTAATTTTATATCCTGCTACTTTGCTGAATTCATTTATGAGTTCTAGGAGTTTTCTTGTGGAATTTTTTGGGTCTTCTAACTATAGAATCATGTCATTGGCAAATAGTGGTAGTTTGAGTTTTTCTTTTCCTATTCATATTCCTTTAATCTCTTTCTTCTCTCTAGTTGCTCTGACTAGAGTTTCCAGAACTATGTTGAATAGAAGTGGTGAAAGAGGGCATCACTGTCTTATTCCAATTTTTAGAGGGAATGCTTTTTATTTTCCTCCATTTTGAATGATGTTGGCTTTGGGTTTAACATATATAACTTTGAAAATGTTGACATATGTTCCTACTACCCTTAATTTTTCTAGTGTTTTGAACATGAAGGAGTGCTGTATTTTGTCAAATGTTTTATCTGCATCTATTGAGATAATCATGTGATTCTTGTCATCAAGTCTGTCGATGTGATGAATTACATTTATTGACTTCTGTATGTTGAACAAATCTTGCAACCCTGGGATGAACCTTACTTGATCATTGTGCATTATCTTTCTAATATGTTTTTGTATGCAATTTGTCAGTATTTTATAAATAATTTTTGCATCTATGTTCATCAAGGATATTGTTCTGAAATTTTCTTTCCTTGTGTGTTTGTCTGGTTTTGGTATCAGGGTGATATTAGCTTTATAGAATGAGTTTAGAAGGGTTCCATCCCTTTCTATTTCATGGAATAATTTGGGGATGATTGGTGTTAGTTCTTCTTCTTCTAAGGTCTGGTAGAACTTGGCTGCAAATACTTCTGGTCCTGGACTTTCCTTTTTGGTAGGCTTTTGGTGGTGTCTTCAATTTCATTGCTTGAAATTGATCTGTTTAAATTTTCTATGTCCTGCTGATTCAATTAGGGTAGGTCATATGTCTCTAGAAATTTGTTGATATCGTCAAGATTCTGAATGTTCTTGTGTTGTCTCACAAGCTTTTGAGGGACACCTCATATCTGAACCATAATAGGTTATATGGAAAATCTATTTCCCCTTAAAATTGTTCCTAAGATAGTCTATTAAGTAGTATTTTATTTTATGTAATTGAATATAGGAAACAACTCTAAAAAGAAAAGTAGGCATTTTTCTCCCTTTTTTCAAAAGAAGTGAGAATTTATTTGTATATTACTGCACAAAACTTTAGACAAGAGTTAAATTTGAAGTTCTAGTAAAAGATGTTTTCAAAACACCATAAGTGTTTGGCACCAGCTTTTATAAGCATTTTGTTAGCCCTCTTATGGATAAGTCTGGGTTTTTTACCTTGGTAGTTGTAATATGAAGGCAGGCTTATGGTTTGGTCCATTCAAACCTATGAGCATCACACAAAGTAAAACATGTTGCACTACTTTGGCAATGATGCCAGTCTTGATACTATTCTTACAGAAAGTATTTTTAATCCCAAAGCAGACTGACCCAGTGTGGATGACTTGATATAAACTCATTACTGCTATGAAAAGACAGCTGAAATTATTCCATCTGCAATGAGTCAGTACTATTTTATGTCAAACAAGGGCATCTGAGGATTTGTTATCCAAAGTTTCTATAAAATGTCCTACCAATTCTTCATTAAATAGGTTACCTAGCCCTTTCATTTTCTTAATTATTATTAAAACACAATAATAATTTCAGAAAATAATCTTTTTCATCAGGGGATGTAAAAGGCCAGCTGTTAGTCCTACATTGTAACAGCTATTTCTAATTTTATTTTGGAGAAAAGAAAATTGAATGGGCACCACTTTGTAAATTGTATGTAACAGTTGCTCCTTAGGTCCCACTGGACAGTTTGGCTACTGTCATTTTATTAATACTATTTATCAAACTCGGACCCTTGGTTTGGTTCTGCCAGACACACTGCCCTTACTTGTAGAAGATATGCTCACTACTGCCACATGTGTCTCACGTCCTCACTCTCCACTGTGGTCTTCTTACTCATGATCTACTCACCTTTTCCATTTGAGTTTTGTGTGGGGTGAGAGATAGGGGTTTAGTTTCATTTTGCTACATAGAGATTTCCAGTTTTCCCAGCACCATTTGATATCTATTTTTCTCCACCCTTATCAGCTCCACTTTCCTTTGTATTAATCTCATTCTCTATAAATTCATTTATTCTTTTTGCCCACAAATATTTATAAGAAACACACTCAATTATGCTTATTTGCCAATGACATAATTCTATGTTTAGAAGACCCAAAAAACTCCACCAGAAAATTCCTAGAACTCAAGTGAATTTAGCAAAGTAGCAGGATATAAAATTAACATCTATAAATCATTTGCATTCCTATACACAATTATGAATCAACTGAAAGGGAAATTAGGAAAACTATTCCATTCACAATAGCCTGAAAACAAAAAAAAATACTTGGGAATCAATCAAGAAAAAGAGGTGAAAGACCTTTACAATGAAAACTACAGAACACTCAAGAAAGAAATTATATAAGACCTTAGAAGACAGAAAAATCTCCCATGTTCTTGCATAGGCAGAATTAATATTGTCCAAATGGCCATACTACTTAAAGCACTATACAGATTTAATGCAATTCCTATTAAAATTCCAATTAAGTTCTTCATAGAAATAGAAAAATCAGTTATGGAATTCATTTGGAAAAATAAAAGGGCCAGAATAGCCAAAGCAATCTTCAGCAAGAAAAATGAAGGAGGAGGCATCACAACACCAGCCTTTAAATTATACTATAGAAAAAAAAATTTAAAAATACTATAGTAAAAAAAATGGCATGGTATTGGCACAGACATGAAGACCATTGGTACAGAATAGAGGACACAGAGACAAACCCACATAAATACAGTTATCTCATACTAAACAAAGGTGCCATGAACATACATTGGAGAAGATAGCCTCTTGAACGAATGGTGCTGGGGAAACTGGAAATCCATATATAGCAAAATGAAACTAAATCCTTATCTCTCACCCTGCACAAAACTCAACTCAAAATGGATCAAAGACCTAGTAATTAGACCAGAGACCCTGAACTTATTAGAAGAAAAAGTAGGCCCAAATCTCCATCATATTGACTTAGGAACCAAATTCCTCAACCAGACTCCTAAAGCACAAGAAATAAAATCAAGAGTCAATAAATGAGATGGTATCAAAACAAAAAAACTTCTCCACAGCAAAGGAAACAAACAAGCACATGAAGAGAGAACCTAAAGAATTGGAGAAAATCTTTGCCACCTGCACCTCAGACAGAGCATTAATCTTCAGGATATATAAAGAATTCAAAAAACTTAACATCAAAGAAACAAATAGCCCAATCAGTAAATGGGCAAAGGAACTGAACAGGTACATCATAGAAGAAGAAATATGAACAGTCAACAGATATGTGAAAAAATCTTCAGCATTTCTAGCAATTAGAGAAATTCAAATGAAAACTACACTGAGATTCCATCTCACTGCAGTCAGGATGGCAATTATCAAGAATACAAGTAACAATAAATGTTGGCAAAGATGTAGGGGAAAAGGTACATTCATATATTGCTGGTGGGACTGCAAATTGGTGCCAGCACTCTTCAAAGTAGTATAGAGATTCCTCAGAAAACTTTGAATGGAACCATTATTTGACGCAGTTATCCCACTCTTCAGTATATACCCAAAGGACTTAAAATCAGCATGCTTTAGTGACACAGCCACATCAATGTTTATAGCAGCTCAATTCACAATAGCTAAGCTATGGAATCAACTGAGGTGCTCTTCAACAGTTGAATGTATAAAGAAAAATGTGACACATATATAGTATATATATAGTATACATATAGCATATATATATGAATATTACTCAGCCATAAAAAAAAATAAAATTACAGCATTTGTTGGTAAATGGATGGAACTGGAGACTATCATGCTAAGTAAAATAAGCCAATCTCAAAAGAATCAAAGGCCAAATATTCTCTCTGATATGCAGATGCTAATGCACCATAAGGGGAGAGAGGAAGAACAGAAGTTCATTGGTTTAGAGAAAGGAGAATGAAGGGAAGGGTCATGGGATGGGAATAGGAAAGACAGTAGAATGAATCGAACATAACTTCCTCTGTTCATCTATGAATATATGACCAATGTACCTCCACATCATGTACAACCACATGAATGGGAAGTTATACTCCATGTATGTATAATATGTCAAAATATACTCTACTGTCATGTATATCTAAAAAGAAAAAAAACATGCTCTATGCCATAGTTACACTGGGTACTGAGTATAGAGTGAAGAATAAGATTTTGTTTTAATAATGATAGAGTCTGTATGTAAAGCTATGGGTCTATTTCTCAGCTTGTATTTTTCTAAGCCCAAGAACTTCCCAACATATATAATCACATGGCTCCCTTGTAAGGCATTCTGTCCATAATTACAGTTATAGATAAGTTCAGTGCACTTTTAAGATAATCTGATAAGGCCCCAAAAGAGAGAGCTTACTTCATCCAATAGTGCCTTTGCTCTAGACCACAGGATATATGTCCCAAGAGACCTCTGGGGTTATTTCCCATTCTGTGCTTCATTCCCCCTTCTCTTCTTCACATACATAGATCTTTCTTTTTCATTCTTTTAATCCAAATCTTACCTTATTATTATAATAATAATCCTTATTATTCTTCTAATAAGACTGTACAATCTTAGAAACACTTTAGCTGGATGCAGTAACACACACATGTAATCCCAGTGGCTGGGAATGCTGAGGTAGGAGGATCACAAGTTCAAAGCCAGCCTCAGAAACTTAGAGAGGCCCTAAGCAACTTAGCAATACTCTGTCTCAAAATAAAAAAAGAGCTAGGATGTAGCATAGTGGTTAAGTGTCCCTGGGTTTAATCCCCAGTACCAAAGGAAAGGAAGGAAGGAAGGAAGGAAGGAAGGAAGGAAGGAAGGAAGGAAGGAAGGAAGGGAAAAGAAAAAAACACTGTCTTTCACTATCTTTCTTATTTTCCTAATGTTCTATATTCTTAGGGGCTTTATCATTATTTTAATATTTGATTAAATCATCTTTGATTATTTAGTATTTGTTTTAGGACTCCATATGACTCATGTTCATAATAGAAAAAATTAATTTTTTTTCTATTAAGTTGTTATGATTCAATTCTGATATGCATTACAAAACCTTCTCACATTTTTCTTTTCTTTTTTTCTCCCTGTGGTGCTGGGAAATTGACCCCAGGGCTTCGCATATATTAAGCAAGTGCTCAACCACCAAGCTATACTCCCAAGCCTTTGGTTTTTAAGAATTATTTATTTAAACAAAATTATAAATCAAATACATTAATTAAAATTTCTCCTTTCATGTTAAAATATGTGGGTGGGAGTGGTAAACCCCAAGCTATGGCTAAACATTTCAAACAGATGAAATTTAAGGACATATGAGATATAGGAGATCAAATAATGGCTTCCATGATTCTCATATAACTAAATAACCATGTTTTAGATATTTTTATCAATGGCATTATAATACCATTAAGTATATAACTAATTTTCCTTCTCAATTACTTTCCCACTTATAACACTATGTCTGTCAAATGACTCAATATTACCTAGATCTGTGGACTCTCTTCCCTTAAACCTACTTTGGTTTCTATTGTGTTTTTAAATTTTTTCCTTTATTAAAGTTACACAAGGGCATATTTAAAGAAGCACATAATTCTACAAAACGTATTTAATAAAGACTAGTTCTGTGTTCCACCTAAGATGCTAGTCCAGTTCCTGACTGTGCATGAAGCACATTTCAATAGATAGGAAGGAGGGACTTCTTCCAGTGAAAATCAGAAGACTGAACACACACACTTAGGCTTTGTCCTCCAGAATGCAGCTATGAAATTTTTAAGAAGGCATACATTAGCAGGAATAAAGAGAATTCAAGAAGAGTTGAGAACTATGTGATTCTGGAAGCTAAAAAGCAGAATAATAGTGGCAACTAAATTAAATTAGCAGTTTTGAGAAAATTAAATCCTTAACCAGCAGGGAAAAGTCAAGAAGTTAATTTTTACCACAGAAATGATTCCAGAAAGTTAAGAAATGGAAACATCATGCATTACTGGAATTGGTGATGAAGTGGAACTAGAAACAGCAAGATCAGTTGAAAGACTGCTTTAAAATCAAGTCTTGTATCATCCCCTTTGGAGGAGCCTAAGTCTTTTCCCTACTACAAAAGAAGACAATAGGTTTACTTTTGAGGAAAAGGGACAGAGATCCCAAACACAATTAAGTATAGGAATAATATACTGAAAAGAGGGGAGTTTTGTGAAATTTTACATTACCAAAGGTGAAGAGCCTCAGCCTTCTTCCTCATGCAGCATAAATGTTGTGCATGATCCTTTTATTACTCTCATGATATCCATAGAATCTGTAGTTAGATCCCTCTTTCATTTCTAATTTAGGTAATTTGTAATTTCTCTCTTTTTCCTTGATCAGTCTTGCTAGACTGTCAATTGTTATAATCTTCTCTGGGGACAAATTCTTGCCTTTGTTGATTCTTCTGTATTTTATTTCTACTCTGTTTTATTGGCCACTGCTCTCCTTAGTTTCTGCCTTCCACTTTCTTTGGATTTAATTTGCACCTCTTTATCTAACTTAATAAAGAATAGACTTAAGTAATAGTTTTGAACCTTTCATCTTTTCTATTACATGCATTGAAAGCTATAAATTTTGTGCTGATACTTGCTTGACCTATTTTTCATGAGTCTTGATGATTATCTAATATCACCATTATCATTTAATTTGAAATATTTCTTACTTTTCATTGTAGGTTCTTGAGTCTAGTGAATTGTTTAGAAGTAATTGGTTAATTTCCAACACTAGGGAATTTTTATGTAATTGGTTTCTCATTTAGTTCCACTGCTGTCGGAGGACACTCTTTGTGTGATTTAATTCACTAAAACTTGCTTTATGGTGGCTGTATGAAACCTCTTTTGGTAAATGTCCCATATGTACTTGAAAAGAATGTGCATTCTACAGTTGAGGTCTAATATACTATGTATGAAAATTGTGTCAAATTGATTCATCATAGGATTCATAATTTGTATATTTTTACAGATTTTCATGCTTATTGTAGGAATTGTTGTGTTACAGGCGTGTAAAGATTTCTCACAATTATCTTAAAGTTCTTGTCTGCTAACTCCAACATCTACATCAGCCATTGGTCTTTTTGTATTGATTGTTTGTTCTCATGATGGTCAGTCACATAGTACTACTTCCTGGTATGTCAAGTGACTCTAAAGTAAACAGGATATGTGAAAAAACTGTCGAAGTTCCAGATGGAACTGGAAAAAACTGTGGAATTTCCAATCACTTCATTTCATAGTTAAGGAGTGAACCAGGTTCAAAATGAGTTAGTCTCTGTGACATTCATTTTACCTCATTCATTTTCCTTGGGTGTGACCTACAGCCTGCTGAGTCTCTTTTCCTTTGCCCTGAAAAACAAGATTTCGTTCTGTTCTTCAAAGATTTTGACCTATTTCTTTGTCTCCTGTTTCCACAGCTTTAAAATCTGACAAATTTATTAAGGCGTGACCACTTTGTGTTTAAGGCAGGCCCACTCCTCCTAGTTTGACTTTATTTTTCGAAGCATCCAATGTGAAAGATTTCATTTTACTTGTCCAAAGTCCCTTGCCTACTTCCCCAGCCTCCCACGTGCATCCCATGCATTTAGGACAGTTTCCAATCTGTCACACAACCCTATGTGACTGCCAAAAGCTGGAGGGCTTCCTATTCCCCTTAGTAGCATTCTTTTGCAAAGGCCAAGCCCAATGTTCTGTATGAACCCAGAATTAGGAAATAGTCCAAAAAAAAAAAAAAAGCCGGGATATTTTCATCTAATTGTAGTAAGCTCCTCTCCCTCACCACCTCTTTTGGGTATGCACCAATTCGTCTCTTAATTTTGGCTTATTCAGCTCTCCCTGCCTTTAGAATTAAAATTGTTTTTATATTTGATTCCTCTGGTTGTTGTAGAAGAAATATTGAGATTCTGCAAACTACTACATCCTATGCAAAAGCGAGTTTAGAGTGATCCTTTTGCGGAACCTATCATTTCCTCCATTTAAATCCTTGACTGACTTTCCATTGTCCTTAAGATATAATCCAGAACGTTTAGAAGAGTTTATGAGGGCTGGGAATAAATCTCAGTGGCAGAGTGCTGGCCTGGTATGTGCAAGGCCCAGGAGTCAATCTCCAGCACCACCAAGAAAAAAGAAAAGGAGAGTTATGAGACTTTTAGCATAAGACTTTTTGAATGTGTCCTATATTTTTATAATCCTGGATCATCATCATCGACTGCTCTTACTGAAATGTACTTCTTTCATGGTTCCCTCTTTACTGGACTAATTCATACTTCTTCTTGGGGACCCAACTCAGCCCCTCCATCTCGAGGAGGCCATTTAGAAAACAGTGCTGATTTAAGAGCTCCTGCCTAGATTCTCTTGTCAAAGTGAATTGTTTGCTTGGCATGCATGAGGCCCTGGATCCTATCCCTAGCACCAAAATAAAAACAACAATAAAAACTGAGTTGTGGTTAGCTTTTTACTGTTCTGTGTTCCTCATTAAATTCAGATCTCCTCTGAGGATTGAACATGTATCCTACGTATCATCAGAGGAGCATCTAGGTTTAGAGTTTAGTAGCATGGACTCTGGGTTCAAATTTTAGTTATGCCATTTCCTAGCTGTCTGATATTGGTCCAGGTTTTGAGTTCCAAATTCATCATATTAAGTGAAGATAACAAACAGACTTACCTACTAGGTTTAGACAAAAGAAAAATATAACCTGGAGAATATAGTGCCAGTAACAGTCTCATAGGAAAAGAATCATGATGAACAAATATAAGGGAGAACTAGAAAGAAAAGAGGGAAACATGAATTATTGTCCCATGCCCTCCTCCCACATTTAGACAGATACGAGTCAGTGGGAAAGCCCATGAGGGGAATGTAAGGGGTCCTTATAATATTAAGCCAACTCCAACCAGTGTTCCCCTCACCATTCTCTACAACTGCTCTTTCCATATCACCACTCATGACTGCCACAGTAAGTCCAGTAGTCAATGGGTCAAGGCTTACTTGGCCTCTCAGGAGTATCCGGCTCAGATGATTTCTCCTTCACTTTTTCTTCCCCTCCTCCTCCTTCTCCCTCATCTTTTTCATCTTCTTATTTTTGACTCTACTTGGCTTCAAGACACTATATTTATTGACTTTCTTCTTAGACACTTTTTTTTCTTCCCTGTCCCCTTTGCAGGTTTCTTTTCTTGACCTACCCAAAGCTCAATACTTAGTCCTATCTCTTAACTTTCTACTCATTCCCTGGGTGATCTCTTTTGACTTTTGAGCTTTAAATACCATATGCCAAAACATCTCAAAATCATTTCTCCAGCTCAGCCCTCTCTTCTGAACTCTGGACATGTCTATCAAATTTCCCATTGTTATTTGCAATCTGGATCTCCAATATTTATCTCTAACTTGCCATGTCTGAACATGAACTCCTAATGTCCCCTGACTTCCACCCACAGATGTCCTGATTTCAGTTGATGACATATCTCTCCCTCCAGTAGCACTCACCAAAATCCATGAAGTATTCCTAGGTTTTCTTCTTTTTCTCACACCCCACAACAAATCTGTTGTGACAGCCTAGAAGGAAGGTGGAGAGTCTTAAATGGGAACATCTATATAAAAGATGGGCTTTGTAAACTTAGATCTACTACAGAAGAGCTAGAACCAAGTTAACATATATCCTGTGGGCTGTATATACTTTCTGAATGATTTCCCAGCAGACACATAAAATAACTTCTCTTTACATGTCATTGCATAAGACTTAGTCACATGTCCATGCCTACCTTCAATGAAGGCTGAGAAATGTAGGTCACACTGTTTCCTGAATGCAAGTGGGTTTTTCACTTTGAAGTAGATCAGGCTATTGACTTCATCATAGATTCTAAATAACCATAGGTCTCTGTAGATTAGTTTGTAAATTAATATTTTCCAAAGGAGGGACTATCATTAGCATTAGAATGCATTTTGTGAAGAACAGATTTAATCTTAAATTAATGTTATTTCATATGCAAGACAATCTGAGAATTTTACTTTTCTACCTGTGTCAGCGAAATTTACTACCTATTTATTTCAGGTATCGGTTTTGTTAGGTCAGGCCAGGGTCCAAAATGTCCAATTAGGGGGACCAGTCAGGGCAGTTGCAGTCAGCAGCTGCGGAGCAGCGGCAAGCCAGATGCTGACAGTCACCAGTAGACATGCCTCCTGTCAATCAGCGGGTTTTCCTGACCTATCCATGAAGGACTCTGTTCTTTTCTTCCTGCCCCCAAGCCCTCCCCTTCCTGAACGGGCTTTCTTGAAATTCTCTGTGCACAGAAGTGCCAGTGCCATTTCTCCCGGACACGCTCTGATGGACAGGTGGATTCGGCCTGAGCGTGTATTCCAATAAAATCTTGCCGAGTGGCCTAATTCATCTCCTCCCTGGTCATCTAATCTTTACATAATGGTGTGCAAAACCCAGGAGGGTTTTCAACCTCCCCCGTACCGGGGTTGAGGCAAGGCCTCCGAACCCAGAGAACTCCTGAGCTGCTCTCTGTCTTCCTCATCCGGACCAACAAGAGTGAGGTAGGCCCCCCTTCCTCTGGCTCTCAGCTTGCCCCTCCCCCACTGTCCGCTCCAGCGGCCCATCCTGTAAGTCACATGTGTGCGTGGGCTCTCTGTCCACTTGAGGCCATGTGGACTGGGAAGATGTTCCCAATCCCCATGTTAGCCAATCGCCATCGCTGTTCGGGACCCAGAAGGTTCAAGGGATGCCTCAATTTTCTACCTGGCCCTGCTCTCCTGTGGACGCGAACATTTTTTTGGGACGCCATTTTATGTTCCCGCCCACTCCCCCGGGACTGCTGAGAAGTCACAAGGAACCCCAACTCTTCTCTAGACCTCAAAACTCCACTGTACTATGGCTTAGATAACGGACCAAAATGGCCTCCACAGGGAACTTTAATTTTCAAATCCTCATTGATTTGGCTAATTTTTGTCACCACATGGGAAATGGACAGAAATTCCTTTCACCAAGGCTTTGTTGGAAAGCGCTCTCTTGCCCCCCCCCTTCTTTTCCTTCTTTCTGTCCTTTCAAGTTCTTCTCACTGCACTCTCCCTCCTCCCTTCTCCAAAGCCAAAGCAGTTCCCCAGCAGTTTCCTGCCGGAGAAAACAAAGCCAGACTCACTCTCAGCGCGGGAGGGCAGAAACGAGGCGTTGAGCGGAGCCTGCCCACCCCGCCTTCCTGCATTTCTCCCTGCGTCCGTGCGCTGCTCAGACAGGCTAGCACCTCCCTGCATCTCCCTCTGCCTCCGCGCCATTTAGACGGGCCGCCGTTGCCCCTCCCCCTAGCCTTACCACTCGGCATCTGCGGCCGGCTTACTTTCTCATTCTAGGACTCTTCACTCTTACATTTTTAAACTTAAAACTTTCATTCTGCACGCTAAAGTTAAAACTTCTGATCAGATGTATTTTATCCAACTATAAAAGTTTTTTACACTCTACTGAGACAAGTTATACCTACCTCAAAAGGAATTAAAGATTCTAAATATGGTATTTATTGGAAGGAAAGAGAATATTTTTAATCAAAAGGTTTACAACTGTGATTAAATGAAAAGTTAACATCTAAATTTTTCTTTCCAAACTAAACTTAATGTAATAACATCAATGTAATTCTGGTTCTATATTAAATGTGTTCATATCTTCCAGGTATACAAGTCTTTAAAATAGAAGGTTTAAAAGAATGTTTTATCAAGCTGATATTCTCCAAACCGAACTTGTATGGTATCCATTCATATCAGTTAATGTTTTATAACTGAACCTATCATCAATAAAATAAGACTTTAAGTTATTTTTACATCAAAGTGATCTTTTAAATAAATTAAAACCTAATCTATTTAATATTCTATTAAGATTTTACAAGGAGCCCTGTCTTACCTGAGATAGTCCTGTCACCCAGCTTACTACAATGGCTTCAAAGTAGATAAAACTCCAGTTCATTTAAAGATATGTTCAAAGGATTGATTTTGTTGTAAAGATCACTAGGACCTCAAACAGGGATATAATATGTAACTCATCTGAAATTTGAGAAAGCTGTTACACAAAATAAATACGTTTTGCTGTTGTTGATTTTATTTTGTATTTTACTGAAACTCTAACTATTGCCTGTTAATGTTTTACAGAGATACTACTTCAAGAACAACCAACCCAAACTATTTTAAGATAGATCAGCCACCACCCATAAGATAGACCTTAAAGTTAAAGCCCAGTACCCTTACTTTATAACTAGTGAGATTGGCTTGCTGAGTGTTTAAGATCAAGACTCAGAAACTAAAATTAAATTAAAGGGCCAAGAAAACCAGTATTTGGCCCTTGCCCTTTGAGTCAACCTAAATCCAAGGAATGAAGGAACTTCTCTAAGAGGCTCTCTGCACCTCTGGGCCACAGGACCTCCCAATCAGGGAGATTTCTGAGACCATTAGAAAATTAAAAAGCCAATCAAATGCCACATGATGAACAGGAAGGTCAAAAAGAGAGGGAACTTTCTCTCATGCTTCCCGGGGAAGCCGGATGGTCACCGCCAGACCTCGACCTATCCTAACGCAGATGGCACTAGCAGAGCTAACAAGCTGCCCTCAAGTTCCTCAAGGATGCCTCCCAAGAGACCAAAATGTGACTTAACAATTGGTAAGAACAAAAGTCAATTTGACTTGCTTCATCTTAAACACCTAGCAAAACCAAAAACACAGCATTTAAATAATTTAAAGATAGACATCTGTGACATTAAAAACTAAATGCTATATTTACATGCCTTGTCCTCTCCAGCCTTGTTATGGGGACTTAACTGTACAATGAGGCTGAAATACCATGACTTGTTACCACCTTCCTTTCTAGTGCAAAAAGGGCCATCTTTCTATTGGTAATAGTTGGGCTCTCCTTGGCCCCCATTTGCTGCGTCTGGGCTGGGGCAAGAGGACTTAATTATGCAGTCATTGCTACTTAAAAACTTGAACAAATTTCATTACAGAATAAACCAGCCTTGAACTGGTCCATCACGCTCCCACCAAACTCAAAATTTCTCGGTAGCCTCCTCCTTTTTCTGCTAATCAGTAATCTCTCCCAAGCTTCTGTTGCTACCCACAGGTGATGTCTCTACATTCAAGCAACATGACTGACAGCCAGAGGCTCCCACACCCCTGCGTCTTCCTCCCTACCTGACCAACCTCCCAGCTGCACCCCCATCTCTCAATGCCCCCAATCCCATACGAAGTAGCTAGACAGAATTTGCTATCCTATATCACCAAAAAGGCTGGGATGTTAGGTCGAGCCAGGGTCCAAAATGTCCAATTAGGGGGACCAGTCAGGGCAGTTGCAGTCAGCAGCTGCGGAGCAGCGGCAAGCCAGATGCTGACAGTCACCAGTAGACACGCCTCCTGTCAATCAGCGGGTTTTCCTGACCTATCCATGAAGGACTCTGTTCTTCTCTTCCTGCCCCCAAGCCCTCCCCTTCCTGACTGGGATTTCTTGAAATTCTCTGTGCACAGAAGCGCCAGCGCCATTTCTCCCGGACACGCTCTGATGGACAGGTGGATTCAGCCCGAGATCGTGTATTCCAATAAAATCTTGCCAAGTGGCCTAATTCATCTCCTCCCTGGTCGTCTAATCTTTACAGGTTTCAGAGAACATTATCTACTCTAGCTAGTTTATGGAAAAATTGATTCATGGTTATTAAATATCTTCAGGTATTGGTGAAACAGCAAAAAAAAAAAAGAAAAAAGAAATAAAAAGTCAAAGTGGACAGACATCCCGCAGAATCATACCACCAAGGGCAAAGGTGTTTTCTACAATCAAGAAGTTACGTGAAAGACTAGAAAGCTCTGAAACCACACAACCACTGCTATAGTCAGGAGCTGCCAGTCAGCGCTGCTGCAGTGTTAGCTAAAAGAAAAGACTAGGGCCTCGCGTGGTGGTTCACACTTGTAATCCCAGTGGCTCAGGAGGCTGAGGCAGGAGGATTGCAAGTTCAAAGCCAGCCTCAGCAACTTAGGCCCTAAGCAACTTAACAAGACCTTGTCTCAAAAAAAAAGTGCTAGGGTGTGGCTTAGTGGTTAAGTGCCCCCAGGTTCAATCCCTGGTACCAATCAATCAATCAATCAATCAGAAGCAGTGGAGACAAGTTTTTCCTGGTTTCCAGCTTAAAAAGAACACCTGAGCTTCTGGCTGATGAGTGTAAATGACATCCAGAATCCAACCCGAAGACAGCCTAGAAGGAAGGTGGAGAGTCTTAAATGGGCACGCCTATATAAAAGATGGGCTTTGTAAATTTAGATCTACTACAGAAGAGCTAGAACCAAGTTAACATGTATAACTGAAGGCTGTAGGTAGTTCTGGGTGAAGTCACTTAGCCAGCACTTACAATCTCCTTTTTCTCTGGTCATTTGAGTGGAAATGCTAATAAATAGCAAAGTGCTTTGATTTTGTTTTTTGCTTCTGCCCTAATAAGTAGTAAAAGAGCTGAAAGAAAGACAGCTGTCAGGAATAAAAACAAAATACTTAGATTATTCATTCATGGGATAATCAACCAAGGAAAAACTGAGCATTGGCTGAGTGCTTTTAAACTGTGATGTTGACACCCACAATAAAATATTTAAGAATACAGAGAAACAGATAGACATGTGAAAAGTTTTTTTTTTAATTTGTGGCTTTTGAGTAAGAGTTCCAAATAAAGTTTTAAATAGACATTTGAAAGCATAGAGGAGAAAAATTAAGGATCAAAGGCCCAGGGGGGAATATTTTAATCTGAATCATAGAATTTGATTTAAAATGTTTGCAATGGAACTAATTTGAGTTCAAGCCAAAGGAGTCTTAGCCAAGTGGGGGATCTAGTCTATCTTTGCTTTTCTGTGAGCCTTGGCTGGTCATTTTGATCATATGCTAAATAAGGCAGGTGTTAAGCCTCCTGCTTGCTAGATGAAGCCTGAGGGGTTCTTTCCTTAGAGGAGGCTTTGTGCTAGTTTTTTTGCTTACCCGCCCAAGGTTCAGGGTTCAGCCTACCAGCTATGCTTTTTCCTGCAGTGCCCCCTCCCCCTAGACTGGCACAGAGTTGGCATTCAAATGTTTTTTGAATTAATTAATTAGAGAATGATTGAACAGAACAGTCTCCCCCGTCTCACATTTCTTTACTGTCCTCAAAATTAAACCCACTAATCTTGAAGAGATTAGAGCCCCTTATCATCATAGCAAATAAAAGAAAATAGCAAAGTTCTAGGCTCTTAATAAGTTGGCATTGCTGTTGCGCCATTCTCTAATTTCTCTGAAAATTTATTTGTTAGCTGATACACAGGAGTCTGTCCCCGCTAGGAGCGTCTCTTAAGTAATCCTGGATTGTAGGCTAAACTGTGCAGGCCCATCTTCAACCAGAAGTAATGCAGGACCAGAGTCAAAGTTAAGACCAACGGTGAAATCCTGGTTAGAGGTACATTTTTCCCTCAGTCTAAAGATTCTTCCCCTGTGCTCCATATCTTCCCAGACAGACTTAGAGGTTCTTACCTCACTCCTCCCCAGCATCTGTAACCACTGTCACTGTGGCAGATTGCTATTTTTCAACAATGGCAGCAATAATACCTCCCTTCTACATGCTTGTCCTACATGCTCTTCTTACAAAGTGATTCTGACATTTTGTCCAAATGCCATCTGTGTTCCCTCTGATCAAATTTGTGACTATGTAGAAGTGGTGCCATTGGACTTCAGGAACTGGAGACTAAAAGGTGATACAGCTTCCGTGTGGGTCTCTTGGGTTGTTTACCCTTGGAAATCAGGTTGGATCCAGCCCCAGGAAGCACACACAGAGCAACCACGTGGAGAAGCCAGACGCAGTATTCCAGTGAACTGCCCCTGGTGAGGGACCAGCCCACATCCATTTCCAGGCATGTAAGTAAAGAGAGATGACTCAGGCTCTACCTTTGAGTCACCAAGCCTTTGACAAGCCATCCCCACTGTGGTCTGTCCAAATTCCCAACCTTCACTGTTCCCGAACATTAATCAAATGTCTGTTTTATGCCACTAAGTTTTAGGGAAGTTTACGATGTAGCAATAGTTACTAGAATAAACATTTATCCTTTACTTAAAAAAAAAAAATCTTATGGCGTTCCAAATATGTGCTAGACATTCATTTTCTGCCCCTACCTAAGACTACTGGTGTTTTCCTATTGAAATCTGAAACAGTCTCCTCCTGGTCTTCAGAGGACTTGCAGCTGCCTCTTCCCTCTTCCTCTAACTCCATTTGGCTCAGTTCTCAGAAAGCCTTTCCTTTGGCCCAGTTCTCTCAGTATTATGTGTTGTTTGTCTGTAGCACAATAGCTATGTGGTTGCTAAGGCTGGGTCCACCCTTCAGCAGTGCTGAGATTCTTCACCCATTATTCTAAATTAATGTGGGAGCCAAGGTTTCCTAGTTGCCATTTGGTCTGGACGGCAAGACTCTCTTCCCATGAGTTTATTTGTCCAGTGTGTTCCATCCTTAGGAGCTCCCATCTGACTGCCCTTCTTTTACTATGTTTGGGGGATAGTTGTGAGTACACTGTAGGGTTACTGCAATGGATCAATAGAATCCATATGTCACCTGTAACATTGCCTAGCACACTGTAGGTACTCTATGCATAATAATTGTCCTTAACCTCCTCTCTTAGTCAAAGAGTCTTAAGTTCTCACAGGATATTCCAGTAGGTCATTGTTTCTCATCTGAGAAATATCCTAAATTCAAAATCCATTTCCAGAAAAAAAATGATTGCCATGCTTTAGGATTAGTAATCAAACTGGGTTATGTTCTAACATGGAGGATCTTCAGACATATATATTAGCAGTAGCATACAAATTTACCAGTATTTTTAACACTATGAGAATTGTATAAATTAAATTGTTTTGCAGGGTTCAATGCAATGTTCTGAGAAAATTTTATAAAATTGATTTTAATTTCTTCAGATGTTATTTCTGCTGTAAGGGTCAAGAAGTTCACGGGCATGACCTAAGGACCTAAAGGAGTTCTTGCTGCCACTGCTGGTGCTGCTGTTGTTTATTGTTTTGAAATGGGCCGTGCACTATTTGAATTTATTTTAGAACTAGGTTTTGACTCTATAGGTCACTAACCTAAGTCAAAGCTGCTCTTGAATCCATTGGTTCATCAATTTTTTAGGTTGAATAAATAATATATTGCAAGCTGTTTTTCTGTTCTTTCTCAAATGTACATAGAAACTACTCTAATTATCTATTTATTTAAAATTACTGTGAATTCAGTAAGATTTATTTTCTCAATCAATAACTATTGGAAGTATAATAATTATGATATGGGAATACAGAAATTATTTTCAATGCTAAAAAGGCCCTTCTGCTTAACAAATTTCAAGAATCATTTCTACCCATCTTTCCTCTTGGTTTGAGGAAGATGGATTTAGATGGCTACCCTAGGGAACTAAGAGAGATTTCAGAATCACAACTTCTAATGTGAAGATTGCTTAACCATACATAACATTCTTAATTTTCACCATGGGAAAACTAGAGTTATTTCTGAACATAGGCCACATTATGATGCAGCAATTCAACTGGTTTTTTGTGTGTGTGTGTGAACTGTGTATATGTGTGCATGTCCTATAGAAGGCAGAAGGTGTGTTTTTACACAGATTTCAGATGTCATAATATAGAACATGATGCTGAAATGTTTGGGGTGTCCATCACAACCTTAATCTGAAAACAATAAGATATTCTTCATAGAAAACATTCATTTCAGGAAAAAAAAAATAAGTATTACTGCTAGAACAAACCTTAGTTCCAGATAGCTTCTACTTTCCCACACTTAGACAACAATAATGTAGCTAATCTTTTTCTGTGGTATTTCTGGCTTATTTCTTAAACAGAAGAATTCCTGTTTGAAGAAAATCTATAAATGTCCACATTTTTTTTCAAGAACCTGAGTGGCCTCTATTATGATTTCAGTTGCATGGCAGGGCAGAGGGAAGAGTGAGTGATGGGAATCACATAAAAGTTATTGGTTCCCTGCCATTATAATGAAAAACATGTGTATGGGGAAATTTACAGCCATAAATCTCTCAGTGGACATAACTTATAATTAAAACCGCATAACAATCTTTTCTAAATAATGGACATAATTCTGAGACCTTGCTCAGATTCATTATTTCAGAAATGGACATAGAGAATGTGTATAGGGTCATGCTTTATGATAGTATCATCACTGGAAAGTAGAAGGGAACATCATAGCCACCATCTCAAAAAATGCAGGAAAACAGAGGTTGTTGGCTTTTCAAAAATGATATTTACCGGGCTTGGGATGTAGTTTAGCAGTAGAGCATTGGCCCAGCTTGCCATGGGCCCTGGGTTTGGTCCTCAGCACCACACACACACAAAAATAGGGTTTTGCTATACAGAAGGGAATTAATATTCAGGAGGTTTCAAGTATCCTATTTGGTTATAAAGTTAGGAAGCCATCAAATTTAGATAACTAGTCTCTCTAGAAATGAGCATGTACATCCTAGACAGAATTCCTATTATGCTGGGTAAAAAAACATCTACCTGAACCCCAGATAGTTCTTATTTCTAGGCATATGGGCTCATATGCTGTTTTGTGATTCCAGAGGATGGAGTGGGTGTGTTGATGGAACCACGATCCCATTCTTTGTATCTTGACCTCTTACACAGCCCAGTTTTCCTCTTAAGCAACTCCTTCTGGCCAACCTAAATAGTGTTAACAAATTCCAGGAAGGAAGACAAGTGTTTTCCCAGAGGAAGGCAGATTATATACAAGGGCAGACAAAAAAAAATGGGTCAATGATTCCAGTTTAAGCCAAAATTTCAAAACCATTCCATGAATGATGAAGAAAGCATTTTCTTTCAGTTAGAAAAAATAGAGAACAATCATTTGGCCCCTAAAATAGGATGTTAACTGCCTACTTTATTAGGGATTGTTTCTTCTCTCAGTTGGACAATATTGATAATGGTTATAAGCATGTTTAATCTATTAGTTTAAACAGGGCACTTATTCTGCCCTAAGGAGCCCTTTTTGAACTCCTCTCCCTTTTTTCTGAAAGTCATGGCTAATCAAAACACATAAATCACTATTAAATACAGTAAATCTAATGGGTGTGTCACTTGTCTCTTAACGTCCAGTTAATTCATCAACTAAGAACACACCCTAATGATAGTTGATAGAAATTATAAATGGTACTTTTATTGAAGCAAAATTACATTTAACCATAGGTAATACAGGTGATCAACTTCCAGCACCAGCTCAACTAGAAAACATATGTAACTGCCTCTGTGCCAATTCAAATAGAGTTTTATTGAATGCACCTGATTTTAAGCCTCCTTTTAGTATTCCCTTTTAATAGTTTAATAAAAACCAGTTATAGCCTAGTCAGCTTATGCATATGTTTAAAACTCAGAAAATGACATCAGACAAGCTTATCAGTCTTTAGAAACTCACCAGAAGCAGCATAACATGAATTTAATGTAACCAAAAAAAGAAAGAAAGAAAGAAAGCCTTATTTTTAAATTAACTGGTCCTTTGTTGTAAATGTTTTTCACAATCTGCTTAGAACATCTAAGGCTGGGCCTATCAAAGCTTTCTCAAGGTCCTTAATTCAGGCCTGGCCTTTATGTTCAAGAGCTCAAGCTGCCGGCTGCAACAAGGACTCTGGGATTACAACTGAAGGAGGGTACCTAGGAGTGATCATTCTTCACAAACATCTGCAGCCATTGAGATGGCGACCTGCTCAGAGGGCTGGGCAGCAGGCCATTATGGCCTGGCCTCTGTGTCCTCTCTCAGCTGCCACCGCACTGAAGTGCCAGGTGCAGAAGCCTCGCTCAAGAGGAGACTATTGAGAAGGGTAATGGTCACAGCGATTACAAACTGATAATTATTCCCTCCCTATTTCCTCATTTCAGCCAACTGGTTGCTTCCCTGATTATTTTCTCTTTATTGCTAAAAATGGTATCCTATGGCTAGGGGCTGATTATATCTTTCTTTTTAGCAAGACCTTTATTTCAAAATTATGTAGGATGTAGTTTGTTAGATTGTACCTATTTGCTACAAATCTGAAGAAATCACTCTGTTGAATATTTTACAGTGGAAGGATGAAGACTTAATGCAAAATATTGTACACTTTATTTTTTTTTAAAAAGTGAACTATATATATGGTCCTCTCGATATTTTCTGTTTAGTCTGTGTGTATTGGTTGAACAAGTTTTTAATTTGTCTTCGTAGAGTTTTTCTGGTTTTCACTGACATGAACTTAAGAAGTTATATTTTACCTCCATGCACCCTACTACAGCAGGCCACTGTGTTACATTCACAAATGTGGCACAAATTTTATATGATATAATAAAAAAAATATTTTGATAGGAGTGCTCTATGTGACTAAAGACTAATTAAAAGCAGGATGGAGCTTTTATTCTCCCCATATAATGAGATATGAAGGCCAAAGTGTTTCAGTACAACAATGGTTTTCATTGCTATGCAGCATAGTTACTGAGGGCTGTCTGGACACTAGTTTCAAATGAAGCTAGTGCAAGTCACAGGGGCAATTCAGTGATGCAAGCTTAGCTAACTTACCAAAACAGAGTGTTGTGTAAGAAAGAAGTCTGAATGTGGATGTTTAAACATTAAATAACTGAAGTAATTATAAAATGGGAACAATGCTTCCATTCAAAGGAATATAAATCCTTTCATACAGAATCTCAAAACTTGCCAATTTGCCAAGTTTTCATTAATATAGGAAAATTCTAGGTCTTATAAGATGATTGCAACCAACATTAGTAACATCTTAAAAAGAGATTTAGCAATTCTGGAAATTTTGAAGCCATGGAGAAAAAGTTATTTTCCATCTTTTTGTTCTTTTCCTCAAAGGGTGGAAAAAGAAAAGAAATCTAGTGGTAATATTTAGAGCATGCAAATAGCCAAGCATATTTTCTAAATCTAAGAAAACTTTACTCCCTTATAAATATTAATGATATTATATAGAAATTGGTTTGCTCATAAAATTATCATATTTATGCAAAATTTCAAAATAAACTTTATTATATAAATTTTGCAGTTGAATTTATTTTTGCACAAGTAGAAATCAATGTTTTTACAATTGAATTTATTGTTTTAAAAACAAATAGAAATTAATGTTTGAAGTCTACGGAATCCAACATTTCTTTTTTAACTTAACTTTTATTTTTAAACTATAAGAAGCCAACCAAGACTGTAAGAAGAGTCTATATTTTAAAATGGCTCCTACTGTGTCAAATGGATTCACAAAGTACTTTTTTGAATGAAATAGATTTGAGAAAAGAAAGGGGAAAACCTCAAAATTTATTACTTTTTTCTGTATAAAATATTATCTAGTTCTCTTCTTTGGCACTGTATATTCCGTGAGACATTATTTTGAAAACTTTTTTCTCAGTGTAGAAATAATCCTCTATGTTAGAAGGTTGTCTTGCCATTTTTCTGAGGAAAATAAATAAAACAGAATTTTGTAGCTCACCTTAATATCAACACCCCATAACAAATGTCAGATATAGGATGAGCTCTGGTGGCCCCTCAGGGTTAACTGTCCCCAGCTCCCCAGTTCTCAGTTCTGTCTCAGACCAAGACTAACTTTGTGAATTCTCCATATAACACCAGGTTGTTAAGAATTCAACTAGGATTAAATGTAAGTTATAAAAACACCTAATATGGAATCGAATACCTATTTTTTGAGTATCTAATTCACATATCATATGTAGATAGATTATTTAGGTGTTTTCACACACCTATAAATCTAAGGTTGAGAGTGATCAAAAATTTCCCCAGGCCTTTTTTCCTTTTTTTTTAAAATCAAAAACAGTTCACTTTGCAAATAACACATAGGTCATCAAGCCAGGAAGCACCAAGTTCCAATTTCTTTTAACATAGGCTCTTATTCTTCTACCCTGGTGATATTTTTTTAATTTTAATTTTCCCAAGAATATATGCTTGCATAAAAAAAAGAATATGTTTGCCATGTTTCTGATGCTAGATACAATATTAACAATAAGTCTATAAGGATACTGAATTCTTGCAGCTTCATTTTATAAAACATCACTTCTAGGCAGAAATGCATTAATTCTGGCTACCTAGACTCAACTCTATTGCTGACATTCATAGCATATGATATTTAATGACTTGAAACCACAGATTATTTCACGAAAGCAGCTCCATACTGCATGCAGTATTTGTCTGTTTTGTGCTGTTATAACAAAATACCTGAGGCTGAGTACTTTATAAAAAGAGATTTATTTAGCTCAGAATTCTGGGACCCACAATCAGGGCAAAGGTACCCCTGACTGCATCATAACATGGTAGAAAAGCACAAAGGGAACTAGTTGATTCCAGAAAAGGTCAAGCACATGGGGTGGACTTGATTTATAACAATCTGCTCCCAAGAGAACTAATTCAGACCAAGAAACCAACATCAATTCCTCTGAGGGAGTGCCCCCAGGACCTCATTATTTTCATAAGGTCCCTCCTCTCAGAGATTCCACTACCTCAACACTGCCACACCAGGAACCAAGCTTCCAGCACATGAACCTTTGGGACACACATTCAAACCATATTCAAACCATAGCATGTGACCTTTAGACAACTTCTTTTCTCTTTTACTCCATTATTCTCTTATTGTAAACCAAACAGGAGATAAATAACATTGAATTTATTGACTTTGTTAAAGTTGTTTTAAAAAGCACAAATAGGGCTGGGGGTAAAGCTCGATGGTAGAGCACATACTTAGCATGCATAGGACTTTGGGTTCAATTTTCACCAGAAAGGAAAGGAAACGAAACGAAGGGAAGGGAAGGGAAGGGAAGGGAAGGGAAGAGAAGGAGAAGGAAGGAAGGAAGTGGGGGAGAGGGAGGAAAAGAAAAGCAGCATAGTTACCCGGTACACCCAAATTCCTGGCATGCAGTTCTGTAACTAGATAGAGTATCACATCAAGCCAATTGAATCTTACACACTTAACTTCTTTCACTTAGACTAAGCAAATTTGGGTCCTTTTGCTACCCACAATGTTACTCCCTCAAAATTAGACAATCAGCCTTAATTTTTTTAAAAAAAATAGCATGCCATCCATCACAATATGAGGCCTGATTTTTACTTCTTGTTGTCGTCTAGGGGATGAGGCAGTTGGGGAAACGTTACACCCTTTATGGAGAAACTTCAGAGGGAAAGTCTATTTATACTTTTCTTGTGGATATGCTTACTGGTTAGGAATGTTTGTAGTATAGAAAGAATTCTCAGAGTTTTAGATAAAATTCCAGGCATGTAGGAGTTAAAGATAATCAATTATAGGCATCACATGCAGTTCAAAAACAAATACTGTGGCTGTGGATTTGAGTTAGCTGATCTTTCAAGAGACAGTGTTAAGTGGTAATTCTTCTGTTTAACCTCTCTTAACCTCTTTGCTGCGTGTGACTTGCAATTTTCTTAGTCATAATGATGTCACGGGGTATTTTCACTCAATTTTTGAACCCAGAAGCATAATTAAACTATACTACCTTCTTTCTCCACCCTAGAAGCATTCACACAATAGCTCACTTGTGAAAAACAGATTGTTTTACTTAGTTTTTATGCTAACTGGAAGTTACTGGTAGAAGCTACATATTGAGAGAGCCTCAACCCCTCCCTGCTTTTTAATGAGTATGTTCCCTGCTCCATAGAGGAATAAGATCAACCATTAGAGAGTATAAAACTTAAAAAAAAATGAATAAAAAGCAAGAGAGAGACTAAAAGACACCATCAGAATTTATGTCCTTAGTTCCAGTTGCTACTAAGACCAGTTAAATCTTCACACCTCTTGTGATTTAACTCTTCAACCTTTCCCTTCAATAAATTTCCTGTCCTATCTAAGCTACTTCAAGATGGCTGTCACTTATAACTAAAACAAATAGAATTAATATACTTGCTCCAATTCCTAAATAACCTAAAGTTTTGAAAAGTAATTAAAATAGAAACTGAGAACTGGGAATGTGGTTCAGGGGTAGAGTGCTTGCAAAGCTTCCATGAGGCCATGGGCTCAAATCCCAGCACTGGAAAGAAGAAGAAGAAGAAGGAGAAGGAGGAGAAGGAGAAGAAGGAGGAGGAGGAGGAGGAGAAGAGGATGAGAGGAAGAAGAGAAAGAAGAGGAAGAAGAGGAGGAAGAAGAGGAAGGAAGAGGAGGAGGAAGAGGAAGGAGGAGGAGGAAGAAGAGGAAGGAGGAGGAGGAGGAGAAACTGAAACTCCATATATTGGTATTTATTTGTTTTCATTTACTCTTAGGCACAGTATAAGAAAAAGCTCTAAACGAATTCCAGAATTTTCAAGGATTCCAGCCCAATTTACCCTCACCCCCCCCCACCATCCTGTCTCTCAAGTACTGAAATGAACAAATCAGCAATTATTTTTTATGTTCTACACATTCATAAGGATATAAGAAAAGAATTAAATAGGTCCAATTTGATTATGTGTATGCCCTATATTATGCACTTAGTAAGAAGTTACCACTTGAGTAATTATACAAAATTCACTCTGGTGTTAAATTTACATTTAAATCGCTATTTAAATATACAAATTATTATTTCATTGCCTAATATTTTATTTTTGTTTTATTTTTTAGTTGTTGATGGATCTTTATTTTATTCATTTATTATTTATATGTGGTGCTGAAGATCGAACCCAGTGCCTCACTCATGCTAGGCAAGTGCTCTACCACTGAGCTACAGCCCGAGCCCTATTTTATTTATTTATTTATTTATTTATTTATTTAGGTACCAGGGATTGAACTCAGGGGTATTTGCCCACTGAGCCACATCCTCAGCCCTATTTTGTGTTTTATTTAGAGACAGGGTCTCACTGAGTTGCTTACCACCTCGCCATTGCTGACGCTGGCTTTGAACTTGCAATTCTCCTGTCTCAGCCTCCCAAAGTGCTGGGATTATAGGCATGGGCCACCCTAATATTTTTATTTTTTTAAACCACCAACTAACTAAGCATTATTCCTTTCTACCAAGCATATTTCTATTTCTTTACCTTCCACTCCAATATTTTATTTTGACAAATATCTGACCTAATGGAAAGTAAAAAATAGAACAACAAAAACTGCAGGTACCTTTCTAGACTCAGTGATTGTTAACATACTAGTACATTTTCTCACTCTTATGTTTGATAGATTATAGATAGGTAGATAGATACAGATAGATACATGACCATTTCACAATAAGTTGTAAATAACATTTTACACCTAAACACTTCAGTGTGCAAGTCTGAAAACTCTAGGCAGATTCCCCCAAACTGCTTTCCTCTCTTGGCATTAACAGTGTTAAAGGATCCGGGTTATTTGTTTTGGAAAGTGTCCTACAACCAGGATTTGTCTGATCACTTCCTCATGATTAAATTCAGGTTAACCATCTTGGGGGAGAATACAACATTGGTGACATATTGTGTTTGCTCCATGTCACATCAGGAAGCACCTAAATCAATTTGTGACATAATAATGCTGATTAATTTGATCACTTAATGTTATGGTTTAGATATGAAGTGTCTCCCAAAAGCTCATGTGCGACACAATGCAAGAATTTTCAGAGGTGAAATAGTGAGATTATAAGAGGTATAACCTAATCCATAGATTAATCCATTGATGGATTAACTGGCCTATAACTGCAGGCTGGTAGGGTTGGAGGAAGAAGGTAGCTGAGGGTGTACATTTAGGAGTTACATTTTGTCCCTGGTGAGCAGATCTCTCTCTCTCTCTCTCTCTCTCCCCTCTTTCTGCTTCCTGGTTGTCACGTCCTGAATTGCTTTCCTCAGCCACACCCTTCCACCATGATATTCTGCTTTGCTTATGACCCAGAGCTATGGAATTAGGCAACCATAGACTGAATCTCTGAAGCCGTGAGCCAAAATAAACTTTTCCTTCTCTACACTATTTGTGTCAGGTCTTTTGGTCTCAGTGACAAAAAAAGAAAAAAAAAACTTGACTAAAACACTTGGTTAATGTAGCTATTTTCAGCTCTCTCCTATTTAAAGGTCCATTTATTTCTTTGCAACTAATAAGTAGTCTAAGTATCAACTGTTAATTCTTTTTTGAATTAATTAATACACTGGTGGTTGTAAAATGGTAATTTTCAACTGAAGTCTCCATTTTATTAGCTAGAATCATACTACAGAGAAGTGTTTTATATACCTATTATGGTTTGGATATGAAGTGTCCCCCAAAAGCTCTTGTGTGAGACAATGCAAGAAGGTTTGGAGGAGAAATGATTGGGTTATAGCCTTAACCTGATCAGTTAATTAATCCCTGATGAGATTAACTGAGTGGTAACTGGAGGTAGGTATGACTGGAGGAAGTGGTTCATTGGAGGTGTGGCTATGAGGTATATATTCTGTATATGGAGAGTGGAGTCTCTGCTATCTGATCAACATGTGAGCTGCTTCCCTCTGCCACACTCTTCCACCATGATGTTCAGCCTCACCTCGAGCCCTGAGGAATGGAGCCATTCTTCTGTGGACTAAGACTTCTGAAACCGAGAGCCTTCAAATAAACTTCCTCCTCTACAATTGTTCTGGTCAGATCTTTTAGTCACAGCAGTGAAAAAGCTGACTAAAACACTGACTTCTCTTTTTTTTTTTTTGCAATTCAAGTATCATAATAGATTTATAGATTAATTTTAGTCGAATGTGCTATAATCCCTTACCACTATTATTCATTTTGATGCTTGAATTATTCCAGCTTTGGTCAGAACAAGCACCCATTAAAGCAATTTCTGTGTTCCTTTGACATGATCTCATTAGTCTTTGAGCACTTTCTTTATAGCAAAAAAATATGGTAGGTTCACCTTACACATCCCTCTCTCCAACCTGAAATCAGTCATTTTTCCTTGGAGCCCTCAGTCCTTCCCATATTAGAGACCATAATTATCGATACTAACTGTGCTTATTGCTTCAGGTCCTTTTAATAGATCTAGCTATGGAAAAAAATATTTTAAGATGAATTGATACTTATACATACCTTAAATCCTACACTAGGAGGATTTTTCTTCTTCCCATTGCATATTAATATATCATCTCAGATTCATGGTTCCCGGTAATATCAACACTATTTACTATTTGCTCTCTTCTCTTTTTTAATCTTTTAATTTGTTTTTAGATATACATGACAGTACAGTGTATTTTGACATATTATATATACATAGAGTATAACTTATTCTAATTAGGATTCCATTCTTGAGGTTGTACATGATGTGGAGTTTCACTGGTCATGTATTCATATATGAACACAGGAAAGTTACATCCAATTAATTCTGTCATTCCTAACCCCATTCCTCCTCCCTTCCTTCATTCCCCTTTGTCTAATCCATTAAACTTCTATTCCCCCCACCCATTGTTGTGTGGGTGGCATCCACATATCAGAGAGAACATCCAGCCTTTGACATATATAAAATCATTTAATAATTCCAATGCCAACAACAAATTTGCTGAGCAATGTTCAATATTTCTTTGCACTTATTTTTCTTCTAGAATATTTCCCACTAACATTAAAGAGTCAGGGAGGGCACTGCAAATCCTGGATGGCCATAATATCATTTCAAGATACATCTGGGTTCACATGTTTATCAAAGTTATTTACATTATGACTTCCTCATTCTTGAATTCCAAATTTTCATTTATCTTTCTTTTAGCTAAATTATGTTTCTAAATAACTTTTTCAGGGCCATGTATACATTAGGACACTTTGTCATATTCCTGAATATTTTTCCTCCATCTTTGCACATGAGTGAAAATTTGAATCTCCTTATCCACTTTATAATTTGTTTCAAATATTTTATAAATGTAATGCTATTGCTAAATGGAATTTTGTAACATTGTTTTTCCAGTTATAATAGATGTCAGTGTGTTTATTTTGGGAAAAAAGTCTCCATCATTGATCAACTTGCAGTTCAAATGATCTTTGAATTGATTTTTTTTGTGAAACATAATTATATCTGAAAATACAGAAGCTCCTCTACTTAATAAGTTTTCTTCCAAAAAATCGATCAGTTGCCCAAATGTTTGTTAGTCCACGTTGACAGAATATATGCAATTGCTAACAGCATCTAATATTGGTGGGAAGAATTGATGTACATTTGCTCAGGTAATTAAAATCAGTTAATATATATTATGCTTAATTTAAATATGTGTTATACCCACAAAAATAGTCAATGTGAATGCTAGTAATAAATCTTGAAAGGAATGCAAGATAAAATTAGATTAACTTTATTATATAATGACAATTACCTTTGTATTCAATAAATTAAATACTGAAACTACTGTAAGGTTTAAGAAGAAGGATAGCAAACTAAAAACAGCTCCAATAATGTTCCAAACACCTACACACGTTCTTGACTTTTACTTTTAGGAATGGGAATGTGGCTTAATTGTACAGTGAGTTATTAGCATGCATGAGGCCCTGGGCTCATTCCCCCAATATCACCAACATATATATAAATATATGAATTAACCTCTCCCATCCACTCCACATATACATGTATTTAAGATTATTTAACTTTAATATCATTGCCAAAGGCCAATGTAACATATGTTTGCCATATTGTTTAAAATATTCAAATCTGCCATGGAAAGCAAGCAAAATAAGTGAAACTCATAAGGAGGGATGTAACTTCAAAGATAAGGCACAAGATTTACTAAACATAAAGTAAATTAGTAACTTCTAAGATACGTTAAAGGTAGGTAAAATACGTGGAATATATAATGGAAAAAAACAATAAAAATAATACTTAGGTATGGAAAGAACAAGCAATAATTTACAGAACATGTTAACCTGTATCTCAACAGCTATGCCATCTCTAAATAGGTGATGCTTGTGCTGACCCTACTTGTGTTTTACTGGAGAGACTCAGATAAGGCCCACAAGTATTCAGTAAGCCAACTGCAATTCTCAACAGGTGCCAGGTATATCAACCTGCATCTTTTGGATTCAGAAAATAAATGTGTGGACACTGGATCAATTCCATCTGTTGGGCCTTTTAATAACCATACCATCAGCTGGGAGGACTTATGAGTCAAAGAAAATATCAGAAATCAGACAATGTGATCCTACCTGCCTGCACCCTATTCCAAGTGAGTTAACCTCTCCCATCTCACTCCTCTGGCATCTCATCAGTGTTTTTAAATGATTTAATACACTTTGTAATTTGAGCATTTTAATTTGATCTGTGTCCTCCATTCCATGACCATTGGGGAAGTTTACTTGGTTAATATATTTGGGGATATTGTTATACAAGGACAATTTCCCAAGTGATGGTAAAATAAAAACCAAATATATTAATCACTATATTTATTTTTAATCATTAAAATTCAATGTCTGCTGGGTGTAATGATGCACACCCATAATTTCAGTGACCTAAGGGCTGAGGCAGGAGGATTACAAGTTCAAAGCCAATCTCAGCTCCTTAGCATCTGTCTCAAAATAAAAAATAAAAAGAGGCTGTGGATGTAGCTCTGTGGCAGAACATTCCGGGTTCAATCCCCAGTGCACAAAAATTAAAAAAAGAGAGATAATGTCTTGTAGGGGAGTATTGGTAAGTGAAATTGGTCAAATAGTGTTTTTATGTATGTACAAATATTCCACAGTGAAACTTACCATTCTATATAATTGAGAGATGCATCAATAAAAAAAGATAATTTACCAACTATGCTCTATAAAAAAACCTCTAATCATTCCATTTATAAATTACCATAGAAAATTAAAGTAAATGCTTGGGCAAAAATAAATCAAGCAAATGCCAACCAAAGAAAGCATATTTTTAATGTGGCTGGATAAACTTAAGTATCAGCAAATTGACTTCAGGAATTCAGCAATTCTTAGAAAAAAAGGGCCCAGAAGAGATTCCACCCACTTAGAGTAAATTGCTTTCTACAAAGGTGCCAAGAACACACAATGGAGAAAGGACCATCTCTTCAATAAGTGGTGTTAGGAAAACTGGATATCAACAGGCAGAGCAATGAAATTGGACCCTTAACTCCTACCAAAAGTAAAAAACAACTCAAAATGGATTAAAGACTTAAACATAAGATCTGAAGCTGTGAAACTACTTGAAGAAAGCATGAGAGAAAGCTCTGTAACATTGGTCTGGGAAATAATTTTTTGGATGTGACCTCAGAGGCCAGGCAACAAAAACAAAAATAAGCGAGACTGCATCAAACTAAAAAGCATCTTGCTCAGCAAAGGGAAAAATTAACAGAGTGAAAAGAACAGAGTGAAAAGACTGTTAGGTTGGTTCAGGGTGTCTGGTTAGGGGCAGCTAGGGCAGCTGCCCGCATGTGCAGAGGAGCAGCCAGTCAGACGCTGACGTCAGCAGTAGAGGCGCCTCCTGTCAATCAGCGGGCTTTTCTTGACTCATCCAGGAAGGACTCTGACCTTCTCCTCCTGCCTTAAGTCCTCCCTTTCCTGACCAGGCCTTTTAAAATTTTCTGTACCGCGGAGCACGAGAGTGATTCTCTCGGACACACTCTGATGGACAGGAGAGTTTAGCCCCAGAGCTTATTTCCAGTAAAGCCTTGCCGGGCGGTTTTAATTCACCTCCTTTTGGTCATCTAGCTTTACAAAGACAACCTGTGGAAAGGAAGAATATATTTGTAAACAATATATTTGATAAGGGGTTAATATTCAAAATATATAAGGATTCAAACAACTCAATAATAAGAAAACAAAAAAAAATCTGATGAAAACATGAGTAAAGGGTAAAAAAGAGAAAAACAAAAAAATGAGCCAAGGGGCAGGGAGCAGAGGCACATGCCTATGATTCCAGCAATTCCTCTAAGAGTGGGGGAAGTGTCATAAGTTCAAAGCCAACCTGTGAATGTAGGAAGACCCTGTCTCAAAATTGAAAGGGCTGTAAGTGGAGCTCAGTGGTTCAATCCTCATTAACAAGAAACAAACAAACAGAGACAGAGAAAGGGAGGGAGAGAGGGAGGAAGGGAGAGAGAGAAAGTAAATGAAGGCCTGTACAGAATGACTATTCTCCAAAACGATGAAACTTGTTGAGGGGATTGTAAAAAGGAAATCCTGGCACACTGTGGGAATAAATTAATACTGCTGCTATGGAAGATAATATGGATGTTCCTGAAAAAGTTAAAAATAGAGTTATGATATGACCCTGCAATCACACTACTAGATATACATTGCAAGCAACTGCTATCAACATGGCAAAGAAATATCTGTACTCCCATGTTCATTGCAGCATTATTCTCAAGAGCTTAGATCAGTCTAAGTGTCTAATGGCAGATGACTGAAAAAGGAAAATTATTACATATATACATAATATAAATATAGTCAAATATATAATATATAATGTATATAATATACCCATATATTAAATTATATATAAATACAAATGTAATAAAAATTGTATGAAATGCTATTCAGGCTTTAAAAAAAGAAGGAAATCCTGTCATGGAAGAGCCTAAAGGACATTGTGCTAGGTGAAATAATCAAGGCACAGAAAGAAAAATGCCACATGATCTCACTTCTGTCTGGAACCTAAAGAAGTCAAACTCATGGAGGCAGTGAGTACAGAAATGGTTGCCAGGGGACAGTGGCAATGGGGAGATGTATTGTTTTCCAATTAGACGGGATAAATAAGTTCAGGAGATCTATCAAATAGCATAGTAACTCCAGTTAATAATTCATTACACACTTGCAAGTTGCTAAAGAGAGTAGATCTTAAATGTTTCACAACAAAAAATGATGTGTAAGTGGTAGATATCGTAACTAGCTTGATTTAACCTTTTCACACTGTATACATATACCAAAACACGTCATGTTATATATTATGAACATATACAAGTTTTATTTGTGCATTATACCTTAATTAAAAAATAGGAATTTCAAAATAAATATTTTTTAAAAAAGAAAGAATCCAGGGGGCTGGGATTGTAGCTCAGTGGTAGAGTGCTTGCCTCACATGTGTGAGGCCCTGGGTTCGATCCTCAGCACCACATACAAAGCAATAAAATAAAGACATTGTGTCCATCTACAACTAAAAAGAAAGAAAGAATCCAGCATTTCTTAAATCCTGCATCACATGTCCCAAATCTATGAGTGAAAAAGGAATGAGATTGTATTGAATGAGTCTGTGATTTCCAATAATATCCTACCTGTCTTGCTCAGATAGTAGTCGGCAGTAAGCAACTCCTTCCAATGACAGTTATGTCTGCCTTCAAAATACCAAACTCATTGTACTAGAAAAAAACAAAAGTATGATCCCCCTGAATTTTGAAAGAAACAGAAAATGTAAGAGTTAATGTCAGAAAACTTATTAATTTTAAGTCATCTGGAAAAATGAAAATAATTAAACCATGAAAATTTTAATTAGGACAACAAAAATTTCTTTGATAAAAGCATAATACATACACCAAATTTTTTTTTTTAGTACCCGGAATTGAAACTAGGGGTCTTTTACCACTGAGCTACATCCCCTTCCTTTTTTTTATGATTTTATTTTGAGACAGAGTCTCATGAAGTTTCCCAGGCTGGCCTTGAACGTACAATTCTCCTGCCTCAGCCTTTCAAGTGGCTGTAATTACAGGCCTGAACTACTGTGCCCTGTTCATATATCAGATTTTTTTTTAAATACCAACTAAAAACTATATTTCCACAGTGTATGTTGAGTAGAACTTTATAGCTCCAGAATTGGTAGTGGTCATAGTTCCAGTTGAAAAGCAAAGTCGTATCCACATTTTAATGACCCACAACCACTACCACCATCTTTATCAAAAACTGGTAGAATCTACATCCTTTGATCATATATTACAGATCCCCCTCACCCCACCCTCACCAGCCAATCCAAGGAAAGCTCTAGGGCAAAGAGAAGGCTCAGTTGGCTCATTGGCATTATAGAGCTACTGAATTTGTGAAATGAAATTTTTCTTCCCAGAAGAAGGCGAGGCTCTGAGGAGAGCCACTGGAGCTAAAATACCCATAAATAGAGAGACTGGCCTCTGCTCACAGCTGGGTGCTTACTGAGCCACAAAGACTAGTCTTTTGTCTTCACCTCATTTGAACCTTCTGGAAACAATGGCTTGCCAAGGACTCCCTGCTACAAGAAAAGAAGAGACTTTGTAGGGTGTTTAGGAAGAAGATGAAGCTGACTCTTTTCTTCTCTTCACTTTCTGTGTCTTAGACAGATTCTGTGGCTCCCTAAGTACAGATGGTGAACACGCAGCCCATCATCAGGGACCTCTGGCAACAGATAGACCCCTGACCAAGCCATGTAAGGCCTAGGAACTCTCCCCACCAGGGTCTAGTCCTCGCCCGCAGGGGGCGCCCTATGTTTCTTACATAACAAATGAGTGGTCGAAATGTCTAATTACTTTTTTTTAATTACTATTCTTTGAATGTAACTTATACATCTGACACTTTCTTGGTTTTGTTTTATTTTGTTATGGTAAAAACTCTTCACATGTGATTTGCCCTCTTAGATTTTTAAGTATATAGTGTATTATTGCTGATGGTAGGTAGCAAGTCAATTTTTGACACATCTCTTTTTTTCTTTTTAGAACTGGGGATAAGACCCAAGAACTCTATCACTGAGTTACATACCCAGTCCCTCAAGATGCATTTTCAGCTTTGGGTATATTTCAATATCTCTCTTCCTACTTTTATAATTTCCTTGACACTATGGACAAGGCTCTAACTATTCCTGTATCCCAGACACCATCTCAAGTTAGTGCATTGAACACAGATACTGAAGTAATGTTTCTGAATGAGCAAATAGATAATTAAATAAATACTGTATCAGCCAACACACTTGTCTGAATCAACTTCTACTAAACACTGGCTGTGCATCCTCAACAATTACTACTTTTGTTTCTATCTGTTAATCTTGGTCAAAAAGTTCAGAAATACATACCAATATTTCCAAGTGATAATAATACTCCTCTAAAACCACCCTCCATCCCACACCTCCATTAATATACTGCCCCCATCTCTCATAACCTTTGTACTGTCAGTTTTTCAAAACAAATTGTCTTCATTTGGAGTAGGTGTTGATATTTAGTGTGAGCTCAAAAAAAGTGGAGAGATAAGAAAAAAGAAGTTGGGACATGACTGAGAAGTAGTAGGAACCAGATCATATACTCATTTGGGGTATATGAGATTTGAGATAACTTTGAGATGGAAAGGGAGCAGTTGGCTTCCTCTCTACTTCTCTTATCTGAGATTTTCACATCCACAAATAGGTGCCTATCCTTCTCCTATTCCCATTTGTACTCCAGTTTCCATGTATAAATGTCAAATAAATATTTGCTGACCCAGATAAATTTAGTGTTTGTCGTAAGCTCCCCTTTTTAGGTCTCATTGTTTTCCTTTGGTTTGTTGTTTTCTCTTTGTTTCCTTCTTTTTTGTTTTTTTTTTTCTTCCTTCAACTATATTTATTTGAGTGCCTATTATATGCCAGAGGCATATAATGAAATTAGAGTTCAGCATACATAGATCATTTCTCCCTCCTCTTAGAAAGTACAATATAGGGTCAAGTGTGACATTAATTAAATAACCCCATCACTAAAATTAGTAATGAAAAAGAGGGTGGGTATAGCTGAGTGGTAAAAACTTTCCCAGCATAGGTGGGGGTTTTTTTGTTTTGTTTTTTGGGTTTTTTTGTTTTTTTTTTTTGCTACTGGAGATTGAACTCAGGGGTACTCAACCACTGAGCCACATCCCCAGCCCTATTTTGTGTTTTATTTAGAGACAGGGTCTCACTGAGTTACTTAGTGCCTCACCATTGTTAAGGCTGGCTTTGAACTCAACGATTCTCCTGTCTCAGCCTCCCAAAATGCTGGGATTACAGGTGTGAGCCACTGCGCCCGGCTCAGCATAGTTTTGATCGTCAGCACTGTAAATCACCATCACCATCTCACCATCATCAAGGCTGGTAAGTGCTGTGGTGCGAAAGCACATGGTGTATTCTATTAAGAGTAGCAGATGTGGTCTGACCGGGATAGGGGGTAAGGGAAGCTTTTCTAATGACATTGGCTAAGAGATGCTGGGTGCATCATTGAGAATTTGAGATTTAATAGCAAGAGCAGGGCCCTGGGCAGAGAACTCAGAGTTAGAGGAAAAAGATGTGGTATTCAAAGCTCTACAAAGTCCATGTGGATGGAGAGCAGAGCCTGGGCACAGCCTGCTGTAATGGGAGGTTTGTTCACTGTCCATTTTTATTTAGTATTTTAGCTTTTTTCTTTTTTGTTTAGTCTTCCTTTTCTTTGATAATCAAAGAAAGATCAGCATTTTTAATCACCTTCCTAAAACTTAAGTGTATGCTCTAAAATTTGGGAAAATATTGAAGCCCAAAGAATTCAATATTTTTTTTAACTTTTATTTTCTTGTGGTGCAAGGATCAAATCTAGCATGCTTTACCACTGAGCTACATTTCCAGCCCTTGTTTTTGATTTCTGAGGCAGGGTTTATTGCTTTGCTGAGGTTGGCCTTGAACTTGTGACCCTCCTGCTCCAGCTTCCTGAGTTGCTGGAAATACAGGCATGAGGTACCAGGCCCAGCTAAGATCTGTATCAGTTTTGAGAGTTCTTTGTAGCTGTTGTTATTTTGAGCCAGGGTCTCACTATGTTGCCTAGGCTGACCTCAAATTCCTAGACTCAAAAGATCCTCCTGCCTCAGCTTCATAAGTATTTAGAACTACAAGTATGCACTAGCATGCCCAGCCTGAGATTTATATTCTTTTTTATAAAATTGCAATTATTGAGACATATTAATTGTACATATTAATGAGTTTCACTCCACCATTGACATAAATGCACATATTCTAGCTTGACCTACCTTCCCTCTGCCCTCTCTTACGTTCCCCACACTCCCATTTTTCCTGGATAAAAATATTACAGGTATAAACTGGGTCACCTTTCTCTTCCCTAATAGTCCCTCTTCTACTTTCAGGCCATATCTTTTTCTTTTATTTTTTGTAACTTTCCACAGATGAGAGAAAACATGCAGTACTTATCTTTTTCTATGTCTGGCTTATATCTCTTAACACTATGTCCTCCAGTTCCATCCAATTTCCTATAAATGGCATTGCATTCTTCTTTAAGAATGACTAGAACTCCATTGTGTATATGTACCATATTTGCAGGGGGGATGGTACTAGGAACTGAACTGAACCTATGGAGGCACTTTACCACAAAGCTGCGTCCCCAGTTCTTTTTATTTTAAGACAGTTCTCACTAAGTTGCTGAGGATCTCACCAAATTGTTGATATTTCTCTCTCTTTTTTTTATGGAGTCACTAAGATTTCAGGCATACACCACTACAACCAGTTTATACCTGTGATTTTTTAATCCATGCATCTATTGACAGGCACCTAGGCTGATTCCATAACTTAGCTATTGTGAGTATTGATTCAATAAACATGGGTATTCAGATGTCTCTTTTTCTATAGTGATTTTATTTCCTTCGAATATATACTCAAAAGTGGTATAGCTGGGTTGTACAGTAGATCTATTTTTCATTTTTTTGAGGAGCTTTCACCTGTTTTTCATAGTGGCTGGACTAATTTATAGTCCCAACAATTTATAAGTTTGTTTTAACCACATCCATGTCAACATTTGCTTTTTTTTTTTTTTTTTTTTTTTTAGTAATAGCTATTCTGACAGGGGTGAGATTGAACCTCAGTGCAGCTGTTACTTGCATTTCCCAGAAGACTAAAGACATAAAACACTTTCTTATATATTTTTTGGCCATTTGTACTTTTATTCAGAAGTGTCTGTTCAGATCATTTGCCCATTTTGGGCTGGATCACTTGTTCTTTTAAGTTTTTTTTTGAGCTCTTTATGTATCCTGGCTATTAATCTTCTGTCAGATGAATATTTGGCAAGATTTTTTCCAACTGTAGATTGTGTCTTCACTCTGCTGATTATTTTCTTTGCTGTGGAAAGACTTTTTAATTTGATGTAATCCCATTTGTCAATTATTGCTTTTGTCTCCTGAGCTACTGAAGTCCCATCCAGAAAATCTTTCCCTGCGCCAATACCTTAGAGTATTTTCCCTGAGTTTTCTTCTGGTTTTTTAGTGTTTCAGATCTTTCATTAAAGTCTTGGATCCATTTTGAGATGATTTTTCTATAGATTCAGAGATTGGTCTCATTTTTCTCTCCTGTATGTAGATACTCAATTTTCCCTGTACCATTTGCTAAAGAGGCTTTTGTCCAATGTACGTTTTTGGTAACTTTGTCAAGAATCAATTGGCTGTAAGCCTAATGTGGCAGTGCATACCTGTAATCCCAGTTACTTGGAGGCCAAGGCAAGAGGATTGCAAGTTCAAGAAAAGCCTGGGCAATTTAGTAAGACCTTGTCTCAAAGGGTCTAGGGGTGAAGTTCAGTGGTTGAGTGTTTCCCTAGCATGCACAAGGTCCTGGGCTCAATTCCCAGTAACACAGGAAAAATAATAAGTTGGTTGTAGATACATGGATTTATATCTGGGTCCTCTATTTTATTCCTTTGGTCTATGGACTGTTTTTATGCCAATACTATGCTATTTTTATTACTGTGACTCTGTGGTATATTATGAAATCAGGTATTTTGATTTTCAGAGTTGTTCCTTTTGCTCAAGATAGCTTTGGCTATTCAGTCTTTTGTGATTTCGGGTGAATTTTAGGATTCTTTTTCTAGTTCTGTGAAGAATGTTATTGGTATTTTGATGGAGATATTAATTAATATCAATATTAATTATTCCAACAATATTAATTATTCCAACACAAGAACATGGGAGATCTTTCCATCTTTTAATATTTTCTTCAACTTCTTCTTCAGTATTTTATAATTTTAACTATTGATGTATTTCACCTCCTTAGTTAGGTCTATTCCTACATAGTTTTTTGGAGGATATTGTGAATGGGATTTCTGTCCTATATTCTTTCTTGGTGAATTCATTACTTGAGTATAGAAAGGCTATTGACTACTGTGTGTTGATTTTGTATCCCACTACTTGACAGAATTTATTTATTAATTCTAAGAGTCCTTTGATGGCATCTTCATGGTTTTCTTAGAATCATATCATCTACAAATAGGAATAATTTGACTTCCTCTTTTTCTATGTCTATCCTTTCATTTCTTTCTCTTGCCTAATTGCTTTGACTAAATTTTCTAGTACTATTTGAATAAGAGTGGTGAGAGTGGGCATAGTTATTTTGTTCCTGATCTTAGAGGAAATGCTTTCAGTTTTTCTCCATTCAGGATGATGTTGGCTATGGATTTGTCACATATAGGCTTTTATTATATTGAGTTCTGATCCTTCTGTACCTGATTTATTCAAGGCTTTAGTCATGAAGGCGTATTGACTTCTATCAAAGGGTTTTTATGTGTCTGTTGAGATGATCAGGTAACTTTTTATCCTTAACACTATTCATGTGCTATATTACATTTATTGATAATGCATATATTGAATCATCCTTTCATCCCTAATAAAACCAACTTGACCAACTTGATCAAGGTATATGATCTTTTTAATGTGATGTTGACTTTGATTTGCATATATTTTGTATTAAGGATGCTGGTCTGTAATTTTCTTTTCTTTGTTGTATCCTTATCAAGTTTTTGTGGCAGAGTAATACTGACTTTGTCAAATGAGTTTAGAAGGGTTTCTTCCATTTCTATTATATGAAATATTTTATAGAGCATCAGTATTGGCTTTTCTTTAAATGTTTGGTTAAAATTTAGCAGTAAATCCATCTAGACCTGAACTTTTCTTTGTTGGAAGACTTTTTGTTGCTACTTTGATTTTATTGCTTGTTATTGATTTACTTAGGTTTGTCATATCTTCCTTGTTCAATTTTGGTACACCAAATGTGCCCAGAATTTTGTCCTTCTTCTATATTTTCCAGTTCACTGGCACATAGTTTTCCAAAATATTCTCTAATAATACTTTACATTTCAGTGGTATCTGTTGTAATGTCTCCTTTTTCACCTCTATTTTTACTTATTTGGGTCTTCTTTCTCTTTATTTTGGTTAATTTAGCTAACGACTTGTTAATTTTGTTTATTTTTTCAAAAAACTAACTCTTCTTTTTTTGAACCTTTGTCCTTTTCATCTCAATTTCACATATTTCTGCTCTGTTTTTTATTATTACATTTGTTCTACTGATTTGGGATATAGTTTGTTCTTGTTTTTCTAGGACCTTGAAATTAATTGCCAAACTGTTTATTGATTTCCTGTTTTTGTTTATTTTATTAGCTCTTGTTGCTATATGCTTTCCTCTAAGTACTGCTTTTGCTGTATTCCTTAGATTTTAGTATATTGTGTTTACATTTTTGTTTGATCTTAGGAATTCTTTAATATTCCCCCTGATTTCTTCAATGACCCACTGTTCATTCAATATTGTCTTCTTCTTCTTCACGTGTTTGTATAATTTTTTCTCTTTTTTCTTTCTTTTTATTTCTAATTTTATTCCATTGTGGTCTGATAAGATGGAAGAAATCATTTCAATTAATTTTTTATTTGTTAAAGTTCACTTTATGGAGGAAATTTTCAAAAATACATAGAACACTGAAAAAATCTGCTTTATAGCCAATTTTGGAAAATAGTTGCCTGTGCTGATAAAATAATCTGTGGTCTGTAGCTATTGGATGGAATATTCTGTAGATGTCTGTTTATTCCATTTGTTCTTTAGTGTAATTCAACTGTGAAATTTCCACATTGTTTCTTTAAATGGATGATCTATCTATTAGTGAGACTGGGATATTAAAGTCACTGAGTATTATTGCATTGGGGCCTGTCTCTCCTTTTATGTCTAGTAATGTTTTTTTTATATAATTGGGTACTCTGGTATTTAGTACCTATATATTTATAATCATTATATTTTCTTCATTAATTGTTCCCTTGATCAATATGTAGTGACCTTCTTTGTCTCTTCTAACTAATTTTGGCTTAAAGTCTATTTTGTCAGGTATCAGTATAGCTAATGCTGTTTGATTTCAGTTTTCATTTTCTTGGAATACATTTCTCATTCTTTCACTTACAATCTCAGTATGTCTTTGAAGGTGAAGTGAATTTCGTGTGACTATGATATTGTTGAGTGTTGTTTTTTTTTTAAATTTGATCAGCTAGTTTGCATCTTTTAATTGGAAAATTAACACCATGTACATTCAGGGCTTTTATTGAAAGGTAAGTAGTTATTCTTGTCATTTTGCTTTGAAGTAAGACTTCAGACTCTCCCTTACAATGCATAGCTGGAGATGAGTCACTGTCTGGGGGCTTTTATGCCCTCTATTCTTTAAATTGAAGTATCCACCAAGGTTTAAGCAGAACTACATTTCAGCTAAAGCAAAGTGCAATTTCTTTTCCCTGGGGTTGGAGTGTAGCTCCGTAGCCAACCAACCACCCAGTGACCTCAAATTTCTGGTCTCAATTCCCAGCACCATAATGGAAAAGAAACAAAAGAAAGGCAACAACAGACGATGTGATAGTTCACATCTGTAATCTCGGTCATGCAGGAAGTTGAGGCAAGAGGATTGCAAGTTCAAGGCCAGCGTCAACAACATAATGAGACCCTAAGCAACTTAGCAAGACCCTGTTTCAATTTTCAAAAGGGCTGAAGATGTAACTCAGTGGTAAATTGTCTGTAGATGATTAAAGTCTTAGTAGTAATAATAATAATAACAATAATAATAATACACCATCAGCAACTGAAAATAAAGGGGAAAATAACAGTATAAAATAAAAAATTTAAAAAATAATAAAGATCAAATTAACCTAAGAGAAGGGAGAAGGGGGAAATATAACAGAAGAAAACTAGAAGTGAAAAAAATAGAAAAATGTAGAAAGAAAAAGCAAAAAAAAAAAAGAACTATTAAAATGAGAAAAGAGAAAAAAACAAAATAGCAATAACAAAAAAGTCTTAATAAAAATTAAAATTTTCTCTCAACAGAGGTGCTCAAATGAGCACAAAGAACATACACAGCTCATACTAATTGAAGTTCTCTGTATGTCCTTGTAGGCTAGAAACCACGCATGCTGCTCTTTCCTTTGGGTATTCAACTGGTAACTAGCAGAAGTGATTTTTTAGTGGGAATACTTCTCATCTGTTTTGCACACTGAGATGAGCAAGGTTGAAGGTAGAGCTCCCAAATAGATTCCCTCCAGAACTATTTGGATTTTACACTCAGGTCAAGGTAGATGTTGATGCCACAGCATGTCAAGAAGATAGTGCAGTATGCCCAACTCCCCAGAGAGTCTCTCTGGAGCTTTCTGTACTACACCTTTGGAAGGCAAGAATAACATAACCTCTTCAGCATGATCCTGTACACTTCCAAAGGCAGAAGGCTAAGGGGTCTCAAAGACTTTGGGGAGATGCTATCAGGTTCCTTCTCCATTGCTCCCACAAATCTGGGGTTCCCAGTCCTGACTCCTGTACACCATCACATATGACGATTTCCCACCCCCGGACTCTGGTAGGTAATTTGGAAGACTTCTGATTCCAGAAGAAAGTGACTTCTATTCCCTCATTTGCCACAGTCCAGTCTCCCACCACATAAAACTTTCAGTGATATTGTGTCAATACCTCTCCCCAGGTGGAACTGACTCTCACGGTCGTTGCGCACTTAGTCACTGTAATGAAACTGCCATGGAATCTCAGAGACAGGAAAATGCAGAGGCCTTTTACTCCTAAAGCAATGAACTTGAACAATAAGGCCCTTTTCCAGATGACTCCCAGTAATACACTGTGAGAATATGCTGGGAAATGCAGTCTGTTTAGACTGTATTTCTGCCGAGTACTGAATCCTATGTCAGTAACTCTCCCTATTTCCCATGTGGATGGGAGGCACATACCCTCCCTCTACCACACTTCCCATTATGGGTGCGGGGGCACTCTGTTTCATTATCTCTTCCACTATCCAAAGTCTCTGGGTTTCTCCCAGTCTCTGTCATTGAACTCTAACATTCTCCCATGGTCACTGTGATGGTTAATCTGGATGTCAATTTGACTGGAGTAAGAGATGCCTAAGATTAAGGGGCTTCTGTATGTGTCAAGGAGGGTGTTGCCAGTAATGACTGGCATGTGGGACAGCAACTGGAGGGGAAGATCCACCCTAAATGTGGGTGGCACAGTCCAATAGGTTGGGGTTTGGGGTATTGGATGGAACAAAAAGGTGGAAGAACAACAAAGAAGCAGCCACAGACACAGCTCAATTCCTATTATTTGTTTATTTATTTATTTATTCTTTTTAGTTATACATGACAGTAGAATATATTTTGACATATCAAACATACATGAAGTATAACTTCCCATTTTTGTGGTTGTACATGATGTAGAGTTACATTGGTCATGTATTCTTATATGAACATAGGAAAGTTAGGTCCAATTCATTCTGTCTTTCCTATTCCCATCCCCCCTCCCTTCCCTTCATTACTTTTGTCTAATCCTATTTTTTCCTCCCCACTACTGACCTCCACTTATTGTGAATTAGTATCTGCATATCAGAGAGAACACTTGGCCTTTGATTTTTAGGAACTGGCTTATTTCATTTAGCATCACCAGTTCCATCCATTTGCCAGCAAGCGACATAATTTGCTGCTGCTTTATGGCTGAGTAATATTCCATTGTGTATATATACCATATTTTCTTTATCCATTCACCTGTTGAAGGGCATCTAGGTTGATTACATAGCTTAGCTATTGTGAATTGAGCTACTATAAACATTGGTAAGACTGTATCCCTGTAGTATATTGATTTTCAATCCTTTGGGTACAAATCGAGGAGTGGGATAACTGGGTCAAATGGTGGTTCCATTCCAAGTTTTCTGAGGAATCTTCAAACTGCTTTCCAGAGTGGTTGCACCAATTTGCAGTCCTACTAAAAATTTACAAATGTACCTTTTTCCCCCCATCCTCGCCAACACTTATTATTACTTGTATTCTTGCTAATTGCCACTCTTCTTGGGCTGGTGCTTCCATTGCTGCTGCAATTGCCTGAGGACATCACAGTCCAGCTCCTTCACTCTTCCACAGTAGACTCTGACCACAGACTCTCCCAGGAGTTTCCAGGCCTTCAGTCCTGGACTAGAGCAGCATCATTTGTCCTTCTTCCCAAGCTGCAGCTTCTTGGACTGAGCAGCTAATGGTTCTACCAAGTCTCCATCCTGCAGATGGCCATGTACGACTATCCAGCTTCTGATCCCATAAGCCAATCTAATAAATCTCCTTTTTATAGTCATGTGTGTGTGTGTTCTATTGGTTCTGTTGCTCTAGAGAACCTGACTAATATAGTCACCTACCTCATTAAGCAGTTACACTCCAGTTACTTTAATTCTATTCCAAGGAGAAGCAGATAAGTGTCTCTAACCCACCATCTCAATAATATACTGGATTTTATATTCTTACAGGTGGAAATGACACTTAAAACTTTTGAATATTTTTTACATTTAAAAGGAACAATTTAAGAGTATTCAGAACATACTGAGAATATATAGTGAATTAGTGAAGGCGAATTTAAAATGCTGTTTATGCTTCAGTCTGTTTTGATTTACGATCCACCTGTACACCATTAACCACCATGGAGCTTTTATCATTATGTAGGTTTTAATTGCTTTGATTAATAATATATTATTCAACTTATATTCATAATGGACTAATTGAAAAAAATGTAAGAAATGTAAGGAATGAATGCTCAAATACAGTATATTATTGTAAAAACAATACTACACAATTGCCCCAATAATATTACACATCACACCTGCTAATCAAATCTCTTATACCAAGTTGTATCTAGGTCTTCTGAACTGGATTAAAAAGAGCAAATACAGTGATTAAAATATCTAAGTTAACTTGTAATTTCTTACCGTAAATGAAGATGGTATATACTCAACACAGCAAAAAAAAAAAGACATATATGAACAATATAGTTTGTGAATAGATGTTTCCAAATAGTGTGCTCATATATTAACCTTTTTGAAAAATTGTTTAAACTTTATAAAAATTGTAAAATTAAAAGTTTCATAAACATTTATAATTCAAGATTTTTTTAAGTTTTTTTTAATTTTTTTATTATTTCATATCTAATTTATTTATTTGTTCTATTTAGGCTTACATGATAACAGAGTGCAATTTGATTCATTGTACATAGATAGAGGATAACATATCAATTCTCTAGTTCTAAGTTGTATACAATCACAACATTTACGCAGTCATACATAAAGTTAGGGCTATGATGATCATCATATTCCACCACCTTTACTCTCCCCATGCCCCCTCCCCCCTTACACCCCTGTGAACAGAGTTCCACCATTGCTCCTATGACCTTCCCCACATTATGGATCAGCATCTACTTATCAATGAGTACATTTGGCATTTGGTTTTCTGAGATTGGCTTACTTCACTTAGCATGATATTCTCCAGCTCCATCCATTTACCTGCAAATGCCATAATTTTCTTCTCTTTTATTGCTGAGTAATATTCCATTATGTATAAATACCACAGTTTCTTTATCCATTCATCTATCAAAGGGCATCTAGGTTGGTTCCACAGTTTACTATTGTGAATTGAGCTGCTATAAACATTGAAGTGGCTGCATAACTGAAGTATGCTGTGTTTAAGTCTTCTGGGTATAGACGAGGAGTGAGATAGCAGGCTCAAATGGTGGTTTCATTTCAAGTTTTCTAAGGAATCTCCATACTGCTTTTTCAGGTCCTGAATTTTCAGGTCCACCAGCAATGTATAAGCATGCCTTTTTCCCCACAACCTCGCCAACACTTATTGTTGTTTGTATTCTTGATAATTGCCATTCTGACTGGCGTGAGATGGAATCTTAGGGTAGTTTTGATATGCATTTCTCTAATTGCTAGAGACGTTGAACATTTTTTCATATATCTGTTGATGGATTGTATATCTTCTTCTGTAAAGATTGTGTTCATCTCTTTGGCCCATTTATTGATTGGGTTGTTAGTTTTTTTGGTGTTAAGCTTTTTGACTTCTTTATATATCCTGGAGATGAGTGCTCTATCAGATGTGTGTGTGGCAAAGATTTGTTCCCAGAATGTCGGCTCTCTGTTCACTTCATTGATTATTTTTGCTAAGAAAAAGCTTTTTA
>CM053400.1:124914848-124930898 GCA_028644305.1 Xerus rutilus
TTATTCTCCAGATTGTATATCTTGTCTTCATTATCCGAGGTTCTGTTGGTGATGCTTTCTATTGAGTTTTTTATTTGGTTTATTGTTTCCTTCATTTCAAGAATTTCTGATTGGTTTTTTTCATGATCTCTAGCTCTTTCTTAAAGTAATTTTGCTACTTATAATTGCTCTCTTATCTCTTTGTTAGAATGATTGATGGTTGCCTTTATTTGCTCTCCTATTTCTTTGTTGGATTGATCAATTTTTGCCTGTAATTGTTCACATATGTCATTCTTTAGTTCACTGATCCTTTTAATTATATACATTCTGAATTCTTTCTCTGACATTTCAACAACTGTGCTGCCAAAGGATTCTGTTACAGTGGTATCCAGGTTTATTTGGGGTACTTTCTTCCCTTGTTTTTTCATGTTGATTGTGTATCTTCCTTTCTTGAAATACCAATCTGAGGTATTGCGACTTCTATCCTATAATCTTGTATTGACACTCCAGATTACCTGTGTCTCACCTTGGAGCTACATCTGTTCCCCCAGTGTTCCCAGATGGGCACTACTGCCATTTAAAGTTGGTGGCGGAGGTAGTGGATGTGCCTCTAGAGGGCAGTGGGAGTGGCCTTGGCTGGGTTCCTGAGGCAGCCTCTGAGGGCTGTTTTGCCCCTCTCTTGCACTCTTGCTGGTGAACAGGAACTCTGGAGCGGAACTTGAGGCGGGCCCAGGTCTCACTTAGGCAGGATCACAAGCAGGAGAGTCCATGTGTGACCCTCACAGTGAATATTAGCTCCCCTGGGGCTGGAGACTAGCAGGCTCTGGTCTGCCTTCAACTGGGCACCCCAGCATTCCCTAAGGGTGGTTTGGGCCTTGTGTCTCACCTGACCACAGGAACTCTGGAGCGAAACTGAGGCGGGCCCAGAGCGCACTTGGGTGGGGCCTCTTCACACTGGGATGTCTGCAGGCCACTCTTACCCTGGGTATGCCTTCCTCTGTGGCTAGCAGCTAGCAGCCCCTGGTCTCTCGTTGGATGGACACCCGTGGAGTTTCCTGAGGGCAGATCTGGTTCCTCTGCGGCTCCTGCTGGTCCACAGGAACTCTGGAGCAGAACTGAGTTGGGCCCAGGCCACCCTTGGGCAGGGCAGCCTCTACTGGGGTCTCTGGAGTGACTCTTTCCCTGAATTTGGGCTCCCTAGTGGCTAGAGGTAGCAGTCCCTGGTCTCCCTTTGGCTGGACAACCGTGGAGGTTCCTGAGGGCAGATCTTGGCCCTCTGCAGCTCCTGCAGGGCCACAGGAACTCTGGAGCAGAACTGGGGCAGGCCCAGGTCGCCCTTGGGCGGGGTTGGCTGTCGCAAGTGTCTCTGGAGCAACTCTTGCCCTGAATTTGGGATCCCCAGTGGCTAGAGGTAGCAGTCCCTGGTCTTCCTTTGGCTGGACAACCGTGGAGGTTCCTGAGGGTGGATCAGGGCCCTCTGTGGCTCCTGCTGGTCCCCAAGATTTTTCAATGTGTAAAAATAAACATTTGATCTTTTGAAGTGTACAATAGAAATGTCACATATGTCATAGAACAGTTTTTGAGCCAGACACAGTAGCACATGCCTATAATCCCAGCACTTTGGGAGGCTGAGAAAGGAGAATCGCAAGTTCAAAGCCAGCCTCAGCAATGGCGAAGCACTAAGCAAGTCAGTGAGACACTGTCTCTACATAAAACACAAAATAGGGCTGGGGATGTGGCTCAGTGATCAAGCACCTCTGAGTTCAATCCCTGGTACCAAAAAAAAAAAAAAAAAAAAAGAACAGTTTTTGTCTTATGCTGAAATATATCAATTATATTTCAGTATACCTTTTAATATATATTGTCACCAAATTATAAGTAATCTCATATGTACAGACAAATCGTTCTTTGTCCTCCATATTTAAAGTAAGTTAAATAGCATGAGTTATTTGATAAATAGGGAAAATTTGAAATTTACCTTTATCTTATGAATATTATTAAATATTATATTAAATTTTATAATTGTAATAATTTAGTGATTTCAATTTTACTTACAATTGTTTCTTTATAAATCATTTCACAAAAATGGGGACAGATTTAAAATTTTCATAAAGGACATCTGTGATATTATGTATTACTATGAAAGGAATTCATTAATCAAAAAAGTTGGGATACTATTCTAATCTACTTTAATTCTTTCCCAGAAAGTTCAGTATACACAGTGAGTATAACATTGAAGGAACAGCACACCTGCTGAGTACCTAAGTCTCTTATTTCTTATTAAAACTTGTTTTGATCTTCTATAATATTTATAATTACATGTACACACACACACACACACACACACACACATCCCTACACTGGGATAATCAGTGAAAATGAAATTTGCAGATCTCTCCAATAAAATACATCTGCATCTGAGTAAATAAAAATAACCTCCTAGAATTTTTTTTAAAAAGGGGAATCCAGAAAAATCTTTAAAATCTTAAAATAGAGCTAAGGACATAGCAGAGTTGGTAGAGCGCTTGCTTCACATGCATTAAGGCCCTGGGTTCAATCCTCAGCACCACAAAAAAAAAAAAAAAAAAAACCTTAAAACAATAGCCATAGAATTAATTGATTTATGTTCCAAGTTTTTAAGCCTATGAGGTCAAAGACATCTTTGATTGGCAGTTGGAATGTCATGTATTACAAAATGAGATGATTTCAATTAAGTCCTAAATCACTTTATATTAAAGTATGCAAAGAAAATTATTTTCTTCCTGGACTTAGCTTGGCTCCCTGAGGTCTATACAAATCACCTAATCCCTTTCTTCAGATTCTGGTTGGAATTTACATCCCTACTATATAGAGACAGCATGGCTCACATCTATAACATGCTTTGAAGTTTAGTAATATGGACGTACTGGATGGGTAGCCCACAGCTCTTCATTCTGTTCCTTACTTTTCTGACCCCAGGTTTGCTCTGATCAAAGCCCATAACAAAGCATTCATGGTATGCGTGTGTGTTTCAAACTGCCACATTAGTGACTGTGTATACACACAAAGCATCCATTTATCCATTGATAAATCAGTATGGACTATTATTATTTGATAGCTTTAAACTCTTATTCATTTAACTTTCCTTTGGAATTACTAGGATTATTTCATTAATACAGAGAAGTGCCCTAAAAGTACACACCCTGTGTTGAATAACAACACTTAGTTCACAGACATAATTTTGACCCCCCAAAATAGGGTTTTATAGGCTACCAAATAAGTAACTCATCAAGATAGGCTGATATTTAAAATATGTATACACCATAAGGACAAAGATTGTCAAATCAATGTGACTTCCTAAAATCTAATAAAAATGAGATCAGGACTGTTCCATTTATATCAATTAGAAGTACCTTAATAAAATAAGACATTTTTCTCTTTATCAATTTCTGTTTCAGAGTGATGTAAAGGCTTATGCTCTGAATTAGAACTAAGTAATACATCTTTATTACTGATGAGGTTTTGAGAATTTTGTTCAGTCTTTTGCAGGATACACAAAGTTCTTATCTGTAAAAAATAAGATATTGGGGTTGGGGATGTAGCTCAGTGGTAGGGTGCTTGCCTAGTGAATGTGAGGCCCTGGGTTTAATCCACACACAAAAAAAGATATTAATTTCAAAGAAATTAATTTGTCAGACATATCAGGATTTAGTTTTAAATATTGATCTACTTTAAATGATACTTTTTCTTTTTTTCCGAAAATTTTTAGCTAAGAACTGAAATTATTTTTAGTTAGAAAATAACATCCACTTGTAACATGATAATAAAATGATATGAATGATATTGAATACATTCTATACATCACATGAATCTAGTCTCATCAAAATAATCTGATTAGGAAGCTACACATATATTCAAATAGTCCATTTTGCAGTAGTTTTATAGCTATCTCTTTATGCATATTAGGTGTTTATTACTTTCTAAATGCTAAAACATGAATAAATTAATAACTGAATAAGTGTGTGAATGGATTGTCTTCAGAGAGTATGTAATATTTTTAATATTAAAAATGGCAACAACTAACAATTATTTAAGAGTAGTTTCTGAAAAGACAAGACCACTAAAAGGAAGCTAACTCTGGTGAATAATAAAGTTAATCAGTGTTTGGTGAACAGTGGAAAAAGAATGATCATTTGCTAAGTACCTACTACGTACCTACAACACAGTAAAACTGCTGGCTTCTAACAATTTTTCTCTGCCTAAAACTTCCAATTTTGTTTCTCTCCCTTTCCTCTACTAACTAAATAACACCAAGTCAATATAATTTCTAGATCCCAGAGGAGATCCCTATGAATCTAAAGTCAGTTAATGCATGTGGAATTACCCTGGCAACTATTACTGGGTGAGGAGCAGGCGTATCATTTTGGTCCAATTAGACTAATAAGAATTCCTATTCTCTGATGAGGTAAGTTTTTTGTTGTTGTTTTTTACCTTCCTCCCTTTTAATGTGAAGAAAAATAAAGCCTGTTTTTTTTTCTTGCTCCCAATATGACTTCAGGGAGGTCAAAGTAATAAAACAGCTAATAGTGCAGCCCTGACTTACCATGACTAGTACAGTGCTAGGGATGGAACCCAGGGACTCACAAATGCTAGGTAAATGCTCAGCAAGTTTGGGAACTACATCCCAAACCCACCTCTGGACTCATCAATGGAAAAATAATATATTCCCTATTTTTGAACTAGCTTGAACAGGATATTTCTTTCCCTTGAAGCAAAAAGCATCCTAACTAGCCGGACATGATGGTACAAACCTGTAATCCCAGAAGCTTGGAAGGCTGAAGCAGGAAGATCACGAGTTCATAGTCAGCCTCAGCAAAAGCAACGTGCTAAGCAACTCAGTGAGACCCTGTCTCTAAATAAAATACAAAATACGGCAGAGTATGTGGCTCAGTGGTCAAGTGCCCCTGCATTCAATCCCTGGTACACACCCCCTCCCCTGCTGCCAAAAAAATGCATCCTAACTCAAAGAATAACAATCACATTTATCACTTATTGAGCATTTACCATTTGCCAGATACTGAAGCAAAACTTCAAATTTCAAATCCTCAAATTAGCCGTGCTCTAATTTCCATATAATTGCTGAGAAAATAAGTTTAAGGAAATCACTGTAATCTCTAGTTGATCGGTAGGTAGCTCAGGGTTGGAATTTGGGCTCCTCTAGCTGTGAAGCCCAAGCATCTTCTCAGTTGATCTTTTTTTTTTTTTTTTTTTTGGTACTGGAGATGGAACTCAGGGGCACTCGACCACTGAGCCACATCTCCAGCCCTATTTTGTGTTTTATGTAGAGACAGGGTCTCACTTAGTGCCTCGCCGTTGCTGAGGCTGGCTTTGAACTCGCGATTCTCCTGTCTCAGCCTCCCTAAGTGCTGGGATTACAGGCTTGCGCCACCGCGCCCAGCTTTCTCATTTGATCTTTACAATAGCCTTGAAATGAATTACTGTTATCATCACTTTAGAGATGGAGCATCTGTGCCAGTTAGTAATTAATTTAACTTTTAAAACAGAAAATCAATTACAGCGGCTTAAACATCCAAATATCTATTCTTGCATCTGAAAAGAATTCTTCTATCTTACCGTCCCATCATTCTTATCAAAAGGCTACTATAGTTGGGCACCATGGCCCACACCTATAACCCAACAGCTCGGGAGGCCAAGGGCAGGAGGATGCTGAGTTCAAAGACAGTTTCAACAACTTAGTGAGACCTTGTCTCTAAATAAAATATAAAAAAAGGCTAGGGTATAACTCAGTGGCTAAGCAACCCTTGTTTCAATCCCTGGTACCAAACCAAAACAGAGCTACTATCCTCAAGGTCTCTTCATGCTTCATTATTGCACTGAATTTCCAGCTATCAAAACCAACAGTCAATAAGAACAAAAGACACATCTTCTAGATGAATGCACTTCTTCAGTCTCATTGCCTTACCTAGCTACAAGGGAGGCGTCCAGGAAATACGTTGTTTTATCTGGATATCTTGCTGCCTCAGATAAAATTATGATTCTTCTACTAAAAATAAACATAAGATGAATATAGTTATTTTATTTTTCTCTATGTTAGTGTAAGAAACTTAGAGAAGTTCCAGGACTTGCTTAAATTCACACAATTAGTAAAAGAGGTGAGTGAAGATGTCAGCCATGGCTGCAGAATTCCAAAACTCATAGTCTCCATCATTGGACTCCATTCCCTCCCCAAGCAGATGCATGAGTTATAGAATATAAGATGACTCAAAACTTAAATTAAAATTAGAAATAATGTTAGGTGTTTATTTGTGAATTAAAACTCATATTCATTACTTTACAGTTATACTTAGAGTATGTACAGAATTCACTGATATCATAAAGTAAAATGTATAGCAAAGTTAATCTAATACAATTTAATGACAGCATTGTCAATGATATGTCATCTTTTATAGATAAATAGGTATACCCTATACACTCTTTCAGTTCTAAAATAACACTACATTTACAAACTTAAAATTTCTTAAATTCTCAATCAACATAACCCTTTACAGAATTATCTTATTGAATTATCTATATCCCCAACAAACAGACAATATGATTTAGATTCTTTAGTCAAATGATACATGTACATTATTGAAATGTGTTTCTGTTGTGATGGAGAAGAAGGTTGAGAATCAACCTTCCATGAGGACTACATTAAAAGAGCAGGACATTTAAGTTCTAGTCCCAGCTTTACCACTGACTCCCTCTGTGTGATCCCAATATAGACATTTGATTTCCCATATTGGGGTGTGTGTGTGTGTGTGTGTGTGTGTGTGTGTGTGTGTGTGTATTTTTGAAACTTCTAAGTTTATTTCATTATAAAATTCTGAAATCATCATGTTCAATGACAATAAGATAGATATCTTAATTGTGGAAAGGAAGAAACAGGAAGAGATAATACAAAGAGAAACAGCAGAGATTGAGCTGGTTGTGGTGGTGCACACCTGTAATTCCAGAGACTTGGCAGACTGAGGCAGGAGGATCACAAATTCAAGGTCAGCCTCAGCAACTTAAGGACACTCTGTCTCAAAATAAATTAAAATGAACTGGAGATAAGTTGCATGACTTACCTTTTAAACTCTATGGGGAAATGAATTGTTTAAGAAAAAATATACCAGAGCTAAAAATAGATTCTTTAGGGACTGGAGCTGTAGCTCAGTGGCAGAGTGTTTGCCTAGCATATGTGAGGCACTGGGTTCAATCCTTAGGACCACATTAAAAAATGAAGCAAATAAATAAAAGCCATGCTTGTCCATCTACAACAATAAAAAAAAATAGATCCTTCAAATCTCTACTCTTTTCCACTTTGTTGTAGTTACACTATTCCATCTCAATATCCTGTTTGTTCTTCTTACCAAATATACAACCGCATATCCAATTCATAAAAAATAATCAAGAATAATAAGGAAAATATACACCCATATGTGTGTGTATGCATGTGTGCATGAATGCCAAATCAAAGAGAAAAGGTGATAATGCACCTTCCCAGACTATCTCACCTCCTAGGTTTGTTGTGAGTGTGAACTACAATCAGGTATACAAAATGCATTGTAAAAGATAAAATACTGCTTTCCACAATCTGGAGCTGCTACTTAATTAGCTGAATTGCTAAAATAGAATCAATATTTTATGTCATGATATCTCAATATTATTTCAATTTTCATTTCCTTGATAACATATAATATTGAGCATCTTCTTTATGCTTAAGTGCCATCTTTGTATTTTCTTTGTTGAGGTGTCTGTTCAAATCTTATGCCCATTTCTAATCAGGTTCTTTGTTTTCTTATTGTTGAGTTTCAAGAGCTCTTTGTATATTTTGGATACAGATCCTTTATTATACATGTGTTATGCAAATATAGGCATAATATCTCTAATTTGGAAATCTAAAATTCTTCAAAATCTAAAACTTTGAAAAGTTTTCAGAGAATTTTCAAGTTTAGATTTTTAAATTAGGGATTTCTTAAATGGTAAAGTCTATACAAATATTCCAAAATCTAAAAACTCAGCAATCTGAGCACTTCTGGTCCTAAACTATCCAATAAGGGATTCTCAACCTATATTCACTCTCCATCTGTGACTTATCTTTTCATTCTATCAAGTGTGCTTATTTTTAAAAAAACTATTCTGTACCCGACTCTGTGTTAGACTCCAGTACTACCATAATAAACAGGACACACCGTGTGCTTTCAACAAATCCATAATCAAGTTGGGGAGCAAACATTACTAACTCTTATATTTTGGATCATAAATATCTCCCAAAGGCTCATTCGTTAAAGATGTAGTCCCCAGCTAGTGGCACTATTGGGAGGTGGTAGAATCTTTGGGAGGTGGGGCCCACTTAGAATAGCTGAGTTACTGGGGAATGCCTTTGAAAGGTATATTTTGTCCCGGTGCTTGCTCACGTGTGCCCCCTCATCCCTATCTCAGCTGCCATGAAGTGAGAAGCTCCACTCCACCATCTACTCTCCACCATTGATGTTCTGCCTCACCAAAGGTCTGAAGCAGTGGGGCCAAATGAACATGAACTGAAGCCTCTGCAAACATGGGCCAGAGTAAATCTATCCTACTTTAGATTTGTTTTTCTCAGGTATTTTGTCACAGCAACAGGAAGCTGACTAACATAATGTTATCACAATTGCTATGACCTAGCATTCTAAAAATGTGTAAGCAAAGTATTTTGGAGTGGAAAGAAAATGAGCATCTAATAATTTTTTACAGAAAAGGTAAAATATAAAGTGAGATTTAAATAATGAGTCAAGATACATTAAGCAGAGAAGGAAAAAGCATTTCAGCAAGGAAAAGAATATGTACTAAGGTGTTGAAACATGAAAGAGAATGGTATGTTCATAGTTGTAAATCCTAGAAGGTTAGGATAACCCTTATCGTGAATGGTCTTGGGAGTATTAAGAAGAATCTCAGACTTATTTTGTAGGGGACCAAGAGTCATTGCAATGTGTCATAGAGGAAGAGAAACATGGTTAGAGTTGCAGTAGCATGAGCAATAGGACACTCACAATTGAAATACCCGAAGTGACACTTATACATTAGGAACAGAGAAAGGGAATCTATTTTTAAAATCATTGAGATAAAATTGGCCATATTTGATGGCAAATAGAATGTGACAGTAACGGAGAATAAACATTTTAAGATGTTGTCAAGGTTTGAAGCTTGCATAACTTATGGATGGTAATGCATCCAATGAAGGGGAAAAAACTCTGGGAATGAACTGAGATTGTAAACTTTAAGTTTTCAAACACTGAATTTGGAATGTCTTTGACATCCAAGACAGGATACCCATAATGCGTAAGAAATTTGTCTAGAGCTATGTCAGTTAGGGACCAAATACAGAACACACAACAGGCTACAAAATGACTATCAAATTCATTGATGCAGTCTTTTGCATGATGCATAAGATTTAATTATTTTCTCTCTGTCTTTGAGTCTTTGATCTCAGTCTTTATGGAGCACTGGGAGACAAATATACATCCTAGTTTCAGAGATAAGCACACATCCCAGACTTGGGCAGTTAGAATTTTGCGTTCTTCTAAGCCAGGCCCAGTAGCACTCGCCTGTAATCCCAGTGGCTCAGTAAACTGAGGCAGGAGGTAGGAGGATCACAAGTTCAAAGCCATCATGAGCAACTTAGTGAGGCCCTAAACCAAGTAGAGAGAAGGAGAAGGAGGAATAGGAGGATTCTCAATACTTCTAGAAGTAGTATTTGATTCAGGAATGGTTATATGTCCCACACTAGGCCAACCATAAGAAATTGCTGGAAATGTTAGCAATGAGGCTTTCTCCTGAGTTTGCTAAAATTAGAAGAAATGAACCCAAAGTTTTTCTACCACTATTAGGCAAAGTCCTTGTAAGATTAAAACCAATGCACACATCAAAAAGGTAGAAAAAGGCTGGAATATAGCTCAGCAGCAGAACACTTGCATACATAATGCCCTAGGTTCAAACTCATTGGGCAAAAGAAAACAAAAAGCTAGAAAAGCAGTAGTGAAGTCAGATGAATTTCTAGACTTTGGCTTTCTAACACTAATGTCAGTTTGAGTTTGTCACTTTCAAATAAAAGAACTATAGCAAATATATTTATGTTGACTTTCATTAATACATAAAATTTATTTCAAAAATTTTTTTGAACTTGACCATTTATAAACTTCAGTTCATTCAAGGATATGTAGGATGCTATTTCTTAAAAGGCTGCCACTAACCAGCAAGCCATTTATTTATCATTCGCAATGGGTAATTCACAAAAATCTGAGCCTAAGTGAGGTATCCTTAACCTTCTGGATATTTTATTCACGCAGACTTAGTAACAGAAAAGAAGACAGAGAAAAAGGTGCCTTTATAAGACATTTACACTTTAAAATATTTGGAAAAAATCTCTCCATTTTATTTTCACAGTTTTTCTGTTTTGGCAAGTTTTGACAAAGAATCTCAACACCTAAAAACCATAAAGCAAAAAATGGGTAATGATGATTTCATAACATTACCTATAGAATATTTAAAATCTCAAGGTAATGGCTCTCAGTTTTTCATTTGCTTTTATGTTTACTACAATGCCAATGGGAGTAAGTTCTTAATATATCTTTTTGTATATTAATTTATCTATAGAAATAATTAGTGATAGTCCAAACTGAAATATAATAGCAGTGCTCACAACAGCAAAATCACTCCAGGTTACAGAAATGTCTTCAATTTACAGTGCAAGTTTATTCCAAAATAATAAAAATAGAATTTTAATTGAGTTTGGGCAGTATTATTTCCAACATATGTATGCGATGAATTCAAGATTCAGTGGTGGGGGAAGACACTAAAACAAATGTTTCTTCAAAAATGTTTTCCTTCCAGGCTTAGCAATGACAACATTAAACCTGCCCTCTGCAAATTGTGCCATCTGGTCCTCACCCTTCCTATGTGGCTTTCATTGGTCCAAGGTAGGGCTGCCTTCCTCCCCTTCACGCTGATTTTCTGGTTCGAGCACACATGCTCTGAGGCGTATTAACTACTTTCGTTCCCTTATTGAGATGTTGACATAAATATCCCTGCAGTAGTAAAGACAGGATTCAAAACTGAAATGAACTATTCTAGGGGTTTAATGCTCTTGTCATGTTCTTTTCTTTCTTCTTTTCTTTTTCATTTTTTCTTTAATAAAGACTATAAACAGCAGGGGATGTAGAGACCTTGAAATCATCAGAAAATGAAATGTTTCCGCAGCACTGAGATGCAGTTAGTGCTAAGACAGAAATTTAGGTCCTTCTATTCACCTTTTGTAAGGAGGAGGCTTTTTGAAACAAAAATGAAATAGAAATAGTTTCAGGGTGATGGGACAGCCCCATCCTTTAGGACATGCGACTCTCTCATCATTTTCAGGCTGTTTGGTGATGAAAGAAAAGGGAAAATTTCCTAATCAAACTTCCATTAACTGAGTGTCTGAACAAGAGAAAATGGCCATTTTTGTGTTCCTGAACATTACTTTTCAAAGAGGAGTGATTTCAGAATCAGTGACATTAAGTGCTTATTACTAAATTCATTATTGACTATGACTTGAAATTTTTGGTTTTATTTTTTTTGTTTTCTTCTGTGCTATAGCCACATTATTTCACATATAGATTGCAATGACAATATATAATAAGTGTATATTATATATTACATAATTATAATTAATTATCATATAATAATATATGTTATTTCTATAGATATCTATTGTTATGGTTTGGATGTGAGGTGTCCCCCAAAAGCTCATGTGTGAGATAATGCAAAGAAGGTTCAGAGGAGACATGATTTGGTTGTTAAGAGTCCTAACCCAATCAGTGATTTAATCCCCTGATAGGGATTAACTGAGTGGTAACTGAAGTGGTAGGGTGTGGCTGGAGGTGGGAATTGGGGTGTGGCTTTGGGTATTTATTTGTATCTGGTGAGTGGAGTCTGTCTATGCTTCCTGATAAGGTATGGGCCGTGTCCCCTTGCCACACTCTTCCTCCCTGGTGTCCTGCCTCACCTCAAGCCCCGAAGTATGGAGCAGGCCTTCTATGGACTAAGACCTCTGAAACCGTGAGCCCCCAAATAAACTTTCCTCCTCTACGTTGTTCTGGTCGGGTCATTTAGTCAAAGCAGCAAAAAAGCTGACTGAAACATCTATATATGTGAGTATATAGTTACTTATATACTTTCAATATATATCTATATATAGTTGAATTCTTTCCCTATATCTATATATTCAACTATACAGAAATATACAGTATCTCTAAATAGTACTCTCTCTCTCTATGTATATATAGATATACATAGATATATAGATCTATATAGTATATCTATATATACATATAGATATTCAACTACATAGAGATTTATATATAGATTCAACTACATATATATACTACATGTAGATATAGATAGAGATTCTACTATATCTACATGTAGTTGAAATTTAAATTCACTCTCAAAATTCAGCTTGCTGATGTTTTATTGTTCTGAGATATCATATTCAAAAGAAAGTAACATTTTTCTTTGTAATTCAAAAATGTAGTAAGTAGTTCAATAAATACATATATTTTTAATTTAAAAATAAAAAGAGCTACATGCATAATACATGAATATTTTTTATTCTTAGAAAGCTCTTTATTTGAGCCAGGCATGGTGGCACACACCTGCAATCTCAACATCTGGGGAGGCTGAGGCAGAAGGATTGCAAGTTCAAGGCCAGCCTCAACAACTTTGTGAGACCCTGTCTCAAAAAATAAAAAGGGCTGGGGATGTAGCTCAGTGGTAGAGTGCCTCTGGGTTCCATCCTTAGTACAGAAAAAAAAAATCTTTATTGATATTTTTCAGATGATGATGTCCTATATGATTATTGTAAATAATTAAAATAACATAAAGAGGCAGAAATGCAAAAATAGTAATCTCTTATTCACCTCTCACCCTGCCCCATCTATCTACCACCATCCTACCCCGCTGACTTAACCAATGTGGATGCCCTTGGATATATCTTTTTGTGCTGCCATGTTCATATACCCTATATGGGCTTCTGTTCAGAGATTTGCTGGTGATTGTTTTCAGTGAAAAGTAATCATATTTTATTGAAAGTTGCTCTACTTGTTTTGAAAATATGTCATAGAAATTCATGTAAGATTTTAGTTATAATGTTTTTAACTTTTTTGTGTGTGTATGTGTATGTTACAAACACTTTATCACTAAACTGTATACCCAATCCTTTTTTATTTTGAGACAAGTTTAGAACAAGTTGCTGAGATTGACCTTGAACTTGCTATTCTCCTACCTCAGCCTCCCAAATAAATGGAATTACAGGCATGAGCCATCATACTCAGCAATATTTTAACTTTTTATCATAGGTAATTTCAAATATATACAAAAGCATAGAGAATTGCAAAATAAACCTTTGTGTATCCATGAATCAGCTTTAAAATAATCAATTAAAAGCAATATTTTTAATATCTTTGGGTTATTTATCCAAAAACCTTAAGTCAGGATCTTAAAGAGATACTTCTATCCCCATGTTCATTGTAGCATAGCCAAGACATGGAAACAACATGAATTTCCTTTGATGGACAAATGGATAAAGAAAATGTGTATGTGCATATGATAAAATACCATTCTACCTTTAAAAAGAAGGAAATCCTGCTATTAGACATAATTAGACCTAGAGGACATCATGCTATGTAAAATAAGCCAGGCACAGGGAGACAATACTGTACAATCTCATTTATATCTGGAATCTAAAATAGTCAAATTCATAGAAATGAAGAGCGGAATGGTGGTTACCAAGGACTGAGGAAATAAAGAAATGGAGAAGTGATGGCCAAAGGGATCAAGTTTCAGTTATCCAAGGAAAGTTCTGGAAATCTACTACCACTCCCCTTTCTTGAATGCTGGAAATGCCATTCTTAGCAACACCAAACTATTTTCCCATTTGCTTTATGCTACAGTACACACTCAGTGGACTCAAGACAACCAGGGACACTATCACCAATGACGTGACAACTACAGATAATTTTAAATGTTATGCCTGTCTTCTTCATCCTTTAGCTGGATCTTATTATGGATGTTAAGTCAAGCTTCTGTATTTTAAAAAACTGCTTGTGGGCTGGGGATGTGACTTAGTGGCAGAGCACTTGCCTAGCATATGTGAGGCCCTGGGTTCAATTCCAATACTGCAAAAAAGAAACAAATAAACAACAAAAAACCCCAGCTTGTTATGATTCCTTTCTATGAGGTCTTTCTATCATCTCAATGGTTAGATTTATTTGTTTCATTATGTTTTTGATATTTAGAAATTTTGAACATTCAGTTTCATTTGATAATTATGTAGAATATCTGTTATGGCTCTGAAATAAAACCAGGTACATTCAGAGAATTCTCACCTCAGGTTTTTCTAAAATAGTTTAGTTCTAATTTTAATTATTAACTATTAATAGTAGGTCTCCACTCTTTGAGAAATCTTTGTTATGGTAGCAGACATTGTTTGTCTGTTCAACAACCAAGCTCTCTTCCATGCCAACCTGCTCCTGGTTTGGTTTAGATGTCCACTTCTAAACCATAGGTTCACAATCAAATCCCTCATTTTCTTCATTTAAAAAAATGGGAAAAAATAATAGCACTTACTTCACAGAGTTTTGTGAGGATTATATAAATTAACAAGTGTAGAATGCTTACAACAGTATTATATTAGTGAGCTGGGGACAGTGGATACATACCTGTAATCTCAGTAACTCAGGAGGCTGAAGCAGGAGGATCACAAGTTTGAGGCCAGCCTCAGTAATGTAATAGACCCTCTGCAACTTAGGGAAACCCTGTTTCAAAATAAAAAATAAAAATGAGAACATAACTCATTGGTAAAGCACCCCTGGGTCCAATCCTAAATACAAAAAAAAAAATTAGTGGTACATAATAAACATTAAGTAAATGTTAACTAGTATTATTAACTTAAATGTGCTCTTCATGCATTATTATTGTGCTTTTCTTCCATCATCAGAAGTCTTAACTCTGCAAGTTTTATTTTCAATCACATCTACCTCAATCCTTTACAGCTAACCTTAAATTCATACATATTTGTGCAAGGATTTTTTTTTTTGCAGAAGATAATATGTTTTTATTTAACAACCTTCTCAGAAAAAAATCCATAGTCTTCTATTTCAATGTTCAATAGCCTTTACAGAAGACTCTTGAATCTAGGTTTTGAGAGAACATCTTTTTCTCTCATCTAAGTCTCAAATTTATTTTTGGCAATTTGCAAATGTCCCTTCTCCCTTATCTTTCCCATCTTTTTGCTAAAATCTGAGAAGTGTAACTGATGAATATGAGGGAGCAGGCATCACTACCTTATTTCTGTCTGTCCATCTTTCAGCCTCTCTGCTTGGCTTTTGTATAGTGTACTCAAAATCTCATGCTTCAGGCTTCTGCATGTGGTGAGGACATTTCCTTTGGGACATCAGAGTACACATAACCCTCTGGTTCAAGGCAAAGGTGTGCATGTGAAGAGGTTATGAGTCTACCCTTCATCTAGGAGTGGGCAGAGGGGCTGTGATTTGCAACCTACCAGATCATCATTGAGGAACATCTGCTCCACAATGGAAGAAAATGAGGAGCCTTATCCACCGGGAGAAGGGTGATGCTTGAAAGACAGAGATAACAGCTGTTTATTCCTAACAGAAAACTAGAAATTCCTAATACTTTAAACCTCCACCTCCAGCTCTCTATGTCTATACCTATAGCTGCATCTACAGGTTTATGTGCATGTCTGAAGTGATGTTTATGTCTTCAGTCTTTGTCTGTATTTATCCTTTCACATACCAGAATTATTTATTCTATAGCACCTCAGTATATGTTTCCCTTAAAGATGGCCCATTATATAGATGTAGTCATTAAATAAATATTTTTAGAAGACTAATAGTGTACATGATTATAAAAAAATGAAGTTCACCTGATTCTTGTTCTACACATTTCAACCATTAGAATATACACTGCTTCAAAGCAGCTAAAATATTCTTACAGCATTTTGCACATGGTATG
>CM053400.1:124931398-124989313 GCA_028644305.1 Xerus rutilus
TAAATAAATATTTTTAGAAGACTAATAGTGTACATGATTATAAAAAAATGAAGTTCACCTGATTCTTGTTCTACACATTTCAACCATTAGAATATACACTGCTTCAAAGCAGCTAAAATATTCTTACAGCATTTTGCACATGGTATGTGCAAGGATTTTTGTTATAGAATTGTACTGGGAACTTTATAGAATATACAACAACTACATCATAGAAAAGATGAGTTGAACATTTGTATCTACTTTAATCCCTCCTGGAACATCTCTTAAATAAGAATAAAGGAATTTTATTCTTAATAAAACAATAAAACTGTAGAGAATAGGAAAGAAAATAAGAATAATGAAGTGTTAGAAGCTGTAAGGCAAATAGATAAGTGAATGGCAAAGGGCTAATCAGACCCAACAGTTGAACCCTGAGCCAATAGAGGGGTTAGCAGAAGAGAAAGCTGTTTTACACAAAACTCTGCAAAAGTTCAGGAACCAGTGACATTGGGGACCTCTGAAAGTGGGATGGATGCAAAAGAGATGTGACATAACAAAGGACAGTTGGAAGTCTGGAAAGAAGTTCGTCCCTAGACCCTGTACCCACATGACACCGAGACACCTCCTCTCATTTTGGCTGGAGACTGGAACTGGACCAAGTGGGGAATGGAATCTGGAGACTCGGAACAATCATCTTCTGCTCATCTCAGTCCCCAAACACAGCAGAAGATGGGAATTTGACTCTTGGATTCTGAGGAGGTTAAGAGTGAAGACTTAGAACTATCCAGACTGCAACTATCCACCAAGGAAATGGCCTGGCCAGCTCACCCCAGAGTAAGCACCACATATGCCAAACCTTCCCCATGCACTCAGAGCTTCTGCCTCCCCACTCTTCCAAACCCAAAAAAAAAAAAAGGTAATGAGGATTATCAGACATCTGAGGAAAGCCAGTAACACGACAGAGAAAGATCAAATGGACAGAAGAGCAACTTAGTGGAAGTAGACACCACGCAGGGAGAGAAAAATTGTTTCTATTTTATTGATTTATTTGCTTATTTATTTTGTGGTATGTGGTATTGAACTAGGGGTGCTATACATACAATACAATCCCAGCCCTTTTTGGTTTTTATTTTGAGACAGTCTCACGAAATTGTCCAGGATGGCCTTGAACTTGCAATCTTGCTGTCTCAGGCTTCTGAGTACCTGGGATTACAAGTGTGTCCCACCATGTCCAGATAGAAAGGGATTAAAAAACACTTATTGATATTTTTGGAGAAATTCAAGAAATACTATAACCATATAATAAGAGCAGGATACTCTTTAATAAGGAATTCTGAAAACAACCACAAAAAAAATGTTCTTAAGCTCTTAGAAATTAAAATTTTTTGCAGAAATATATATAATAAACATATACCAAATAGTCACAGAATAAGAGGAAGATAAACCTCATAGAAAGCAAAGCAAAAAGTGAAGAAGATAGAAATTAAGGGTTATATACATATAGCCAGGAGGTACACACCTAGGAGCCCAACTACTCAGGAGACTAGAGCAAGGGGATTGCAAGCTTAAGGCCAGCATCAGCAATTAAGCAAGATCCTGTCTCAAATTAAAAAATAAAAAAGAGCCAGGCATGGTGGTGCACACCTGTAATCCCAGCACTTTGGGAGGCTGAGACAGGAGATTTGCGAGTTCAAAGCCAGCCTCAGCAATGGCGAGGCGCTAAGCAACTCAGTGAGACCCTGTCTCTACATAAAACACAAAATAGGGCTGGGGATGTGGCTCAGTGGTCAAGTACCCCTGAGTTCAATCCCCAGTACCAAAAAAAAAGGACTGGAGATGCAATTCAGAGGTACAGCAACCCCTGGGTTCAATCCCCAGTATACATACATACATACATACATATGCACACACATACAACTTTCTTCCCCTACATAGTGTCTACTTCCACTCAATTGCTCTCTTATCAGTTTGTTCTTGTCTTTATCTGTCATATACATAAAATTATATGTAATTTATATATAATATGTAGCACCTAATTTCTATCTCTTTCATTTTTCACTTAATAGCAAAACTTGAAATAAGTTTGCAATGGAAGATGGTTGTTAGACAGACAAACAGTGTCTGCTACCATAATAAAGAATTCTCAAAGAGGGAGCCCTAATATTAATAGTTAGCTGGGCACGGTGGCACAAGCCTGTAATTCCAGCACTTTGGGAGGCTGAGACAGGAGAATCGTGAGTTCAAAGCCAGCCTCAGCAACAGTGAGGCACTAAGCAACTCAGTGAGACCCTGTCTCTACATAAAACACAAAATAGGGCTGGGGTTGTGGCTCAGTGGTCGAGCACCTCTGAGTTCAATCTGGTACCAAAAAAAAATAGAACTAGATTGCAATGGAAGAGTTCTTTTACACTTCTGAAGGAAAAGTATTTCCTAACTAGAATTCTACCCTCAACCAAACTACAGATCAAGTCAGAAGGATAAGAAAGACATTTTCAGACAAATAAGGTCTTGAACATTTTGCTCTTGCACGTATCCTTTCTCTGAAAACTACTAGAGGATATATTCCACAAAAATGATGGAATAATGCAGAGAAAAAGAAAAGAAAGGTAAGACACGGAATACAAAGAGATCCCACACTGAAGGAGATGGAAGGAATCAGCAGGATGAAAAAGGGAGACTAGACTGGCAACTCAGATCCAACACCTAAGTCAGGAAGTGCAAATGAGCTTATCTCAGAAGGCTTTGGTAGAGATTTCTCCAAGAAGACACAAATGAGAGAAGAGCTAACCAGTCCATCAGCCTTCAGAGTATTTCATATCTTCCTGCTGTTTCTTGCACCACTGACTCTTCCAGATGTTCAAGTTAATTCCCCACACAAAGAAACACAGACAACTGACTGGCGTTGGGTTGCACTTTTCATAAAGACAAAGAAAGTGAAGCAAACAAAAATAAGACGATTATTTTCTTCAGAGAAAACAAAACATACAGATAGAAGAGTAAGAATTACTTAACACATGGTTTGCTGTAAACAGCATTTGCATTTAAGTTGTTATAATAATACAAACACCAAATGCTGATATAATGAAAATTGTAATACAACAATGTTGGAAGCATGAAGAAATTGTAAGCAGTACGCTTGTGGTAAGAGTAGGACAAAAGAGAACCGAAGTCATCTTCTCTAAGGGGAGACACATAACCCTAGGCTAATAGTCAGAAAAAGAAAGAAAAGCATTTGGAGGTAAATATTAAAACCAGCTACACGAATGGCATGTGGGCCTCTAAGAAGGAGAACCTGAGGCTGGGCAGGGGTGCAAAATGGACTTCTGTTTTCCATAACATACCTTATAAGCTATCGGGTTCTTTAAATTGTGTATATACCTAATTGTGATAATAGTAAAGAAAAATTAAAATCATTTTTGTGGAAATAGAATTACCAAACTACATCTTTAAAAATCTGATTTCCCAAATGAGATAAAAGGCATTTCTTCAAAGTTCACTTCCACAAGAACTGCAGGAGTAGGAATGGAATAGTTCTTCCAGACAAGAATCTGGAGTTGGGGAAAGGACAGCTTAGGAAGCGGGATCTGCTTCAATGTCTCCCTGTTCCATTGACTTCCAACAGCTAACACTTGCTTTATCTGTTCACTTGTAATTCCTTCATCCATTCAACTGACCTACTGGGTAGCTGGGTTTGTGTCACTGTGACCAAAACACCTGATGGAGAACAGCATGAGAAGGAAAGTTTATGTGGGCTGACTCCATTGTTCTGGGCCCAAGGTGAGTCAAGACATCATGGCGGAAGGTCTTGGCGGAGGAGTGAGGCTCCATTCATGGAGGCCAGGGAGCAGAGAGAGGAAGGGGAAAGGAACTACAGGGAAGATGAGCCCTTCCAGGATATGCCTCCAGTGACCTACCTTCTCCAGCCTTGCTCCACCTGCCTGTAGTTACCACCCAGTTAGTTCATTCAAACCAGGATGGATTCAATTACAGCTCTCTTAAATCTAATCATTTTGCCTCCAAAAAATCCTAATAATTTCACCTCCAAACATTCCTGCATTAACACAGGAGATCTGAGGGAGCACCTCATATCCAAACCGTAACACTTACTATAGATCAGACACAGGGCTATGCACAGAGTATACAAAGTGTACTTGAACAAAGAAAACAGAAGAGAACATGAAGCAAGTTCAAAGGAAACAGTACAGGCTGGCCAGGTTGGTACAGGAGTGGGTGGGGTGGGGATAACAGGAAGAGGAGAGGAGAGGTGACAAGGACAGATGACTCATGAAGACCAAAAGGTAGATTGATAGCTCTACTTTTCTTTTCTTTCTTTTCTCTTTTCTTTTCTTTCTTTCTCCCCTCCCCTCCCCAACCCCAGTAATGGGGATTGAACCTATAGGTGCTGTACAACCAAGCTACAGCCACAACCCTTTTTATTTAATTTTGAGATAAGTCTCACTATGTTGCTTAGGCTGACTTAAGTTGCCTAGGCTGACCTTAAAATTGACATCCTCCTACCTCAGCCTCCCAAGTACCTGGGATTACAGGTATGTTCCATCATGCCCAGTTGATAGCACCACTTCTTATGATTGTAATTTTCCCAATGTCCTCTAGCCTAAATTACTGCCTGATTTTAGGAATTTTTAAGGCACTTTGGGAATATGATTCAAATTCTTAAAATAAATCTATGAAGAAGCAGAGTTGCTTCTCTTGATTTTACAATTGAAATATCTGTCACCCTGAATGGTATGAAACTATCTCATTGGCACCCAAGAATAAAGAAAACTTTACCAATGACCAGGCCTGAGAATGCTTGTGTAGTACCCACTGTTCCCTGCTGATGACTTCACTCTTCCTAAGAACAGAAATGGAATAGCTCAATGTTTTCAAGTTTCTTGGTGTTGTAGTATGTGTCCATATTTCATTCTTTTCATGACTGAGTAATATTTCATTGCACAGATATGCCACATTTGAGAATATATGTCTTATATGTTTTATATATACTTTTACATATTATTTTATATATTATATATTTTATATATTATTTATACATCTATAGCCCTGGTCTATACATTTATTTGTTGATGGACATTTGAGTTGACACAACCTTTTGGCTATCGTGAATAATGCTACTATCAACATTCAGATACAAGACACCTTACAGAATGAAAAATTGGTGGTTGCCAGCAGACTGGAAACAGAGAGGAGTGACTACTTATTAAGTTCAAGGTCTCCTGGGATGATGAAAATTTTCTGAAACTGGACAGTGGGATTATACACACTAGGAATGTATTTAATACCACTTTAAAATGGTTAAAATATGTCAGATGTGGTGGTGCACGCCTGTAGTCTCAGTGATTTGGAAGACTGAGGCGGGAGTAGCATAAGCTCAAGGCTAGCCTCAGCAACTCAGAGAGATCCGGTCTCAAAATGAAATAAAAGGGATTGGTGGCGTGGCTCAGTGGCAGAGGTCCTCTGGGTTCAATCCTCAGTACCCCCCCACACACAAGCACACAGATAGTTAAAGGAGTAAACATCATGTTTCAAGTATTTTTCCATCATAAAAAGAAGGAAGCAGCTTCATTCTTGCTTTTTCATTTGTCAGAAGTCTCGCTTCCCTTGTCTGCCCTGCCTCTCTCTCACCAAGCAGCTTCATCTTGCTCTGAGCAGCACTGGAGTGTGGCTTGAAGCAGTAGGAACGAAGTTCCCCAAACAGCTTCTTCTGCAGCAGAGCTCACTTGAGCTGGATACTTAGCACAAAATCCCTGTAGAAGGACCATCCAACTCCCATTTCCACATCTGTTCTTGTTCTCCACTGTAACTGCTGGAATCTTTCAGGGTCTCTATTGAAACACTCTAAATACAAACAGCTGAAATCTCATTCTGATTCATCCCCTGCTCTTAATTTCCACCTCCTTTCTCCACACACCAGTATCCTACACTTGGAACCCCTTGTGCCCTCTTTTGTCTTGCTTTTGGATAAGGAAATGACCCACAGGGTGCTGTGCTGCACGATGTGCTGGGGTTCCTCAGGATGCATTATTGGGCTCAAAGTCCACAGGTGACAGTCCTAAGGATTAGTGGTTTCTTTTATGTCCCCAGCAGAAGGGGAAGAAAGAGATCCAGCTTCCCTTGATCATTAAAAGTTGATCAGCCAGAGGTGGTGCCTGCCTGTAATCCCAAGAATTAGAGAGGCTGAGGCAGGAGGATTGCAAGTTTGAGGCCAGTCTCAAAATTAAAAAAATAAAAAGAGTTGGGGTAGCTCAGTGACAAATTGCCCCTGGGTTCAATCCCTAGTACCACACACAAAAAAGATCATACATTGGAGCTGGCACATGGGCATGGAATTCCTCCCTGCTCCACCTCTACTCCACCTTCACCTTAGTATTTGTTGTTGTTGTTATTGTTGTTTGTTTGTTTAGAAAATTGACAGTAAAGCTCATCTGTTAGCTCCCTATTTTCTCTGTTTGCCTTTGTCTGCTGATTAGGTGGAACTTCCCATTCTGAGAAGATTCTGGGGTTGTGGTTTTTCTCACCCACTGAGGGTAAGCTTTTACTTCACTCTGCCTAATAATTAGAACAAAGCTAGTGTTAAGAATTGCAGAAGGCTCTTTAGGAACTGAAGGAAGAGGAAGATGTTTCTTAACCACCTGCTAGATCCATATACATAAAATCACCTTGCAATGAATCTCTAAGGCATTTGTGCAAGCCAAAATAAATTCTAAAGCTGAAGTCTGTGGTACCAGCCTTTGGTGCTCATGGGAATCTGCAAGAGAGGAAGAAGGTGACTAGCCACAACCTCACCAGTTCACAGATTATTTAAGTTAGCCTTAATAGTGGAGAATTTTATTTTTAGGATTTATAATAAAGGGTTTTGTACAATTAAATTTAGTGAAGAGCAAATGTAAAGGGTCCTAAAATCAAAGCACATTGATTTTCATTTATCCCTAGGAAAAGTCTAAGAACACTTGATATAGATTTGTTTGGTATGTTACTTTAATTTTTACACTGAAAGTTTTGATGTATCACCTCTCCTATTATAAAATTCAGGACTGGAGGACTGGGGGTGTAACTCAATGGTAGAGCACTAGGATAACATGTATGAAGCACCATGTTCAATCACCAACACCACACACACACACACACACACACACACAATCTATTATAGCCAAGTGTGATGGTGCACATCTGTAATCTCAGCAGCTTGGGAGGCTGAGGTAGGAGGACTGTGAGTTCAAAGCCAGCCTCAGCAAAAGCAGGTTGCCAAGCAACTCAGTGAGATCCCATCTCTAAATAAAATACAAAATAGGGCTGAGAAAGTGGCTCAGTGGTCGAGTACCCCTGAGTTCAATCCCTGGAACCCTCCCCCAAAAAATTTATTATAAAATTCAGTTGCTAGTACTCTTTTGTTTCCATTCCCCCTGAAATAATTCTTTTGCCCTTAATAGAAGACGCCGCAGACACATTCCCTGACTCAGGGTTGACTTACAGACATTTTTAGATGAGCTTGTTTTATATGACAAGTTCTTTAGAGATTCACCTAGAAGGGGAGTAAGCCACGTTTTGTCCTCTGCATCTCTCAAGATAGAATTATTTTACATAACAGCTATATTGAGCTATATCCCACATGCCATGCAATTTGCCAATTTAAAATGTACACTTTAATAGCATTTAGTATATTCAGAGTTGTGCAACTATGATCATAATTAATTTTAGGACAATTTCATCAACTCCAAAAGAAACCCCACACCCATTAGCAGTCATTTCCCCCTCCCCCAGTTCTTGCAACTACTAATCTGCTTGTTGTCTCTATGGATTTGCTTATTTGGGATATTTTGTATAAATTGAGTCCTACAATATTCATGTTTTTGTGTCTGGTTTCTTTCATTTAGCATAGTGTTTCCAAATTCACCCATGTCATAGCGTGTATTGGTACTTCATTCCCTTTAATGGCCTATTAATATTGCGTTAGCAGATACACCATGTTTTATGTATTCATTCATCAGTTAATGGACATTTGGGTCATTTTCATCTTTTCAATATTGTGTTAATCAGCTTTCCCTCACTGTAACAAAATACCTGAGATATACAATTTATAAGGATGTTTTGCCATGGTTCATGGTTTCAGAGGTTTAAGTCTACAGCCTGTTGGCTCCATTATTTTGGGCTTTGGTGAGTCCGTACATCATGATGGAAGCATCCCTTTCAAAGACATGCCCCCAGTGACCTAACTTCCACTAGCTCCACCACCAGCTCATAAAGGCTCCACCACCTCCCAATAGTGCCAAGCTGGGGGTCAAGCCTTTAACACATGGCTTTTAGGAACATTCCAGATGATCCAAACTATAGCAGCTATAATGCTGTTATGAACACCTGTGTACAAGGTTTTGCATGAACATGTTTTAATTTTTCTTGGGTTCACATATAAATTTTAACTTAATACAGGTTAGATTTGAATCTCAATGTCTTAGGCAAACACAGAGTGTGTGAGTGGTGGGTGCGCAGATGTCCAGGAACGGAATCAAAGGAGAGCATAAAACAGTGTGAGGATGGAACTTAGTTCACTGATTTTTTAGTTTCTAAATCCCTCTGATATAATACTCTGATATAATATGAGAACATCTTAGTATCACGGCTACATATGAGTAATTGAGAATCCAGAAAAGTTCAATAACTCGCTCAGCAATTTGCTGAAAACCAAGAAGGCCTTAAAGCCTGATTTCCAGTTCTTAGTCTACTTTCTATATAACCTGCACATGCTGTGATGCTTAGGTGGTGTCTAATTAGAAAAGTTAAAGTTGTTAAGAATCTATTTTTCTAAGTTTAGAATTGACTAAGATCTTCTTTATTTTACCAGGAACACAAATAAATCTATTGATCAAAACTAGCACCCATGCCAATAACTCCACCTCTTAAGCAGCATTTTGCCTAAGCTATCATGTTTAATTTTGAAAAAAAATATGTATTTTACAAATGAGAGAATTAAGGATTAAAAAAAAAGAAGTTATATAGCTTAATACATGATGAAGAAGGAAGTTGAAGCCAGAAATATCTCACTCTACACAATTTGGTTCTTAAGTGTTTTGCTCTGCTGATGGAACTAGTTGAAATGTATTCTGCCTCCTTTCCTTGTCCTCCTACTCCCAACTGTTGTTTTCATAGGTTATGAGTTTTAAGCAACCTACAAATGCAATATTTGTAAACTGGGAATGTCTTGTGTATAAATTTGTAATTCCGCTAAGCAAAAATATGAAATCATTCCATTTCTAAATAAAATTGCATATATCCTTCTCCAAAATTATCAACAGAAATGAAATGTTCTTCATCTAAAACCAGATGGCACATGCTTTTGAACTCAACTCTAGTCAGTCATTGGTGGCTCCTGGAGCCCTGTGTTGAGAAGGATTCCAAAGCCTGGGCCAAGCTCAGAAGTCTGCAGAATTCTGTTTGTGTCCTTCATTAGTGTGGGAATAGAGTAACGTGAGACGTGTTTATCTTCCCTGAGTGATTTTTTTTTTTTTTTATTCTCACATCAAGTTGAGGGCAATACAATTTAGATATGCATGCTTTCCTTCTTATTTTTCTTATTTTCCTCCTATTTTTTTCTATAGATATGATCACTGTGGACTTCTTTTTTTTTTTTAATAAAATTTGGAAGCCAGGCACCATGGTGCTTATCTGTAAATCCAGATACTTAGGAGGCTGAGGCAGGAGGATTGCAAGTTTAAGGCCAGCCTGAGCAATTTAATGTGACCTCCATATTCAAACAAAGTTTTTAAAAAGGGGTTGGGAATGTTGCTCTGTAGTAGATCACTTGCCTAGCATGCACTAGGCCCTGGGTTCAATCACTAATACAGCAAAAATAAAAATAAGATTTGGGGCTGGGGTTTAGCTCAGTGGCTGAGCACATGTTTGCCATACCCAAGGCCCTAGGTTTAATCCCTACCAGTGGAGGAAAATAAAAAATTGAAAATAAGATTCTATAGGTCTCACTGGGGACATATTGCAGTTTAGTAAGAAGAAACAACAGAAAATCAAGGGTTAGAAATTTTAAATACTATGTTAGATAAGAATGACTTCAGTAGAATAATTGAGTAACTTCAGTGGTATTAAGAGTAACCAATGGCCAGGCACAGTGGTACACGCCTGTAAATCCCTGCAGTTTGGGAGGCTGAGGCAGGAGGATAATGAGTTCAAAACCAGACTCAGCAGAAGTGAGTACTAAGCAACTCAGTGAGACCCTGTCTCTAAATAAAATACAAAATAGGGCTGGGGCTGGGGCTCAGTGGTCGAGTGCCCCTGAGTTCAATCCCTGTACCCCCCTCCAAAAAAAGAATAACCTACGTTTGTTGGGCATAGCTATCTACCAAAGAAAGTTCATGAACTAATTCAGTAACCACATTTTCCAAACTGAAATTAGAACATATAATCTCACAATAATTTTTTAAATAAAAGACTAAATATATTGGTAGATATTTTGCAAAGATATTTAAATAGCACTCAAGGAATTCCTTAATAACTCACCTTTATAAAAAAGACATACAACTATATTATATTTGGGAATGATCCCAGAACATTCAGAAGAGTTGATTTCAATAGCAGAAAAAGAATTTGGAGTTGCTACTCTCTGATTTCTCCAAAGAAAAGTTCTGATAACTTTGTCAGATCCATACCCTGCCTGAAATTCAGTTACTTCCTTTATCTTCTAGCTAAAATTCATAGACAGAACTGTTTTAGCCAGCAAGAAACACATTTGGCTCCAGAATGAGCTAACAACCAACTGTCAATTAAGTTCTAAGATCTCAGTTTCTAGAAGTATAAGGAAGTGACTTTCTATATTAGCTGTAATTTCAAAGTCATTCACAAGGAGATTCTAGGTTCTCACCCATTCACTCTCTTGAAATAGCCCCTTCTCATCATTTGCTTACTCTCCAGTGGGGGCTTAGTTTTACTTTTAGGAGTATTCTCTGGTGAGAAGGAATCTACTATTTTAATGAGTACAGTATGAACTCCTTCAAATTCCAAGTATATCGTCCTTACCTCTGAGCTTTACCCACAGTTTAAGACTTTATCATAGTCTCCCAAACCCCATGATACACTCTGTAGCTTTGGCACCACTAGTTGGCCTTATCCTTGGATGACTGTTTTTCTCTTTTACCCATAAAATGTATAGAAATGAGTGCCCGTATATTAACTGTATTAAATCTAAGCAAAACCAATTACCCCTTCTTCAATGCCCATCAATAATCCCTTCATTTTACCTTGCTTTTTCTAGTTTCTTCCTACCCTGTTAGATATCTGTGCTTTAAGTTCAAATTAAGCTTCTCTGCTTCTCAATATTTTCCTCCTGTTCTTTGATCCTACATGGAAATCACAATGCTAGGTTTGTGACGTCACTCTCAATTGTTCCCAGATGGTTGCTCAGATTGATCAAAAAGAAGGTGAAGCCAATATATGTTAGCAAAAACATAGATCTTCAAACAGGGAGATGGTCTAGCAAAAATGGGGAAAAAAATAAGAGAGAGCACAATAATAATGTTGAGAACACAAAACAACTATAGGTAAAGAAAATTGCTTTTTCTCTCTGTCTTAAAGTCTTTGATCAATTGTGCCAATGTATGAAAATTCTAACTTTAAAGAAACCAGGCAGCTTTCTAAACCCAAACATCAAAAGCTCTGCTTCCATTAGAAAAATTTAAACCCATGATACTTTGAATGGATTTAAAATTCTCTAAAATGAGCTCTAATAATAACCTTCGCAAACAGAAAGGAAAAGAACAGTAGGTTACGTGGCTTCGTGCTACCATTTTCTCTGGTACATTAGTTTTCCAAAGATGGCATTTTGGCTTGTACCAAATAAAAGGGCAAAGGTTACCAAATGCAAGCCTGGGGAAGCCAGGAGACTTAACAGCTACTACAATGGAGGGGGAAATCCAAGCTGTCAGCTCTGAATGGATAGAAATTGCATGTGTGAAATTGACAACCAGCAGCAGCAAGGCACCTTAAGGGGGGCCAGGAAATTAACTCTACCGGGTTCCTATTTACTGTATTAGAGCTGCAGTTCTGTAGAGGTTTATTCAAGATTCACAGATAGAAATCTCCAGGTCTTTGATAACTTCGGCAATGTTCAGCTTTTGTCTGGAAAGCAATCCAAATAAATAAAATAGCAGAGTAAAAATGGAAAGGAAATGATAGAGAACAAAGCCCTGGGCTTAGTTTCTAATACTACCTCCCCTCCTCCCCCCCAAAAAAGATAGTGGAAAACAAAGATAAAATTCACCCATCATTCCACCTCTTAAGTCAATGTAGCAAATTAGTGTGTTCATCTAATACATACTGTTTTGCAAAATTGAAACCAACTTGCATATGTAATGTCAATTTCTGATTGTTTTATTTAGCAGTATGTCATAAACATTTTTTCATGCCAGGAAAATGTCTTCGTAACCGTTATTGTTAATGTTTGTAGAACCTTCCAGTATATGAATATGCAGGCTTTAATTTACTTAACTATAATTAATTCAAGCACTAATTTTTTCCTCACTTTTTTTTACCTGTTTCCATATATTTTCCACTGAACAACTACAGTGATCTTTTTAAAACTCAAAGTAGATCTCATCACTCTTATTTTGAAACAATTTAATTACTTTTTTTGCTCTTAGAAAATACCACTATCCTTAGCAGGCTCTTTGCTGCTTAATGGTTTTGCTGTATTGCTATCACTTGGAAATTTTTCAGAAATGTAGAATCTCAGCACCTTTCCAGATCTACTAAATAAGAATTTACATTTCTACAAGATCTTAGTGAATCCTTTCTAACACCAGTATTGAAAAATGTTGGTCTTTATCCTCTGGCTCCAGCTTCCCCAGGACCCGCCCCCTCAGTGATCCCCAGGATCCAGCAGCAGGCTACAGGGCCTCAGGGCCTCAGGGCCTCACTCATCAGGTTCCTTTTCCCCACAGAGCCTTCACAGGTGTGTCTCCTCCTCAAGATGCAAAGTTGAAGTCTTAACACCTACTGTGAAGGTATTTGGAGGGGGGGCCTTTGGGAGGAAATTAGGCTTAGATGAAGTCATGTGGGTGGGGCCCTCATGATGGGATTAGTGTCCTCCAGGAAAGACATCAGAGCACTCTCTTTCTCTCTTGTTTGGGGATACAGAGAGTGAGAAACTCTCCACAAGCCAGGAAGACAGCCATCATCAGAACCCATTCATGGCAGTCCTCCTGATGTTGGACTTCCAGCTCCAAGACTGTTACAAAATCAATTTCTATTGTTTAAGCCACCCAGTCTACAGTATTTTGTTATGACAGTCTAAGAAAACTTAATAGAGCAGTTATGCACCATGTTCTCTGCCTAGAAATGTCTTCTCAAGGGCTCTTCACCAAGTTTACTTCCACTTTTCCTTCAGAGCCCAATGAAAGGAGTTGCAAAGCATCTAGTATCCACACTATGTAAAGAACTGTTACAACTTAGCAACAACTGGGCAAAGAAAATGAAGAGACATTTCTCTAAAGTTGTATGAATGGCCAACAAGCACTTGAAATGCTTTCAATGCCATTAGCTAACAAACAAATGAAAATCAACTCTAATGTGACATACCCCTACACAGCCATTATGATGGCTAGAATTTTAAAATTGATATCAACCTCAGCTCTGCAAATAATAATAATAATACGCATTGGTAATTATGTGGAAAAACTAAAACCCTCCTACTTTGCTAATGGAAGTGTAAGAGGGTACGTCAAGTATAGAAAATAGTTTGAAGGCTCTTCAATAAGATAAGGATAAAATGACCATATGGTCCAACTATTCTCTTCTAGGTCTATACTCAAAAGAAATGAAAATACATATCCAAACAAAACTTTTTATACAACTCTTTATAGGAACATATTCATTGTAGTCAAAAGGTGGGAAAAGTCCAAATGAGTATAACAGATGGGTAAACAAAACGTGGTACGTACATAAAATGGAATATTATTCAACCATAAACAGAATGAAGAACTACTACTTGCTACAGTGTGGGTGAACTTTGAAACTCTATGCCAAGTGAAGGAAGTTGGGCACAAAAGGGACACATGTTTTGTAATTCCATTTGTTAAAAATTTCTGGAATAAGTCAATCCATATAGGCAAAAAGTAGGTTTGAGGTTGTCAAGGGCCGTGAGGAGCAAGAATTGGAGAGTGGAATGGTTTTATTGATATGGGGTTACCCCTAGCTGGGTGAGATTACTTTTTGAGGTGATAAAAATGACCTGGAACTAGATGGTGATTATAGTTATACAGCATTGTTCATATACTAAATGGCACTCAATTGTATAATTACATATGGTAAATTTTGTTGTATGTTTACTATAGTTTATATATAGAATGTCCTCCAAAGGCCCCCGTGATAAAAGAACTTGGTCCTTAGGGTGATGCTAAAGGAAGGTTGTAGAACCTTTAAGAAATGTGGCTTAGGGGGAGATCTTTAATTCAAGAGGAGTTGTGGGAGCTAGAGGCACTCAGTGGTAGAGCACTTGCCTAACATGCATGAGGCCCTGGGTTTAAATCTGAGTCCCAAAAAATAAAAGGTGGGAGTCAAGAACACTGGCCTTTCCATGTCTTCTCTTTTGCTTCCTGGCCATGAAGAGAGCAGTTTGGCTCCAGCCATGATGTGCTGCCTTGCCACAGGCCCAAAGCAATGGGACCAACCAGTCATGAACTGGAACTTCCAAAACTGTGATCCAAAATGAACTTTACTCTTTATAAGTTGATTATTTCAGGTATTTTGTTATAGTAACAGAAAGCTGACTAGCACAGTATTATACCACAATAAGAAGGAGGAGATTACAAGGAGCAGAAGGAAAAGGAGAAAGAGAGGCAAGGATACAAGCAGAGCCAAATAGATAAAGACAAAGAGATCAAGATAAAAGATAATGCTAAGAAAATTATTAATTTACTGTTAAACTCAACCATCTGTATTTTTAAAATAACTCCTAATATTTGATTCAACTGGCAATCAAGTCTTCTAAAATTTTCCTGGATTCTCCCAAGCCAAAAAGTGCTTTTTTCCAAACTCAGTCCTCGGGTACAGTTCTACTGTTTATATCCCCAGAACCACTTTCCACATGTGATCTCCCAACGTGTATTTTTAGATTGCACTTTGTTCTTGAGTTCTTAGATGGGCATTTCTAACCCTCCCATATGATTCTACTTAAATGTCTCACCATCGTTTCTTACTTAAAGTATTCACAATTCTCCCTGAAAACAGCCCCCATCCACCACTTTTCTCTTGTATCCTTCTGATCAGTCATCTTAATTTATAAAATCTGAAATCCAGTGCATACAAGTGCATTTTTATAGCCACGTAGCTGGGTAGTGCAATTCCAACTCTGAAAGGTTACAGTCATCTTTCACTCACTCTTTTCCTTCATCCAGGATCTCCCGTCAGTCACTAACTTGTGTTGATCTTTCCTTCAAATGGTCTTTGTATCCATCTGCACTCTTCCATTTCCACTGCCAACCCCCGACTCAGGTTTTCAACACCTCACGCCTCGATGCCAGTGGCAGCCTCCCTGGCAGGTCTCTCTAAATCCATTCTGCACACTGTGGCCTCAGTAGCTTGCCTGAAACCACAGTATATTTGCATAGAAAGGATTTTGGAGATCATGAAATCTGTTGCACTAAACAGAGAGGGTGTGAAAGCCAACACAAGCCTCTCCCTGCTCCCTAGATTCATGCCAACTCTCTAGCTATCAAGAGATGGGTAGTAAAGGAAGAATTTCAAGATAATCATGACTTCCCACAGCAGGGTCAGTCTGTGCTTCAAAGACCAAAAAGTAGTACAGTTCCATAGAACCACACAACAGGAAGCTCAAATATAACTCAAGAGTTGCAAAATTTTGTTTTGTTCTGAGTTGGGTGATGGGGACACAGCACAGGAGCCCTTTATTGCTGAGCAACATCCTCAGTCCTTTTTGGTTTTTTTGGTACTAGTGATTGAACTCAGGGGTACTCGACCACTGAGCCACATCTCCAGCCCTATTTTATGTTTTATGCAGAGACAGGGTCTCACTGAGTTGCTTGGCGCCTCACCGTTCTGAGGCTGGCTTTGAACTCATGATTCTCCTGTCTCAGCCTCCCCAAGTTCTGGGATTACAGGTGTGCATCACTGTGCCCAGCTCCCAGCCCTTTTTTATTTTTTATTTTGAGACAAGGTCTCATCAAGTTGCTCAGGGACTCACAAATTGCTGAGGCTGGCCTCAGACTTGCCATCCTCTTGGCTCAGCCTCTCAAGTTGCTGAGATTACAGGCATGCGCCACCACATCCCACCAGAATTGGAGTTTTAAGAGCTCTGCAATCCAAGCACCATCTGTCTTCCTTTCACTCTTAGTCTGAAACATCAGAACAAGGGAAACATGAGATTTGCCCCAAAGTGAAGGTTCTCAGGATTATTTCTGGGAAATCTGGAAGCCCCATTTTGAGAGTATGTCACTGCCTAGTGGAGGTTCCCTGAAAGCCACAGAAGTAACCAAAGAGTTTTCAGTGGGTTTTGAAGCATCCTAACATCTTCACCCTATAGATGGAAAACCAAGCCCCAGACCTGCGCAGTGACTCATCCTGGGTCAAACAGCTGAGAACCGAACAGAAATAGAAGTCAGATAAACCTCATTCTGAATTAGTGCTCCTTTTTCTTCCCATTATGCCTCACATCAATCTCTTATAGAGTAGTACTTCTATGAGAGTAATATTTGAAAAATATCAAAACAGTAATATTATATACAACATTTGGCCACAAACTCCATTCTTGCCAACTCCAGGGGGGTGATACCTATGTGGCACTGCCGCACTTCTGACTTCACGATCCTCAGAGAACCCCTGGAGGCAGATATCATGCATAGTCATTGCCATACACAGCGAGGAACCCCAAAGTATAAGATCCTTTCTGGCCCTCAGCAAGCTCGCACTGTCAGTAGAGAAGACCGTGGTATCCACAGATCGTGACAATTCTGCCTCATTAGGGACAATGACGGATAAAATAGGTAAGTAGTAAAAAGAAAGGCACCATTGTCTATAGGGTAGGAATTGTTCTCGGAGGTGACAGCTGAGCAGGATTTCTCAGGATAAAGCAGCAGATAGACAACAGGAAAGAATTTATGTTCTGGATATGGACCACCATTCAGACACTGGACCTCACTCCCGGCTCCTGGAATGGGGCTTACTAGAAAAGAGTACGCACTGTTCTCAACACAAGCTCCTGCCCCAGAGCACTGCTTCTTTCCATCTGTACAAGAGTTCCTGGTCTTCTTAGTCCTGATTACCATTTACAGGAAAGTGTTTCAAATCAGGGCAGAGTAAAGAAACACCTGGCTTGACAACTGTCTTAACACATACACCTCTTTCTGGTTCTGCAGTGGTTTTGTTATCCTGGCATAAAATTATTTTTTTCTCTCCAATTATCACGAACCTCCATATCCAAGCCAAGTCTGTGTACCAAGATTATTCCATTTCCTGTCACCTAAGACCTCTAGATCATTATGATACCTCACCTCTTGCCAGGCCACTTGAAATCTAAACTTTATTTAGCTGGTGGGACCTCAAACTTTCTCTTCTCTCCCTTTTCTCTGCATACTTCTACCTCATGAACTTAACACCAAAGACTACTGTATAAGGCCGTGTCCTCCATCAGACCCAGGCTTTACATCCACAAATAGGCCCAAATTTGGACTTTTGATAGTATAGTTGTCCCTCCATATCTATGTGTTCAACCTCACTAGATTCAAGTAACCATGGATTGATACTATTAAAAACAAGAAAGTTTACTCAAAGAACTTTAAATCAGCATACTACCATGACACAGCTACATCAATATTAATAGCAGCTCAATTCACAATAGCCAAGCTATGGAACCAACCTAGGTGCTCTTCAACAGATGAATGGATTAAAAAAAATGTGATACATATACACAATGGAAAATTACTCAGCTATAAAAAAGAATGACTTTATGACTTTTGCCAGTAAATGAATGGATCCGGAGACTATCATGCTAAGTGAAATAAGCCAAACCCAAGAAAACGAAGGTTGAATGTTCCCTGATATGCAGATGGTAACACATAATGGGGGTGGGGAATAGAAATTCACTGTATTAGACAAAGGAGAATGAAGGGAAGGGAGGGAGGATGGGACTAGGAAAGACAGCGGAATGAATCTGACATACATTTCCTATGTTCATACATGAATATACCACCAGTGAAACTCTACATCATGTTCAACCACAAGAATGGGATCCTAATTAGAATAAGTTACACTCCATGTATATAAAATATGTGAAAATACACTCTACTGTCATGTATATCTAAAAAGAGCAAATAAAAGAATTAAGAAAAGAAAGAAGTTGTTCCAGTATCAAATATGTAGACTTTTTTAATCATTATTCCCTAAACAATACATTAAAAGTATTTACATAGCAGTCATTTTGTATTAGGCATTATAAGTAATCTAAAGATGATTTAAAGTACTCATGAGGATGCAAATTCTGTGTCATGTTCTATATGGAACTTCAGCATCCATAGATTTTAGTCCACATGAATCCTGGGATGAATCCCCTGCAGATACTCAGTGACCAGTATATCCAATGTCGATTGAATTTACTGACCTTATTTCAGAAGAATTGAAAAAAAGATATTCATCATTCAACTTAAGCATGTGTCCTATTTCTGGCCCATGTGCACCAGGAATTTCCATTTTTGATAAATCTTATAATTCTAGTGTAAGTAGCACAATTACATAGCATTATATATTTATGGGTTATAAGCATAAATTTTCAAATATAAACACAACATATACTACAAGGATGTATTCAGTTATGGCAATCTCTTTTATTTTAATATGCCAGAAACTTTTCTCCAACCCTACTTTCTTCCCCACAGTATTATCACTGGCAGTGGTCTCCAGAATTTGGTCTCCAAATTTCTGAAGTGATGAGAGTGAAAGAAGGAAGTTAAGAGACATGGGAAAGGATATTAACTTTCAAGGCACGTAGGAAGACATCAGAAGAGCTAAATTTTTACAGATTAAAGGTATTGCTAATATTAGCTTTAAGTTCATTTTAAAATTTCCTATAAATAATATAGAAAACACACCAGGCACAATTCTGTACAATTGTCTTAGGATTTCCGGTGCCTGGAAACTAAGAAAACGTTTTCCCAATGGTATGATGTTGTAAATGTGATTATCGTTGAGACAAGTGTCAGAAGGTTAATTGATCCATGGTATAACTAGATTATGCAGTACTAAATATGCTGCAAGAAATCTCAGAGGTTCTTCTCTTCCTTAGTGATAAGGTCAATTCTAGCTTTGGAGCAACTGAAAAATTTATCAGTGTCTTCTCACTCCTCTTTCACTTTCCCTGTCCTTCTCACCCCACCCTCACTCTAGCACCCCTCACAAGCAAACACCAATGTCCTCAGCATGAGGTTGCAAATTTCAAGAAAAGCGGCAGGCACTTTTTTTGTTTTTAAAACTACACCCATAAAACCAGATAAATTTCCATCAGAGGAATTTCAAATAATATGTGAGAAGTTGACAGAGTTAAGACTTCTATTACAGGTAAATGGATGGAGTTGTAGAATATCATGCTAAGTGAAGTAAGCCAATCTCAGAAAACCAAATGCTGAATGTACTCGTTGATAAGTGGATGCCGATCCATAATGCTTATCCACACGGGAACAATGGGGTATAAGGGGGAAGGGGACATGGAGACAGTAAAAGTGGTGGAGAATGATGGTCATCATAGCCCTAACTTTATGTAAAAAAAAAAATACTGAGTAAAAAAAAAAAAAAAAAAAAAAAAGATTTCTATTACAAATAGTTCCCCCAAATTTCCACTTCAAAACTCTCAGATTGTATATAATTTCAAGGTTTTCTCAAAGCTGTTAAAATTAGTAGACTTGTACAAACAAGGGGGAAGCCTCAGACCAGTTTTAGATACCAAATGTTCCTAAGTTGAAGGCACTCTAAGCAACATTCTTTCCTTCCCCTGGGAGAAAATACATATGTACATATATATCAACATATATATGTGTGTTTGTGTATGTGTGTGTGTATATATATATACCCCCCACACACACCTGGCAGTGCTTAGGATTGAACCTAGGGCCTTGCCATTCTAAGCAATTGCTCTACCCTCATGCCTGAACTCCTATTTTGATTTTGATATTGTATTGAATTAATTTTAATGAGATTCAAACAGCATAGATAGAGCCTGATGATGATTTTTCCTACTTAATTTTATATATATATATATGTATGTATATATATATGTGTATATATATATACATACATATATATATATTTTTTTTTTTTCAGATTACCCGCCTGGTGGCCATGGCTAACCATGAGAAAAGTACCTTACTATTTAGGTGTAGTATCAGATAACTTATAATCATAAAATACAATAAATATCAGCTAACAGTAGCATTTAAATCTATATTAAAATACTTTAAATACCATGGGGGTGGGGGGACCTTATTTCAATGTAGTTGATTTTAAGTTACTACCTACCAAAAACATATTCTAAATTTATCCAAGTGACTCTTTCCAAGTCATTACTGTAGTATTAAGTACTTCATGGACTTCATGGTCAAATGCTGATATATACTTTCCTACCCATTAAGATACTTTGAAAATCTTACCCCAGGGATATTTTGCCTTGGGGAAAAAAATTTAAATTTAGTTAATAAAAGAGTCTGTGATAAATGAAGTATTTTCCTTTGGAGATCATTATAAGTACTAAGTAAGTTTAATCCGTTTCCTAGGCAACTTAGACAGCAGAGTAATAAAAGTAGTAGATATAGCACAATATCAAATTTTATTTAACTTATTTTGGCAAACCATTTTTAAAATATTTCTGGGAAAAAATAAACCATAGACAGTTTTTTTTTAATACAAAAATCCTTTGAATTCACCCTTTGGTTTCTTTTAAATCTAATTGCATAATTAAGTTCACAGTAGTTTGAACTATTATCAGACATCTTTTGGGTATTAGAATTCACTTCTGGTTCAAATGAAGCATCACAAAATCGTGTATGGCATTGTTCTGAGAAAGTAAGGAAAGCCAATTTAAATTCCCCTGGGTCTAATTAAAGGAGTTGGAAATAATTGATTAAGAATGGTATTTAATGACTGCCATGGGGATATTTACCTTATTTTAAAAAATCGAACACATGTGGCCATTAGACCCTATAAAAACATATAGCCTAAGAGAAATGAAACACAACCAAAGTTTCCATGTTGGGAACTTAGGTAAAAAATAGGTGAATGCACCTGCTTCATTGTTAAAGCCCATTTGTACTACTATTCCAGATGTGGAACACCTACAGAAACAAACTGAGGCCAGGTGTGGTGATAGTCACATGTAAACCCAATGACTCAGGAGATGAAGACAGGAGGATCGCAAGTTTGAGGCCAGCCTGGAGAACTTAGAGAGACTTTGTCTTAAAATAAAAAATAAATAAATAAAAAGAGCTGGGGATGTAGCTCTGAGATAGAAAACCCCTGTGTTCATCCCCAGGTACAACCAAAAAAAAAAAAAAACTAAAACTGAGCAACAAACACATAACTTATGTTAACTCCAAATTAATTATTATGTTTTTAGAGGTCTAGTCTCTTGAGAAATGAAATAGGTGATCACAGTGTTTGAAATACATCTGTGTATATTTCCATATGTATATGAAAATAGATAAAGGGTATTTAAGCTCTAGATTATGATTTCCATCCTATTTGAATGCACCCGTGTCAAATTAAATAGTCACAGAATCAAAAACTTGGGGCTTAATGGGTTTTAATGTTCCCTAAGTGGCAGCTGGGGCCAAGTGCTCCGAAGACTTTGGGTTGGTTTGGTGAGGGAATGAGATCCCTGCCGTGAATGCAGCAATCCAAGAGACACAACTTCATAGGATAGTTCTTCAGGGTTCACCGGGTTTCTCACTTCAGTGCATAAATGGGAAGTTATTTCTAAATTTACAGAAACCTTTCATGTAGACTTGAGGGCAGTTAAGCCCTAGGAAAGTAACAAGAGACTTATGATGAATGATCATGCCACTGTAAAATTCTCATAAATTAGAGAAGTTGAAAGAAAGACAAATTCGTTAGTGATAAAACTTTTGACAGTAGGAGTTCAAATCCAGACTCTCATTCTTACTGACTGTTTGATCTTGACTAAAGCACGTTTTATGTTTCTAAATGTCAGTTCTCTTGTCTGTAAACTAGGCATAAAATTAAGATCTTCCTGCCAGGCTTGGTGGCACATATCTGTAATTCCAGCAATTTGAGAGGCTGAGGTAGGAGGATCAAAAATTCAAGGCCAGCCTCAACAACTTAAGGAGACCCTGTCGGAAAGTAAAGAATAAAAAGGACTGGGGATGGTAGTTCAGTGACAAAGTGCCCCTGGGTTCAATAACCACATTGGCGAGGGGAAATTGGGACTTTCCTTTTATTTTGAAATTAATGAATTAATTATTGTTTATAAATTAATCTGGGTAAATACTTTAAAAGGCCTTAGTTGGATTGAGGATGTGGCTCAGTGGTAAAATACTTGCCCAGATGTGTCAGAGCCCTGGGTTAGACAGCCAGCACTGCAAAAAAACAAAAACAAAATGAAGCCTAGCTCATAGTGAGAGTTCCATTGTTATCATTTTAGCTATGGTAAGAAATTGGAAAAAGAAACAGTCCTTTTTCTGGGATACAGCAGTGGGGAAAATGGTCAAGACTAAAGAACAATATCTTTATAGATCAATAGAAGATGTCAATATTTGTGAGGTTTTCTTTAGCAGAAGAAAATTAAACAAATTTTTAAAAATAAAGCCCAGAAGAGTCCTTTCAAGAGAATAAATTCTTTTCATTAATTCTGTGTGTTTTCAAAATAAATAAGAACCATGGTAATGAACCAGGAAAATGCATTGTCTTACAGCTTCTGACTTTAATATTGTAATTGATGACATTGGAGGCAATTAAAACAGTAATTAGAAATCTGCATTGATGCAAAGCAGAGAGGAAATAAACTACTTCAACTTTAGCTTCTGACATATTTACACTTGAAATCAAAGCTTTTGTTAAGTTAAACCAGAAGGAGCTATTTAGCATAAGAAAGAGTTAACACTCGCTTAGGGGGTGTCTGGTTTTTTTCTTTTTCTCTTTTTTTTTAAGAGGTTTGTTGGAAAATACTTGACAAATCTGTCTTTAAAAGCACATGCAGAAATATTGTGACTGCCCTTTCCACAATGTTCCTACGAAATTCAGCCCTTGAGAAAGAAATTATGGTTGTCAAAATAATAAGAAAACTACATTTTATAACTATCAAGAGAAAAAGAACAAGTTTTTTAAAAATTTTATTGAGTTGGGTTTTTTGCATATTCTATTTGTGATGACTAAGAATGACCAGCATATGGATAGGTTAATAATGTTCATTTGTTGGCTATCTTTCCAAAAGAATCTAACAAAATCCAAGCTTTTATGTAGCTTGCAGAACTTACATGGGCCTAAGTAAGAAACCAAACATTGCTTCTCATTTAAGAACAACTGTAAAAGGGGGAGGAGGGATAAAAGAATAAATAAAGAACAACTAAATATTCATGGACATAAACTTTTTTTTAATATTTGTTTTTAGTTGTAGATGGACACAATGCCTTTATTTTATTGCTTTGTACATGGTGCTGAGGATCGAACCCAGGGCCTCACGCAGGCATGGGAGGCAAGCGCTCTACCACTGAGCTACAATCCCAGGCCCTAAACTTTTTTTAACATCTGTAAGCTCTAGTTTCTTGGTAGAGACTGTAACAGTAATAAGTTTGAGTGAGCAGCGGTTTTCCATCTGTCACTCAGAAACTTTTACATAAATACTTACTTCCCAATAGTGCTAAGTGTCTACTACACGCATATTATCTTTCTTAAAATTATAAAGTATTTCAAGGAACCTTATTCTGATTTTGCATAGCTATGTAGTCAACAGGTGAGTTTACTCAGAAGTGAGGGCCTACAGCACACTGATTTCAAAAACTACTTTATCTTCTCAGACAGGATGAGATGTGTTGTTCTAGACACAGCGTGAGCAAATTCTATGAAGACAAGCAATGCACGAATATCAGAAGCTTTACTGAAGCCCTATTATTGTAAATGCACTATACTGCAATTGGGAGAAGCATGCAAAGATGGGGAAATCACAGTGACTGCTCCCAAAGACTTGATGATTTTGAAATGAATTGGGATTGGGGGTGTGCCTCAGTGGTAGAGTATGTGCTTAGCCTGAACAAGGCTCTTGGTTCAGTCTCCAGCATGGAAAGAAGGAAGGAATGGAAGGAAGGTAGGAAGGAAGAAGGCAGAAAGAAAGGAAGAAAGGAAGGGAGAAAAGGAGGGAGGGAGGGAAGGATGAAGGAAAAAAAGAAGGAGGGAAGGAGGGAAGGAGGGAAGGAAAGAAGGAAGGAAGGAAGGAAGGAAGGAAGGAAGGAAGGAAGGAAGGAAGGAAGGAAGGAAGGAAGGAAGGAAGGAAGGAAGGGCGTGCATGGGGGTCCATGAAAAAGAAAATCAGCTTCCCCACATATTTAATTTTTTCACTTGTAGGATTTTTTTCATGGTATTGCTTTTGCCCTATGTATCCATATTTCTATTAATCTGTTGTGTTGGTTTAATGATTATTGTTTGCCACCACATTTTTTCCTTCAACTCACCTGAGGCTCAGTTTTACCTTTAACATTTTTCAAATAAATGTCAGAAAACCTGTAGATGCCACTTTCCAAAACTAGATCCTTGATGAGGACGTATATGCCTTTGTTAATTTCTTGGACATTAATTAAATAACTGGGCATATTCCTGTCCTATATTCTAATTGTTTTATGACCCTAATAAGCAAAAATTGTAGCTCGGGATCTGATGTCCATTTCTTCCAAAATTTACATAGCATTTATCTCATTGAGATATCCCCAAATCTCTAATCTGTATACTGAAAAAAATATATATGAAAAAAAGACAGGGAGGTGAAGTATACCCTTGGGATCTATCCCACTTTTTACAATGAAGCGTGGCCATAAGAAAAAATCACTTTATCCAAGAATTATTAAGCAAACTCTGTTGCATTTACAATTATATCCACCTAACAATTCTCATGCTTTTTAATCTCTCTGATGGCTTAAAAAAGAAATATTCCCTAACTAAAAGCATTTTGTGCATCTAAAATCACACTGACTTCTCAAATTATGTAATGTGCCACCACTAAAACATAATTACTCCAATTTAACAGAATGTTTGCAATTCTGGATTTTGTTTCTAAAAAAAAGTGCATGTTGTTACTGAGAGAAAATATGTGCACTACCAGATTAAACCTAGGAGCATATTCCCAGCTCCTCCAATGACTCAGATGTTACCTTTATACCTTCCTGGGCCTTGCTTTTCTCTTTTCTAAAATAGAGAGAGTACATTTTGTCTATTATTCTTTCCAATAAAAAAATTCTGCTGTATTCTCTGGACTTAAGAGATGCCCATCGCTGTATCCAGTTTTCTACTTTCATTCAACTACTCACCTTAATTAGAGAATGTACATATTAGAAAGGAAAGACAATTACTTAATAGATTTAGGATGTGCTCCATCTCAAATATCCCCAACCCTACCTCCAAGTAGATTAACAAAACCTCGAGTTCCTATTGCTGAAATTCACGATTTTCTCTTACTTGCTATTCATACTTTGTTATTATGTCTCAGAAATTTAATTATCTGATCAAAGGAAGACTAAAGCCCAATGCTCCAAACACTGATTTCCACAAGCATGGATTTAGAATTGATTTCTAAAAATTTGGCTATTGTATTTCCATAATTTTATCGAATGCAGTTTATTTTATTAAATTATCCCAAGTGTGGGTCACTGTTTTGTCCCAAGTCATTTACCACCCTCCTTGTCCTCCCAAAATTATAGTGCAGCTATACATACTTTCAGCATGCCTCAGGCTTGTGCTTCCTAGAGGGAACTTGAGTGATAAAATCATTGTTTGGCCTAGAGGCTCTCAGTGGCTCCAGTACCATCCTCCATACAGCTACACAGTCACTACAAACATGGACCAGGCTAGCACTTGTTGCTTTGCATGTGAGTTCATTTAACAAGCAATAATTTTTCCTCTTTCTGAAAGTGACTTGGTTCAATGTGAATGAAGTCAGTAATGTTTAGCTGAAAGAGAATCAAGAAGAATGTTCAAAGTTGTGTGGCCTTGAGTAATTTAGATGTCCAGGATGCTCCAAGTTACAAGATTTATTGGATACCTAGAGACACTTTATGATATGAATGGCAATGGGCTAATCATTATACATGTTTCTAGCCATGGAATGTTAGATGACATTTGTCATTTGCATAAAAGAAAAAATCTAAGGAATGTTACTGTCAAAGAAAAAAATGAATCTGCAAAAAAAAGATTCACAGATTCCCATATGCTAGTAGATGTAACATTGGTGATCGGGGGAAAAAATTTTTTTCTAATAGACTATGAGGGGTGGGGTGCAGAGACAGAAGACTCACAAGTTTGAAGCCTCTGTGGGAAACATAGCAAGACCCTCTCTCAAAATGAAAAGTAAAAAGGGCTGGGAGATGAAACTCAGTGGCAAAGCACTCCTGGCTTCAATTCCCAGACCCCTCACTCCTCAGAAAAAGAATAAAATATTCCATCAGAATTGGGAAAATCTTAACCATTTCATGTTCATGTCAATACTGGTGTCCAAAAAATGGCAGCAATGATACTACAAAAAGGAGAAATGTAACCCTACCATTTGACTTCCTTTTATCAAAATCAAACATGGCCATCACAAAAGACTGGCTTCTAAGATGTTGGCATCTCCTCATCTCCCCTTATAGTTAAGGGGATGGCTTACCTCAGATTAATACTGAGTTCTGATTTTTTTGTTTGTTTTTGTATGTTTTCTGAAGTGCTGAGGATGGAATCCAAGGTCTCATGCATGCTAGGCTACCCTAAAACAAGTTGTGTCCAAAGAAGTAAAGGCAGCACACATTAGGAAACCGATGGTTTACTTCCTAAGTTCTTGCTATTTCAAATATTCGCAAAAGCCTTACCTCCCTGCCTGTCTGATTCTTCCCTGGTCACACTACCCAATTTGCAGAAGCCCAGCAGCAGCACCTGCCTGCAGCAGCACCCTGGCACAGGGTCCTAAGATGCTGCAGATCTTAGGACCTCTCTCCCCACCAAAGCCAGCTCTCTCAGCCTCCCTGATCTTTGTTTACTGCGTTCAAGTTGGGATTCTTGGCAGCACAAGGGGCGAAGAACTCTGATGTCTTAAGTGCATTAAATCTTCATATTAGCCTCCTGGCTTGGTAAACCTTGATGTTGGCTTTGTTCTCTTTTTTTCAAGCATGACAAATAAGTGGTTTTTCTTTTTTCACTTTAATGATTCTTTCAACAAAAAGGGATAGTTTAGGGCTTTCTCTGAAGCTGATAGGTGTTTCTGTTTAATGAGGTTTTTATTATACTGTATTGGCTTCCCTGAAAAGAAATTACGAGCAACGAACAGCTGATAATAGAACAAGACTGGAAGAAACAATATCCAAAAGGGGGAAAAATTAGTGTGGCACCAGATGCACGCGCTGTAGCTGGGGGATTAAATGCCACTTCCATTCTCCCTTGGCCACCATTGTGCTAGCAAAAAAGTGAACGTGGGCACTTATGTGCCAGTTATGTGTGTGCAAAAGATATGAATATAGATACAGACTCAGCTCAACTACCATCTGTAGAGGAAGAAGGGTGGTTGGTGAGCTCAGTCTAGACAAAGATCAGCAAAGCTCAGAGTGCGGGGTTTACAAGGGCTGGTCGGTTACCATGGAAACTAATTGGAGCTAATAAGTAAAGGGACATTTTAACTGTAGGAACAGAATAGGAGGGGCTATTCTTCAATAACACCGTTACCTACAATTAATCTTTCATTTTAGGAGTGTCCTTACTTAATTCCTATGATAAAGCTATTCACTGTGCACGCAGCTTCTCTCTTTCTGACTTTAAAATGTTGGATATCATCTTTTAGAATGTGCTGTATTTTAGGTTTAGATTTTTCAAGACAGAATCAATTTCACTTTTTTTTTTCTTAAAAAATAAACTGTTTGCAGATGGCAAGGAGAGAGGAAGGAAAGTAATGGAAAATTCTTAACTTCTAAACTGACACTCTGCTGAGCATAAAAGCTGGCTGCAGAGAGAAGGGGAGCGGGACCTTATCCTGCAGCACCAGCTTCAGGTTTTGGTTTGAGTTGATTTTCCCTAACAAAAGCATTTCAGAACAACAACAAAAAATGCGTCTTTGTGAACTCATTTTACAACACTTTTGAAAGGTGGCATTACAGCCACTGCCCAGAGCAAGCATTGCAATCAGAGCAAATGTCCAGGATCTCTTGTACACTTGTATTTTGTATTTTAAAGTAAGTGGTAAGCAGGGTAAGTAGCTGAAGTTATCAATAAAAGAGAAGCAGTAACTTAGATTTAATGAAAAAGTTTACAATTAAGAATAGAAAAAATGTTCATGTTTAAAAAAAAAAGTATTTTAAAAAAATAATGTAAGTAAGAGCCAGGCCCATTTGGGAAATGTCTTTTAGAAGGTGAGTTACAAGCTCAGGGTTGATAAAATATATTGATTTAACACCTTTACAATTTCTTAGGTTTTACTTTTGTAACTCAATTTAGAGTTTAAGAGAATTCAAACGACCTTAATAATGTCTCCGGAGTCTTCAAAATCTATACAGTTGAGGTAATCCAGGTTTCCAGACACAGGTCTGGTTGGATTAGCTACCCTCCCCGCTCCAAAAAAAAAGGAAGGAAAAAAATGCCTTACAATAATTGGCACTATTAAAAGTTTATGGTGCCCCAGGGAAGTTTTAGCCCTGCCCTGCCACTTGCCATTGTTGAAAATGTTTGTGTTGATTATGTATCTGGATTTAGGTGATTAGGAATAGTGGTTTAGTGAATACACCATTTATTATGAAACAGACACCTCATAATCACTTCTGGGTAGAAACTGAGCAAATGAATCAGGACTCCAACCTCTGATTCCCTTTTTTCCTCCTTCTTTACAACGAACTTATACAAAAACTTTGCTATATGGAAATAATAGTTCTGTAATCCTGTGCTTCAAAAAAAAATTGCGCCGGGAATTATTTTTAAGTTTCTTAATATAATTTTATTCAGAAATTCCTGAAAAATAAACCAACTTAATCAAGTTAATGTTCCTAGATACTGAAATAATTCTCTTTGACATACTGATACTGTAAATATTGGATACCTATTTATAGTCTCGATTTTGATGCTCTAGACAAGTTTAACATGTTCCTTTTTTACCCCAAGCAATCCTGCTCCCAGTTCAAAAAATTTTTAAAGGTATAATTTTAAAATATTGTCTTCCTACAGATATTGTCAGGGAGTTGATCATATTTAAAATTCCTGTTTTCTCCTTAAGGATATCAAAATCCCCTAGATGTCTGATGGAATTTTTGAAACGATAAGATTTGTAAGTAATTTATTTCCAGACTTCTTCTCAAGGCACTGTAACAAAGCCACGTTCTGATTCAGACTGCTATCAAAGTAATTAGTTCTTTTAAAACAGTCCAGAGGACTAAAAAAAAAAAAATGCATGTAAGAAGGAGGTATTGAAATGACTGAAAATTGAAAACATTTCAAAGCAAAATTGTTAATGAGCTGCTTGAGCTATATGGACATTATAAGTGCAATTAACTAGAAGCCAATAAAAATAATCAATGACAGAGTGCAACCCTCTGGTACCAAGTGCTTTTACAAAGAGATGTCTGTAAAAGCAGCAAGTGATTTAAAAAGCCACCTTTATCTATGGGAGCGCGTGCAATTTTACATGAGCAGAAATGAAAATGATTTTCATTGACTATTTCTGAACTTCAGCCTGTAGCAAACAGTGCAGAGCTGTATGTGGCAAGAGAGAAGTTTCTGCTCTTGGCGGCGCCCCCCCCCCCTGCACCCTCCCAGGAATGCTGAAGGCAGCCACGATCTAATCAAAGGAAGGTAGGAGTTTAGCTTTCAAAATGTAGATGTCACATTTCAGTGCAAACTACTCCCACATTTAACACTTTATCAGCATGTCAAGAAGAATCTTTTATCTCCGGTGGGGGGGAAAGTGGCTTGCTGAGAAGATTGCCCTCAATAGATTGGCTGTAAAAGATTTTTAGTGTTTCTGGGCATCCTACTGAGGGTCCCCGTTGTCCCGGAGGAGCACAAGGAGTTGTGAAAAGTAACGCACAACTGGCCACCAGAATAATTCATTCCCTCTACCTTCCCTTTAGCACCTCCCACTCCTCCTCTTTTTATAGCAGTCCTTTCTCTCCGAAAATCTCAGGTTACTTGACTGGGAGTTCTCAGACCTCCAATTTCAGCCCTGCCCTCAGCCTCCAATCCGTAGGAGACACCCAGCCCGAGCAATTGGATTGGGCAGCCTGTCTTGACACACCACTGTGCTGAGTGCTTGAGGACGTGTTTCAACAGATGGTTGGGGTTAGTGTGTGTCATCACATTCGAGTGGGGATTAAGAGAAGGAAGACTGCCTTGCTGGAGCTGTGTGGTCTTCTCCAAGTGAGAGTTGCAGGCAATACAACTACTTTGCTTGTGGAAGAAGAGGAGGAATTTATTTTCAGCAGCCACAAGAAAAGCCGCTTTTTCAGGTAAAGTAAAAGACATTGAATGCTTCTGTCTCTTTCTCTTTTGCCATAGTTTTGAATGGAATGCTAGCACAGCACACTTGTCAAAGCCAGTTGGTGCTGTCCTATCAATGCTGCTATTGTACGGCTGACAGATAACAGTGCACATAGCTTGATGCTTGGCTGTCTTTACAGAACTAACACTTGTCATGCCTTGCTCTGGAAGGTGTAGCTAAGAAAATGTCTTTTGCAGCCGTGTTTGTGCCCTTTAAGGATCCCCATTATACACTCAAAGCAGCGACTGTAAATTGCTCGTCAGGGATGATCAAGGCCAAGAGAGCATTTATTTGAGCTTTCAAAATCAGAATTCAGTTTCAAACTGTTGCATTTTACTACCCAATTCATAAAGAGTCTTTGAAGGGTCTACTACGGACTTGCTGGCAGAGATGGAAATGCTTTGTTAACCGACTGGCACAAGGTAGATCGTGTCTGATTTATGATGGAGCAAAGTGGTTTTTAAGATTTTTTGGAGATTGACTGTAAAGTTTAGAAACTCTTTAGGAAAAGGGGCTACTCTCTGGGCAGTAGATAGGTCGACTTTAAAACAAAAATGCTGGGAGCTGAAAGAAAAGCAGAAGAGGAGGAAGGAGGAAAATGCTCTTTAACACAGCCCTCTTGCAGCTGCAGGGGGAGCAGATGGAGGTAATTCATTTGCAGATCTGTTTGTGAAAGTTTTACAAGTCATGGAAAACTAAGTAGCATATCTGTAATGGATCATTAAAGTCACTACGTTTATAGGTTTTAAACAGGCTATCTGAAGTGCTAATTAAATGTGAATAGATATTCAGTCTTGGTTATAAACAAATAAAAAGGTTTTAATTATAAATTAGTCATTGGAAATTAATGGTCATTGAGGGCTTGAGAAGCACAAAGTGAGTTGTCATCCTGTGTGTGAGTGACCACTCTCCCAAAAACACCCACCAAGTTTAAATTGTACGGAATATAACAAGGGAGGTTTATGTCCTATGTTTAATTTGTGGTATAAAAAAGGCCTTTCAGGTGGATGCTCTATTTTTACAGTGATCAAAACATGAAATTTTCACTTTTCAAATGTTTGAGCAAAAAAGGTGAGTCCACGAGGTTTTGTCACCCAAACTTGACCTTCCGCACACATTCATAATCTACCTGTGACGTGCAAGAATTCTTGCTCTTACTGAACTCGTGCATTTGGTAGAGAAACCCAACACGGTCCTCACCCTTTGCAGGTGAGAGAATGTGAATAATACTGTATATAAGCTATTCTGAAATAGGAGCCGTTTAGTAGGCTGAATAGCAGGATTGATGGCTATTGATGTTTAGAGTTGAACTGCATGAAGATGCCTGCAAAATGATGTTTCAGGTTGCATTTATATATATTATTTTTTAATTTGCTCTTTTTTAAAAAAAATTATTTTTGCAGCCAGATAGTTGATTTTTTAAAATCCTCTTTTTAAGAAAGTTAAGATTTGGGCTGGGTATGTAGTTCTGTAGTAGAGTGCTTGCCTAGCATGCACAAAGTCCTGGGTTCGATTCCAAGTATTGCCAAAATTTAAAAAAAAGTAAATAAATAGATAAATTTAAAAGTTTAGATTAAAACAATGCTTTAGTTTAGGGCCTAGTTATTACTTAGAATGTTTTCTGGTTACAGTTCGAAAAAATCTTCAGTGAGAAAATATTTTTATAACCAGGCAGTTATTCCAGCTGAGTATTATCTGATTCCCAATATTACATAACCAAAATAGGACTTAGTTCGCAAGCTGAAGTCTTTTGAAATTCCAGTCATTCCATTTTGGCTTTACAATGAAACTGGGGTTTAAAACAATAAAAAATGGAAAGGCAGACTGATATCTCATGTTGTATCAGAATCAGAACTACTTGTACAGCATTAGGCAGGTAAGGTACTAAGTATCCATGCCATTTCTCACCACTGCAGAGATATTTCTGAAAAAAGTAAAGTTCCTGCACACAGACTGGATTCCCCCCATGAGATGTGATGTGATAGCATTCTCACAAAGGCGAGGTGCTGTTTAGAACCAGGAACCCCTATGTTCCCGGTGCTCTAGACTGATCACAAGGCTGTACACACGGGGTTGACAGTATGGGAGAACCCCTCCTCCCAAAAATCAGTTTACAAAGGATTACGCAGGATGGAAACAAGAAAGTGTGGAGAAATAATCAATTCATGCTTGAAGAGGTAAAGTTGTGATTTTGTCCCCCTAACAAGGTAATATGTAGTTATCTGGTGAACTGAAAGGACTTGCTTAAGATAGTGCCCACAGGGCAATCAGTTTCTAGTCAAAATCTAAATCTACCGTTGCAGATGGTGAACATTCAGGGACTTATTTATGGTGACTTCCACATACTTGGGTTTGACATTTGGTTTCTCTGACAGCGCTTGGGCTGGTAACACACATGAAGTTCCCATCAGTATTCTAACAGCTGTAAAAGTGTTTGAACACAGGAGATACCCCTCCCAGGGACAGCGGGGCGTGGGGTGATCTCAGTGTGCACTGTTGCTCTAGCTTTCTCTCTAGGTGTGTCCTAAGGCGACAATCTCAGAGGGGTTCTGAAAAAAACGAAGGTTATATGGTAGAGGGGAATGCTGACCTACAGTCACCCAGGTATTGAGAGAACACATGGAAGATTGAGTGGGGACCTTCCTCAGGGAACTGAAAGGGGCTCTGTCCTTCTGAGGAAATTGATAGGATGTCAGACAGATTGTTGTAGCCATTTCCATGGTCATTGTCAAGACAAGTGGCAAATGGGACACTTTTCATTTCCTCTCCTAATTACATAGCCACACAGGAATGAATAGGGGTTTGGTTCTTTTGTTGTTTTAGATTTAAAACACATTTATTCATTAAATGCATAAAGTAGAATTTCTGATACTGAGCTACACATAGTATTAAGATTTTCTCAACCATTATGTGGATGAGGGGCCAACCAGTGGGTCAGCTCAGGACATCTGGTTCTTTTTTCAGTATACAATACTTTTGTGTACAGAGCATGGAGTAAATTTAAGGGGATTAAGATTTTTAAAAGCTGACTCTAAATAGATTATTATTTTTAATCATCATTATTGACTTGGGGGTAAAAGGGGCTTATGTATAAAATTAAGTCTATGGTCATATGGTAAATTCACCTTTACTTTAGATTAGACCCATAAAAAGAAGTTGAAAGAAGATATTTTATGGAAAAAGTTTATCCTGAAATATGTTTCATATTTAAAAATATTTTCAATTTGGTCTCAATATGCTGAAGAGTCGGGGGGGTGGCCTGTTAGCATTTATTTTCCCCCTAATATTCCTCTTTCCTCCATAGCCAATCTGTCATCGAATTCTAAGTCCTTCCTTTAAAATGCCTTCCACATCTGGCCCACAGCTACTGTCCCAGTGCAGTGATGCTGTCACACGTGGGTCATTGAAACAGCCTCCTTAACTAGTCCTCTTTGCCTCTATCCTCCCCTACTTCTCCTTTTCCTTCATTTTTTTTTTAAACTGAGGATTAAACCCAGAGCCTCATGCAGCCTAAATACACGTTCTACCGATAAGCTACATTCCAGGTCTCCATTTTCCTCTTCTGTCCACCACTTGCAGACTCAGGTTTCTAGAACGCACTTCTATCAAATCATTTCTCCTCTAGGAATTACCACGTGAGCCTTCATTACCCACAGGATAAAGTTCAGACTTCTCATCTAACGTGCTGACCTTCCAGTACTTGACCTCAACTTTCCAACCATATCCCCACCACAACCTGCCTACCTTCCCTCCAGCTGATGTACAGGTCAGTGTCCTGCCCTTCCTAGTCTCTCTTAGCCCTAATTACTACTGCTTCCTAGCTGATTGTAAAATGAGTTCGTCTTCACATGCACATTCCTTTGCACGCCTATGCCTATGTGGAACGCATTCCCACATTCATTGTCTTCTATTTGTTTGCTCATCTCACAAAGTTTTAGCTTAAGTTCCATCTCCTCCTCAAGCCTCCCCCTGACCACTACTTCTTCCAGTGATGGTCACCTTCCCTTGGTGCTGCCCATTAGTTAGGTATTGTGGATGGTGCTTAGCATAATTGTCTTATTTTTTTTATCTTGCATTATAATTTGCTTTTTTATTCCTTAACCCCTAAGATAGGGTGATAGGGAAGGGCCTGATTCACTTTTATGCCCCACAGAAGACACTAATAAATGTGTGTTGTCTAACTCACTCAGCATTCTATGGAAGTACTTTATTCTATTTATCCCAGTTTGGCAACATTAACTGACTCTTGTACCTTCATCCTCACTCATGAGAAGAAAGGAACAAATGATGAAACTCAACAGGATTTAACTTCAAGGATTCTTAGGGGAAATGCCACTTAGGCAGAATGTAAAATTATTGCCCCAAATTAAATCTGAGTATTATATGAGAAATCTCTGTCTATTTCATTTCTCTGTAACTATGGTAGAAATTATATCTATTAGCTGTTCCTCTAGCATATGAAGGTCTAAATATGACATTGGAATAAGAGAGTAAAGGCCTCAGGTTCAAACACATCTGTGTTCTAATCCAGAGACCATCTCTCACTAGCTGTGTGGTCTTGGGCAAGGGAATTAACCATTCTGAGTTCCAGCTCTTTTCTCTGTAAAATAGAGATAGGGCTACTCCCCTTGGGAATGTTATGAAGGAAGCATGTGTTCAATATTGGATGTCCAGGAAATGGGGGGGAGAGAAGGTTGGTAGGTGCATGTATGGATGTAGATCTAGGATGCAGGAATGTGTTCATCTCAGTTATGTCAGTCCTCAATTCTATCTATTTATGATGTGTCTTCCTTTAGCATTTTCTTTTGCCACTGAAGGCAAGGGACTGGGGTAGAGAAAAGGAAAGTGAAGGGGCCGATTTTGGCAATTAGGAATTTGGAGGAACTGAGTTAATGGATCTGTAGGAACCTTAGCAAGAGCTGATACATCTTGCAGGGAGGATAGGATCCTGTGTCCTCCATTAGTGATAATAAAAAGCAAGGCTGGCCCAGAGTGCTGTGGGGGAACAAAGGATCCAATCAACTGATCTCACCAGGGAGGCAGATTCCTCCAGAATCATGTGCTCCTCTTCCTTCTTCCTGGGATTTTATTTAGAAAGAAATAATAACTTGACAAACCACTGCGGAGAGTCAGGTCAAGCTTCCAGAAATGATTGCTAAGGCAAAATACCATTTAGATCAGACAAGGGACTTGGACTTTTGCCATCCTTCACCACCAAAGCAATTTGACCAAAAAGCTGGAAACAGGAAGCTTCAGCTCTTGTCTGTTCCCAAACTCTTCCTCTACCATCAAATATTGGTACCTTTTCCCCACAGTGGCAGCTGGTTTAGAAAGTTCTGAATGTCACTTGGAAAATGTGTTCTTGGACACTGGTCATTCGATTGCAGTTTTCAGAGACTTGGGGTAGATCAAAGGGTATTTTTTTCAACCTTGATCATCTGGTCTGCACCTGTCCTAGGCCAAGGAGAGCAGAGGAAGTGGAACTGCCTAGGATGGGGCACAACACAATGTTTCTGGAAATTTCTTTCCCCGACAAACATGTTCATTGAACGTTCGAAGAGCAGTATTAATACTTAACATTGCGGGGCTGGGGTTATGGCGCAGTGGTAGCGTGCTCGCCTAGCACGCGGGAGGCACTGGGTTCGATCCTCAGCACCACATAAAAATAAAATAAAGCTATTGTGTCCACCTACAACTAAAAAATAATATTAAAAAAAATACTTAAACATTGCTTGACCTCATCTTCAGTTGCAGCAGCCAAACTCATCTACTTTGTCCTCAAAATATATGATCCGTGTACTTCTGAGTAGTAATGTATTAAACCTGTGCTAATTGAAAATAATAGAGCTCTCCACATTACCTTCAAAGTTAAAATCTTTTCTTCTATCTTCCTCCTCCCCCCTTTTACAACACAGGTACAAAATGGATTTCTACATTTCTAAAATATGAGTCTTAGAGACTCAGACATACCGCTGTTTCACTGTAGTTGGCATCAAACTTCTATGTTTAATAAACAAACACTGTACTTCTGCATGTAAAGTCTTAATTGTCAAAGGTAGAGTCTCTCAAAATTAATTTGCAAGGTTCATGTCATACTAATCAAACTCTAGCACAAGTTTAGGAGTTGGTGGTAGGAGCAGAGTTTGAGGACTGGCTGAGACCAGATGGCTCTTGTTAAATGTTAAAAAAAAAAAAAAATCTAAAGTTCATATGGACAATGAATTCGTGAACAAGCCTAGACATTTTTGTAAAAGAAGTATATCGTTGTAAGATGGGGACTTGGCTCATCACATACCTAAGCATGTTTCTGTTCCTAATGTATTGATTCTGTAGATTTTTATCTACCTGCATGTAATTTGTGTTTATTTTACTTCTCCTTACTTTTAATCCATTCTGTTGTCATTGCCCAAATCTTGATTTGAGCTACAAATTGCCATTGTGAGATACTAGTTTTGTTGCTACAATTAACTGGACTAGTTCTAGGATTTTTTTTCCACTAAGCTATATCCTAGCCCTTTTATTTTTTATTTTGAGACAGGGTCTTGCTAAGTTGCCCACTCTGGCTTGGAATTTGCTATCCTCTTGTCTCAGTCTCCTGAGTCACTGGGATTATAGGCTAAAATTTTTTAGTCTTGCAGTGCTGGGGACTGAATCCAGAACCTTGTGCATGCCAAGCAACCAACTCTGTACCAATGAACTAGACCCTCAGCCATGAACTAGTTTTATTACTTTGTTCCATGATTTTTTTTTTTTTTTTTGGTCTGCAAATAGTAGATTTTCCAACTGCATAGTTAACAAAGAGGGACTGAAACAAGATTGTTTCAAGAACTCAGGAAAATCTTCCCATATTCCCTGATGAAACAGATCCAAATACTTTCCAATCTATGTGTCTTCTCATTTTTTTTCTGAGCAACAGTAGCATCTACATTATAACTGAAGTGGAACATGAATTTGTCTCTTGTCCAATTTTGTTGTATAATGTTATAATTCATAGGATACACCTGCTATATTAGTTTAAAATTAAACTGAAGATTATTAACTATATATGAGTCATGGTGAAAAAAAGATTGATTGTATTTAGAGTGTACATTTATTGATAACTTTCCTTAGAAATGTGCACCTGTAGATGTTATCTTCAACTCCTATCGCTAATATGGCTTAGTACCAAAGCTCCTTTCTATAATTTAACATGTTCTTTAAATAGACTTCCTGCCCAAGTAAAGCCTCCCTCTTAACCTTCACCTGCCAATAATCAATCTTTTCCTGAATAGAACGTCCTAGTAAACAGATGTGTGTTGCCGTGCATCCAGAAATTCTTGAAACCTCAGCTTTTAACTTTCATCTTACAAGAACTGCATCCCAGAAGAGAGGCCCCTACAAATCATGTTCTCCTTTTTCCTCTTGAGAGCTTCATGCTGGTAAAAGAAAAGAAGATGCTTTGAAAATAGCAAATGAATAAAAGCATAGGCCATGTAGTCTTTCTTTATTTGGCACACCTAGAGGTTTCCCACATGTTACCACATTCTTCTTTGTATATGATATCTGTATTTAGTAAAGGAGATCTGGGGGATGTACTCAGTGCCAAACAGCTTAAGCCGCTACTTTCCAGCAGAGGAGTTGATGTCCAAAGGAATAGCTATAGTGTGCCAAATAGAATCAGACTTAAAATGTACAGGCAACTCTTAGTGAGATACTGTATCAAAATAAAAAATAAAAAGGGCTGAGGGTGTGGATAAGTGGTTAAGCACTTATGTGGATAAGTGAGTTCAATCCCTGGTACCAAAATAAAATAAGAGGCATACAAAGCCCCTTCATAGTTGAGAACTTCCTGTGTGTATATTTCTATCTTGATGCAGAGTGGAATACAAAATAATATAGAATACCATCCTTTCCCTAAAAGCTTATCAAGATTAGTTGTTAGAAGAAGAAATGTACACAAAAAGTTTTTCAATAGTAATGCAAAGAATTTCGTGGTTAAATATGGGTTGTTAATACTATTTAAATAAAAGGGATGTCAACAAAGCCCCCTATTGGAGGAGCTGGAAACTGGGCTGGACAAGACTGTTTAAGATTCACAGGCAGATGAATTAGATCAGTGACTTATCTCCATTCTGAACTGGGTGATCTCAGATAATTTATTTACCTTCTCTTTTACTCAATTTCCTTCTCCATAAAATGGGGATATGGTCATCACACAACGTATGACATAGTAAGTTCATAAACATCTGCATTGTTTTCACACAAAGGGGAAAGGAACTGTTTGAGGCTTAAACTGTTTGCGACTTGGCATTAAACCCAGTGTCTTTTTCTTTTTTGGTACCAGGGACTGAACGTAGAGGCACTTAACCACTGAGGCATATCCTCAACACTTTTTATTTTTTATTTTGAGACAAGGTCTCACTAAGTTACTTAGGGCTTCACTAAATTGCTGAGCCTAGTCTTGAAATTGTGATGCTCCTGCCTCAGCCTCTTGAGTCACTGGGATTACAGATGTGTGCCACCACACTCAGTTCTGAGTGTCACTTTTTAAAAATTTTTCTTTTGTTGGAGGATTTGAATATATAATGGAGTGAATCACTTAGGCAAAGAGAAACAGGAGGAAAAAATGGGGGGTAGAGGAGAGTGATAAAGAGAAGGAAAAGAAGGAAAAGGGTCTAGATCTTCCTGGATCCCACTCTGTGTTCTTTTCTATCATAAGCACATCAAGCTGTAGCTGAATCAGGCCAGAATTTAGAGTGTCCTGACACATCAGGTAGAAAGGTTGTACTTTATTTTTATTTATTTGAGATGGGGCCTCCCTGTGTGGCTCAAGCAAGTCCCAAACTCCAGCAATCCTCCTGCCTCAGCCTTCCGAGTAATGAAACTACAGATACGCACCACCAAGCCCAGCTGAGAGGATGAGCTTTATAGTTAAACAGATATCTTAGGAAACTTAAGCCATGATGGGGGGGGGGCAAAAACAAAAAAATTAAGATAAGTGGAGGCTAGGGGTGTGGCTCAGTAAGAGAGAATGTACAAGGCTCTGGGTTTAATCCCTAGTACCACAAAAAGAAAAGATAACAACAACAACAATAGTAATAATTGAGAGGGTCCCCAAATTTTTTTAAAAAAAGCTATCTCTCCTCATTAATGCAATAGAATGAGGAAAGAGTGGGTATAAGAAAAATATGAAGAAATAAGTAAGAGTAACAGAACCCGGTCAAATGGAGGAGAGAGATGACATTAAGGGAAAATGGCAGCTGGAGTGGAATTTCACTTGGCAACACCACAAATTTCCAAAGTGACAAAAGTCATTGTGGAACAAATGTTTATTGTTTCAGATCACACTTGGGATAACTTTATAAAGCAAACATGGGTAAATACGTGTGTATACTAATGTTTAATCATATAATTTACACAGATAAAACCTTATCTAATGTTTAATGATAATAATAGGCATTAGACAAAATATGTAAATGCAATTTTTAAAAAATAAGACACATGCCTCCTTATACCAAAATCTTTTTTCAGATTAAAGAAAAAAAATGATCAGCCAAGTAAAAAAATCTAGTTATTCTAACTTTGGTAAAGTAATGAAATTTCAAGTCAGAACAACAAACTATGTCTGCAAAACACCTATAATTCTCTCCTTTCAACTAAGAAAATATTGGTAGAGAGGGACATACAATTTAAAGTGTATCTGGAGGCAAGAATAGATAAAATTTAAATATGTTTAATATAAATAATATAAATATAAACTCATATTTAAGTTGTATAAATATGAACTTAGATATAAGTTTCTTTTGCTCATAAGCCTTCAGGTTTTACCTTGGAAAAGTTTGGTTGACATCCTTTTATAGAATGTATGAATGACTTACTTTGTAAATGATGTACCTACTTCATTCTTTGCTATATAAACAAATCATTCTTTGAAAAAATTTTGACACATAATTGTACATATTTATGAGTATGATATTTGGACAAGTACATAAAATATGTGATGATCAAATTAAGATAATTAATTAGCATATAGACAAAATCTTGTGGCCTCACACATGCTAAGCAAGTGCTTTACCACTAAGCTACACTTCCACTCCCAACCACTCTTAATTTTAAGATTTAGGAAAGCTTACTGTATTCTCCTGTTTTTCTTTCTTGCTTTTCCCTTTGACCATGTCACTTCCTCTTCAAAATAGAATATCTTTTTATTTACTTTGTTGTTGTTGTTGTTGTTGGTACCAGGGATTGAACCCAGTGGCACTTAACCAATGAGCCACATCACTAGCCCTTTTTATTTTTAATTTTGAGACAGGGCCTTGCTAAATTGCTGAGGGCTTCAAAAAGTTGCTGAGGCTGGCCTTGATCTTGAGATCTTCCTGCCTCAAGCTCCTGAGTAGCTGGAATTACAGTCATGTGCCACCATGCCCAGCTAAGATATCTAGTTTTTATTCAAGTGTTCAGTCTAATTCAGTGAGCAGTTTTCAGGATTAGATATGGTTTTATTAGAGTAGACATCTCTATTTGCAATGTCATAATCTCTTGCTATATGTTGAGGATAGCTTGATTGAAGAATACAAAGCCTGAGGCAACAAGATTTGAAATTGAAAGTTCCGTTACTGAAAATGTGTGGGAATAGAATTGACTATAGAGACTTGACAGCATTCTGCTTCCTCAAAAGCATCTTGGGCCTGGTGTGGTTGTGCACACCTATAATCTGGCGATTTGGGAGGCTGAGGTAGGAGGATCAAATATTCGAGGCCAGCTTCAGCTATTTAGGACCTTGTTTCAAAATTAAAAAATAAAAAAGACTAGGAATGTAATTCAGTTACAAAGCACTCCTGGGTTCAATCCATAGTATCACCAAAAAAAAAAAAAGGACTTGGGTTCTATCCAAGTTTTTCATGAATATTTTGACGTGTTTTGTTTTGCCCAACTGAGTATTCTGAACCATGTTCCTTGGTTCCTAAGAGAGAAATGCCAGCCAAAGTATCAGCACCTGTAATCTCTTTCTCAGAGTTGCCAGGCATGAGAGTTTAATTATCATGAGCCAGTTTATATTTGAAAGCCATTAGTGGCTGGCAACTGAAATTGTTGGGACATGGAATGCAATGAACCAAAGTCAGAGATAGCATGCATAAGTGCCATAGAGCAATAGGCATCGTCTGCAGCAAGCAGAGAAGCTGGGCTCAGATGCCCCGCTTAGCATCCCATCTCTTCATACAACATTCACTTAATTTAAGGGACAAAATGCCCTTGTGTGGAAACGATGTAATGAAACCTAAACTGATATTCCTTACCTTCTTAAGTTCAGATTTCTAAATTCAAACTTCAATTCACATTTCTACTCCTACATGCTAAGCTTCTAGATCTCTCTGGTACCTGCAGAGACTTCTTGAATTGGAGAAGTGTCATCCTTGTAAGAAAAAAAACAATGATAAAAAGGGGAAATAAAGAACATCCAAGTAGTCAAAACATGTTCTATCATAGTGTCACTTTCTTGATAAGTGACAAATAATGACAGCAAACAAAATATGAGTTACATTTTAAAAACTTTATGTTTAATAATTGTTATTCTCACTATCCTCTTTGCTATGAAAATAGTTATCTACCATTCTGGTCCACTACTTTACAGTCTCAGAAGTGTGGAATTATAAGTGTTTCTACAAATGCTTCTGCCATTGTCATAATCCTTCTGGAACCTTCCAATACCTCTGGACTGCCTCACTGACTTCAGGTAAATCATATTTCATGCTGGGCCAAGAATAAACCAAAATGTACATTTTATTTATTTATTATGTCTTTGACTTTTCATGACTTACAAAACAAAGTGTGTTCCCAGCAATGACATAAAATTCGCTAAATGATGGTGGTAGTATTATAGCTAGGAAAAGGAGCTGGGATGGTATAGTGGGAAATACATTAGAAATCTGGATTCTAGAACATGACTGCTATTTAATAGTATGATTTTTGAGTGGATTGATTAACTTTTTGGAGCAATCTATTATCTCTGCTCTTACTCTATCATTCTCTCCATTATTTCACTTTTCTTCTTTTCTGGCAATCTCTACTCTTCCCTTAAGATAAGCCAAATAAATAAAACATTCTTGAAACTAAAGGATGTTATGGGAAAGGCAGGAGGACTATAATCCAGTTCTGTATTATTTTATGTTTCTAAATTGAACTCTGTACTTTATCTCCTTATCCCCATATCATCTTGCATAGCAAAACTAATCTTCCCCTGAGCACTGACTGTTTCCTCATGTCATTCTGCTACCCTAAAATAGCTGTCTTCCAATTTTCTATAGCATCCATTCTAAATAAAGTATCAGCATTTAAGGACCTCCACACTGTTTCCACTGTGACCATACCACTTCTCCACATGCTTTCTGCTCATTGCTAAGCGGGTCCAACATGTCCTGAATTTACATCTCTTACTTCTACTACAATGCATTTGCTCAGACTGTGTTCTGGGCTAGGGCTGCCTCCCATAGTGATTTGACATGTCCAAATCCCACCACCCATTACTGAAAAGAAAAATTCCTAACACTTCCAACCATCAATAATTAACCTTTTCTATGTGCTCTCTCACCACTTAAAATCTTGTCCTAATTTTAGCTCTTAATTATGGCCAATTTTTCACTTATTGCTATTGTTCATAGATTGTTCATACTGCTTCCTTACTCTTATTAGAAATATTAAGGCAAGCTGGGCGTGGTGGTGCAAGCCTGTAATCCCAGCAACTTGAGAGGCTGAGGCATGAGCATTGCAAGTTCAAAGCCAGCCTCAGCAGTTTAGTGGGGCTCTAAGCACTTCAGTGAGACCCTGCCTCTGAATAAAATACAAAAAGGGGCTGGGGATGTGGCTCAGTGGTTAGGTGCCCCTGGGTTCAATCCCTGGTTCAAAAAAAATAAAAGAAGAAGAAAAAAATTTTAGGGCAGAAGCTGAATTTTAAACCTCTAATTTGATTAAGCACAGCTTCAAAGAAGAATCCAGCATAGCCAGGCATGGTGGCACATGCCTGTAATCCCAGCACTGGGAGGCTGAAACAGGAGAAACATGAGTTCAAAGCCAGACTCAGCAACAGGAAGGTGCTAAGCAACTCAGTGAGACTCTGTCTCTAAATAAAACACAAAATAGTGCTGGGGATGTGGCTCAGTGGTCAAGTGCCCCTGAGTTCAATCTCCAGTACCAAAAAAAAAAAAAGAATCCAGCATATGCTATAGTCCTTCCTTGCATGTTCACAATTTGAATGGTCAAAGAACTGGGATAGAAAATTGCATTTTAGTCATTGAGAAATTTTAGGAAACTCATCACCAGCAAATCAACAGCTACACCAGGCATTCTTCTGGCAATGTAGAAGTCACTATCTTGGCCACTAATTCTCTGGTTCAAATTTTTTTCCCTATCTTCTGCCCACATCGCTCTCCAGGGCTGCAGTACAGCCAGCTGGATTCCATCCAGAATCAGATTCAAATAGACAATAAGCCAACTATAATTCTCATCTTCCTTGATTAGATGTGAAATTGTAATGCTGAGTGTCACTCACAAACCAGTCACTTGAGATTCTATGTTATCAATTAATTTCTCTTGAGAGCTAAACTGAAGAGATTGTGACAATTCTGTTTTGAAGGACCTTTAAAATTATAGCCAGACCAGAATTTCAGGGACAGGGCTAGATACATAGACCTGTCCAATATCTCTTGCATTGCATAAATTAAAACACCCTGTAAAAGCCATAATGAATCATACTGATTTGTGGGGGATTTTTGCAATGAGATATGATTATATATGTGTATATATGTATATACGTGTATGTATATATTTTTTTTCTTTTTTTGTTTTGTCACACTTTGTTCCTTTTTTTTTTTTAATTTTTTTGGTACTAGGGATCAAACCAAAGGACACTTAACCACTGACCAACATCCCTCACCCTTTTTATTTTTTATTTTGAGACAGGTCTTGCTAAGTTGCTTAGGACCTCACTAAGTCGCTGAGGCTGGCTTTGAATTTGTTGTCCTTCTGCCTCAGCCTCCCGAGCAGCTGGGATTATAGGCATGCTCCCTTTATTATTATTGTTTATTATTCTTTGTCTAAGAATAGAATTCTCCTTTGTAGGACAATTAGCAAGTGAGATGAGAGGCTCTAAATTAATCACTTTAAATTATCACACATTCTGTCAAATATACAGAAGCTTATGTGTTGTTGGTTAAATAGTTGAGAACTTGGAATTCAAGGAAAGGCACAAAAGATACCATAGAAACAGAATCTCAGCGTTATACCTTAGAAATCGTTGAAGCAAATTTTATACACTTCTCTTTCAGAAAGCTTAGGACCAGGTTTGCAGAGATCTGCCAAAAATCACAAATTATTTATTTATTTGTTTATTTTTTATTTTATTTTTTTTTTTTAAATTTTTTTTTAGTTGTAGATGGACACAATGTCTTTATTTTATTGCTTTGTATGTGGTGCTGAGGATCGAACCCGGGGCCTCATGCATGCGAGGCAAGCGCTCTGCCGCTGAGCTACAATCCCAGCCCTATTTGTTTATTTAATTAATTATTTTGTGATTGCCGATGGTCAGACTCAGGGCCTGGGGATGCCAGGGAAATGCTCTATCACTGAGACACATCCATAAAATTCATTCTTACCAGAGGGAGTTCTACAACTCAGGTTTTATCAAAAAGCCCAAGTCAAAGAATTTCTACTGGGACCACAATGAGTTCATGTGTCAATTTTGCATTAGGGCCTAACAGGAACATGCAGAGATGAGCTCAGATTTCCTTTTGCCCATGGACTCCCTTGCTATGTGCTCTAGTGAGAAGCGAGGCACTGTTAGGAAAGCTAGAGACTGGACCAAATGCAAGAAAAAGCATTTATTTTTCAGATGTGTCCCTTGTGAAAAATCCATTCCAACAGAAATAACTAGCACTGTTGCTGTGGAGGATCTGAAATTATGCAGCTTTATTATAGAGAATCTTCTTCTTTGTGGCATTTTTTAAACTGAGTCTGAAGGAATACTGCTCAAATGCTGATGACAGTATTAGCCATTGCCCTTCAAAATCTTTTCACTTGAACTAAATCATTGGAACTTGCAATATTTGGGTGTGTAACTCAGATGTGCCATTCAGTTTTCTGCACACCAGAAAACTGAATCTGAGAGAGATATTGCCATGTGCAAGTAATTCATGTTAGAACTCATGGTTTTGGGGGGATGAACTCGTGACTTCTGCCCCCCTATTTATCTGCTCCATACTGCAAGTTTTCCAGATGCATCAATATTAGGGAAATCTATTGCATTGGAATAACTAAACTGTCCCTCAATAACACCATTTCACTGGGAAATAAATATTTGAAATACTTCCTCAAGTCCTGGAATTTTTCCAAGAGAAGTGTAAGAGCAAAATTCTTTGTAGCTTAATAAATTACATGAGGGCATATACAATTATGCATCTGTATAATTTATGTTTAAAACTGATTTATTTGTAAAGGAAGTCAAATTAATCATTATGGATTATAAATATATTTCATACTCATTAACTCCCATTTTTCATTTTGTTCTATAAGGAAACACATCTTCATAATTCAAACTAAAAAGACTAATTTAGAACACATAAAGTGTGGTTTTGACTTTTTGAAAAATAGCTTTGTTTTTCAAACATGTTCATGCTTTTTGTTATTTTAAGTATCTAAAGGAAGCCATTATGATTTTCAGAGCAATGAAAGAAATATGTCACAGGGAAAAGAGTATTTTTGTTCATATTTTTAGGTTATTGGTCATATTTCAATCCGCTGGAAAATGTGATTGCAAATCTGGTTAGAATTATAAAAATATCAAGCTTACCAGTATTACAACTTCTGATGAAAGGGTGAATTCTTTTGGGACTGTGAAGATAATGTGGCAGAATAATAATCTATTTTCTGTACAGTGAGTGCAGAAAAAGGGTTCAATGAAGTTATTTCTTTGGTCTGTGAGAGTGCTCTGTTTGTACTATTTTTGACTAAGCCTCTACATTGAATACTTCTATTAAAAATTCACCCCTATTTCCTATTTGTATCTCATTTGTTGTCTATATTGAAAATAAAGCATGCCATTTTCATTACTTAAAGGCAGCATCAGAAGAAATAAAGCTGAGCTCTTACTAGCTCTATTGTTCTGCTGTTGAGCAGCAACTGCCCTTTACTTTCTATAATCCTTTCTTAAATATGCTCATAATCTACACACACACACACACACACACACAACCACATAAAATGAAAAACTTTTAAAACAAAGTGAAAAATTTTATTAAAAAAAAACCCCTGTCCTTGCAGGAGGAGAAACACACTCAATAGTGTGACACACAGTGTGAAAGCAGCTTTCTTTTCCCATTGCAGAAATAAATCTGGCACTATTTATTGGCGCTGTGAAGAGGACAATGGACTTGGTTAGTTTCTGCTCTACTCCAATCTGGAAGTCCTTTGAAGTTTTATGTAATTTGATTTCTCCCATAGTTTATGAAATGTGCATCTTTTAATATTATATAACAATTTATGCTTCATACTTTCTAAAGTGCTTTTAGACATTTTGGTTGATTTTTGACATTATGCAGCATATCATGTAACCACCTGTGCCCATTTGAAGAATAAGAAGTAAAGCCACGGTCTCAGTTACTACATGCCACAATATTAATATTTAGCAGTACAAGATTGTGTGTGTGCAGATTACTCAGTTTTTTGAGAGGGGATGTATTATTGCCTCTCTCTTTACACACACACACACACACACACACACACACAATATGCAAATTACAATGGTTCAACTTAAGATTTTTAGGCTTTATGATGGTGTGGTATTCCTACTACCATTCTGTTTTTCAATATTCAATAAATTATGTGATTGTTAACATTGTATAAAATTGGATTTGGGTTACATGATTTTGTCACACTGTAGACTCATGTAAGTGTTCTGAGCAAATTTAACATATGTTAGTAGGCTATGATGTTCAATAGGTTAAATGTATCACATGCATTTTCAATTTGTGATATTTCCAGTTTACAATGAACTTATTGGAATTTGATCTCATCTAATGTGGTTGGGCATCTGCACATGAGAAAGAAATCGATTAAGCTTGAGGAAGCACTGAGGAATGAAATCAACCAAACGACACTCTGTTCATGTGCAACTATAACCATAAGGAATTCCACTTTTACATATAATCACAATGTACTAGTTTTAAAAAATAATAACAATAAAAGAAGATCAGTAGAATAGAGCAAGGGGATGGGGGAGGGAGAAGGGGAGTATAAGGGGGGTACTGGGGAGTGAGATTGATCAAATTTTTTGCATGCAAGAATATGGCATAATGAATCCCACTATTATGTATAATTATAATGCACCAATTAAAAAACATAAAGCAAGCAATTGGGGCAGATTGTTAGCTATAGATGAATCCAAGTAACTGATATGCAAATGTTCTTTCTACTATTGCAATTTTTCTGTAAGTTGGAAACTATTTTCAAATACAGGTTTTTTTTTTCTTTTAAAGAAATGCAGACACAAGGGAATTGAATAATTTTCATGTACAAGTAGAGCTGATTAGAGGCAAAGTGAAGAACTAGAATCCAGGTCTTTTGTTTCTCCAAACTTCCTATAAACCTGTAATCTATTTCTGCTAACTATAAAGCAATTTTTACTTAAGTATTTACAAACCACAATCACACTGTTTGCCAATTGGTTATAATCAGTATCTTAGCACAGAGAAGTCACATAGTTATTTATTTATATATTTTCATGAAGTAGCTCACTTTATGTAGCATGTTAAATAAATGTTCCAGGCTGGCCTGGAACTTCTGAGCTCAACTGATCCTTCCACTGCAGTTGGGATTACAGGCATGTGCCATTATACCTGGCTTTCCATTGTTACAATTTATTAATAGCCTTTACTTACACATCACATTACTCATTATAAGTCATTTTCACCAATCTTTTTTTTTTGTTTGATCTTCATAATGTTTCAGATAAAGAGTAAATAAGACAAACATCATTGGACCCATTTCATAGATTAAGAAGTAGGCTGTGAAGGTTACTTCTACTATTAATGTTCATACCACTAAATGGCACAGTCTAGACAGATACCCAAGTCCTAAATTCCAGAACCAGTACTCTTTCAATACTTACCTTTTATTTTTTTTTTGATACTGGGCATTGAACCCATGGCCACTCTACCACTGAGCTGCACCCTCAGTCCTTTTTATTTATTTTGAGATAAGATCTTGTTAAGTTGCCCAGGCTGGTCTCAAACTGGCAACCTTCCTTCCTTAGCCTCTTGAGTAGCTGGGGGGTTACAAGCCCAGGCCCAGTCCCACCCTCAGCCCACCCCACCCTATCACACCCCACCCCTGCTCCAATATAGTCTCTTAATATTCCAATGTCTTTTCCTATTCCTAATGACCATATCTAAAATTTTAGAGCTAAATTATATTTGGCAATAGAAAAATACCATTCTCTCAAACAAAATGCCCCCAAAATGCCTATGTTTTACTTATTGTCTTCTATAATAACATCTAAGTTTATTAAATATCTACTTAACCTTGTGCAAGTGCTTTAAATGCACTATCTAATTTAATTTTTTCAATATCTCTATAACAGAATTCTCATGGTTACAAATAAAGAAGTAGGCTCTGGGAGCTTGACTAACTGGGTCAAAGCCACACATTTGTAGGGATCAATGCAGAATGTGGACCCCGACAATCTGACTCCTAGCTCCTACATTAACCATGTTTTTCATACTATATCCCCTGATTTTGAAGTGTTTTTTGTTATTGTTGTTGTTGTTGTTGTTTTGGTAATGGGGATTGAACCTAGCACTTTGTGCATACTGGACACATACACTATACCACTAAACTAAACCCTCAATTCTCCCCCATTTTTTTTCTTTAAGCTCAATTGATACTTTAACCAATTTATTTTCAATATATTTAGTAATTTTTAAACACTACAATTGAGAGAACTCTTTCTAGGAATATTATTTGTGAGAAAAAATATGTGTACAGAAAAGCAGGTTACCCCATCTTATCTGCATCAATAGCACACACCCCTAGCATACACTGTGTTCAATAAATATTTGTTAAATGAATGAATGATGTTTCAGTTCTCTATCAAAAAAGTTTTAAGACATGATGATGTAAATACTTAAACACAAGACCTAAAAGTCAAATTGGCTCAATTCACCACACTTCTTCTTTATAGTAAAGCTCAGTTTCAAATACAGGAAAGAAGGGGCTGGGGGAGGAAGAGAGAAACAAATTTCACTTCTAAGTGATTTTTAAAGTCAGCCCTTAGAAAATTGAAGTATTCTGTCAATAATTTGACAGATGTGGCCTTCAACTGCCTAAAAAACTCCATTTAGACTATAATTGCTTGTCCATTTGATTAAAAAAGTGATGTCCAGGCTCACTGCTGATTGGATTTTATAATTTTCCCACTTGCTATAATGAGTTGGGCTAAAAAGAAGAGAAGACTCTGGCAAAGACGTGGTTCCTAGGCAAGGCAGAACCACCTCCGGGATGACAGGTAGTTTCCCAGGGTCCCAGGTGTAGCTCACTGAGCAACAACTCAGTAAGGGATGGGTCAGAGGGACGACATGCTCTTGAAGGAGCCGTGGGATACATCTTTCCAACTCTCTTCTTCCTCATTCAGTAGTTTTTTTTGTTTTGGTACCAGGGATTGAACTCAGGGGTACTCGACCACTGAGCCACATCCCCAGCCCTATTTTGTGTTTTATGTAGAGACAGGGTCTCACTGAGTTGCTTAGCGCCTCACCATTGCTGAGGCTGGCTTTGAACTCGTGATTCTCCTGTCTCAGCCTCTCAGAGTGCTGGGATGACAGGCATGCCAGGATTACAGCCACCATGCCCGGCTATTCAGCAGTTGTTTGTGGCTTCTTCCCACTTCAAAGTTTCACATCATGTGAAATAGGAATGCTTATGTTACCAGTGCAATGCTGGCCCCTCTTAAGAGGCAGAGACACTCAAAGTGGTCTTCTCTCTCTTTGAGTTCTTGAAGCCAGTTAAGGAAACCCAATATGAACATCAACAGCACAAGCTTCAGTGCCTGAAGAATGGAGCAGAGAGAGGGTAGGTCACAGATCAACTTCTCAACCCACTGGGGGTGAGGCAGGGAGGATGTGAAGCCACAGCTACAGGACAACAAAAATTAGGGGGAGGCCTATTCATCAGACTTTAGGGAAGAAGTGGAGTTTTCTAGGAATCTAGGCGCTGCCTGCTTTCTTTCCTTACCCAATTCTTCTTGTTTGCTACCAGCCTGATTGCAAGCTGTCATGGTGCCAGTGGCTGTCATTTGGTGTACAAATGAGAATAAAGTGGAGCTTGGGCCGGTTTTCATAAATAGGGTCATCTAGCAGCCAGGTGTCCTGCTCTCAAGGATGAGCACTGTGGGGTGAGCCAGGCTGTGTCACTACTATACTGGGAACAATCCAGGAGAGGACCATATTCACCTAGCTCCCTTCCTCCTTGGGCAATACGAGCTTTGTCCTGCCCCATATACTCCAGTGCAGAACACAAACACCTGAGGTGCCCAGCCTGCCTAACTTCACAGCAATGTAAGGCAATTTCAGAGCGAAAATTGCTTTCACTGGAGTCAGTCATACCTCAGGGCTCAGGTTACCCAGCTTGGCATAGTTGAAGTCTTAAAGTGACTCCTTTCAGGTGCTGCCTCTTATCAGACTCAGCTGCTTCTTCCTAATGCACCTTTCACCCCGAGACATGAGCTCCTTGCAGATTGTGCAGACTGAGGCTTTTTTTTTGTTCTGTCTAGGTCTCAGCACATCCTTATCAGCATCTCTGAGACTGCAACCTCTGCAGTTGTTCGTGTTCAGAGTCCTGGCTTGGACACCCACTCTTATTCTCCATCCTCTCTTCCCAGTCTGAGCTCCTTGGCTTTTCCCTACTCCTGCTTTTTGGCATACCTGGCTTTGCATTTGCAATCTATACCTTGAAATTGCTTGCACAAAGTTGATTTACCACATGCTCAATTTCTTGGATGATGTTCATTTTTCTCTCTCTCTTTCTAATGCACTATTTTCCAGCATAAATAAATGAATAAAATTCTGAAAAGGGGATATAGCTCAGTGGTCAGAGCTCTTGTTTAGCAATGCACAGGGCCCTGGGTTTGATCTGAAGACTTATAACCCCTACACTTTCAGTTTCCCTGATCTTGTGAATGACAGTTTGACCTTGAGTCTAAAGGTGCAACAATAACATTCAGGTTATTTTTGATTACCAGTCACTGTCTTTTTATTATTTTGCATACATATGTATATTATTTTACATATACACATATATACGTAAAATTTTCTTTTTGCAGTGCTGGGGATGGATCACAGGGTCTTGCACATGCTAAGCGGGTGCTCCGCCACTGAGCTACACCCCCAGCCCATGCCTTTGTATTTTTGTATTTAAGCAGAAAAACCTAAGCAGGTGTTAAGACTGCCCCTCAGTTAATGCTCCCTTGGAAGGGAATATGTTTTTTGTTCACTGGAGCAAGTAATACTGAACACATGCCCTAAAAGTTCTCAGAAAAGGGAGAAAATAAGTGATACTGAATCACTACCACAGGCTGGACACTGCCATTCACTTTCAGACTTTGTTACTCCTATGCTAGTCATTCTGGTTTTAAGTATAGGAACTAGACTAAAAATAACTTATACACCTTTAAATTTGCGATTTGCACCCAAGTCAATTGGCCTCCAGAAATTCATGCAGTCCCTCAAAAGAAAGTTCCATACGAAGGCTTAATACAATTCAGTCATCAATTACATAGAGGTGGTTTACATTTTCCTGCAATTTACACCTTTTTTCCCCCAGACTAATGAAATTTCCCATGCCGGCAAAGTGCTTCTTCCTATGATTTACTAGGTTTTTGGTGAAGAGCTAAACGAAGTTTTGCTGTGAAGCTGGCGAGGAAGAGAAGACTAAGATTCCAATAAAAACTTGTTAACTGGTGTGCAACAGCAAGCCTATTAAGAGAGGAACGACTCTCCTGCAGAACACACAGAACAGTCTATACATTTCTTGTTAAGTGCTGGCTCAAGGGCTCACCTCCCCTAGACTTGTCGCTTAGGCTCAGGCCCAAGCCAGCCCTGAGAGGACTGGAAGAAGCCCTCATGGAAAACACAGTCATTTAGAATCCAGGGCATCACAATGAACATACTCACAATGGCTTTGTAAGGTATTATTGCTGTTGTTCTGAATACGTAAGACATGCATACACAATTAATATGTTCCCTTGATTTACATGTCCTTGCTTAAATCACTTCCAGAAATTCTTAGTAAATGCGAAAGGAATTTATCAATAAATGTGTTATCTCTTCCTCTAGTGGTACGTCAGATCACTTCTTGAAAGATCCTTTCCAGATCCTTCTTCAGTTCATACTGACTTTTAACAAACTCGAATCTACATGCCATCATTAGAAAGCCACAGTAAGTGAATTTACTCAGTTAATTTGCATCAGTCCAAATAATTTTTCCTGACAGATTACTTCCGTACTAAGCATCAAGTACTTTTTAATCCTAGGCAGGTTATGGCTAAGCATAAATGATTTCACATTTCTCATAAAGATGCCAGTCATTAAGAATATTAACACACATTCCTTCCCCTTGGATGGAAAGGAGCTGTCATTTTAGCAATGTTGCTGCATCAGCCTTCCTATTGTCAAACACAATAAATGATGAGAAAATCAATTTACTCTTTAGAATTAGTCAAGTGAGGAATCCTTTGAAGTGGGGGGGGGGGGGGACAGGATTTTGCCTGGATTCTAGAATCACATAAAAGCGAGTACTGTATGTATGCTGGAAAAATGTTGTGAAATTTAATGAGGACTATTTGTTGCCATAAGATCTTCCAGACAGACTATCTCTGAAAAAGAATTCCCTAGTCCTAAATAGAGGCTTGATGAGCAACAGATGTAGCTTAAATGAACCCTTGTTCAACTGAACCAAGAATATATTTTGATTTGTAGGAGGCACAATCCAGAAGAGAGGAAAAGTAACAATAACACGGCTCTGGTGTTGAAGATTGTTGTGGTGTTGAACGTATTTATTTATTCCATAAGCTTTGTCTCATAAGGCGGAATGCAAATGAACTTTTAATACTTCCTAATGTTTGGAGGATCTCCCATATGCTGCTTATGGAACAATTCATATTTGTGCTTTGTAGTCTAAGAACGCGTGGAGGAAAGCATTTCAATGGCTAGTCACAACCTTGACTGATCTATGCCCTGGCAAAGATTTGCAAGTTCCACAATTCAGTTTCTCCACCCATAAAGGGAAGATTAGATCGTTGTTCAAGAATGACAAGTATTTCATATTTGGAAATGACTAAATAATGAAGTGCCTGGATTCTATAGAAATGCCAAAGAGAAAAGAAGATTAATTTCAAACCAAAGTCTAGTACAAACATGACCTTCCTATTGTAAATCTCATGAACAGGAAAAGAAATTACATCTAAAGCTTTGTATCTCAGGCTGAGAATTTGGAAATATATTAATATTAGGATGTTTCAGATGGAAATAAAAGATCTGTTTATTATAATCTCTGTAGAAATGAGAAAAATTCTTTCTGCTACATTTTCCTGAAAGAATGCAGTTAGTAGAGATTTAAATGACAGGAATGGAAGGTCATCTTTTTACTCCTTTGCCTTTAGGCAGGACTGTAGTTAAGCCATCTCTGAAAAGGGAACAGTGCTATTGCTCCCAAAAATCTCTAGGTGAGAATGACAAAAATTAAAAAGAGCAGATGGCAATGCTCAGGGGTCGTGAAATTAATAAAGGTCAGTTCTGTCTGACATAATTTCATCTAAAATTCATTTCTATTTGCAAATAGCTTGACACTTAGCAAAACTCCAAAGGATGGGCTATTTGGCACTAGCTCTCTGTAAAAATTCCATTTAGTATTAGTATTAATGTCTGGTCATTGTTTTGTTTGATGCCTCTTTACCCGTTAGTGGAGGAGGGAGTCCCACCCCAAGGCTTTGGAGATGAAGGAACACATGAAACCCAAAGTTGGACAGATAAGATCGACAGCATTTATTAGTCACATGTACTTATTGTAGCCCAGAGGAGGAGGATTCTGGGCCACACAGTGACTATACTCCAGAACAGGGAACAGAATGAACCAACGGGGATTGTGGGAGGCATGCTACGTAGTGGTTCCCAGGGGAGGATGGGATTGACTTGTTTGAAGAATTTCATGGGCCAACAGAGAAGCTGGGTTGAGGACTGGGTAGAGTGTGGTGGGTCCAGCTGATAAGAGAATGAGCCAGGTAGGTGCCTTTTCCACTGGAGGGGGTCCTTATCAGGTGAAAGCAGAGGAGCTCACAGTTAGGCCTCTGAGGCCTAGTATTGCTCAGAGATGTCAAGGTCGTGCATGAATTTTAAGCCTTACAAGCCCAGTTGCCCATATAATCTGTATGGGCTTGCGTGATGCTCACATTCCCTCAGTCATTCCTGTTCTCAAAGAAGAATCTTTCCCACACTTAATTGTGTCTCTTGTGAAGAGTCACTTTTGACTGCATTGATAAATATGAGGGTTTAAGCGGTTTTTCTAGTAAGCGCACTCTCAGGCTAAGGCCATATAATTAGCTCAATGATTCATGCAGAAGCATCCTTTTCTTCTCACTTTGATTTGAATAAAGAGAGGAGAGTCCTCAATCATCCAAATTACATTTTTAACTCTTTACTTGATTTTAATCTGTCACAAGGTAAATGTTGACCAATTTCAGAGTTATAGCCAATGGGCTGAGAAAAAATGATCTAGCTTGCCAGTATACAGATATCCTCCCCTACCATTTTCAAGGATAATACTGTCAAGACACAGAACTCAGCCTTTCTCTAGCCTCTCTCATGTTCCCTGCAATCTAACAAGTAAGGAGATAACAGGAGGTAGGGGGTAGGCAGTATTTCCGGTAGAGGTCACTTAAAGTAGACATGTAGGCCTGTCCCTCTTAGTTATAAAATCTTGGGTGAGGCATTTAATGTCTCTGGACCCCAAGTTTAATTATTTAAATATCTATGTTGTCCAGACTGGCCTCCAACTCCTGAGCTCAGAGATCCTCTTGCCTCAGCCTCCTGAGTAGCAGCGACTATAGGCATGCATCACTATGCCCAGCCTGAGTGAAATGCTTTTGCACTAGCAAAACACTTGTTTCAAACAAAAACTATAGTCATTCCATAAAACAGACGGAAATAATGTTTCCTTGTTTGAAGTGGATCCCAAGTCAATTGACCTAGCCTCCCCCTCACAGTTGCTCCCTTCCCACACAGAGCCAAGTTTCCTGAAGTACCTCCTTGAACACCTAGCATCCTTGGAACTCAGTTTGATAACCAGAAGATGAGATGATATCCAAGATTCTAGGTTTCAGGAGAATGGGAAAACCATAGACTATGGATGTGGACAGATACACATTCGAATTATGGCTCTTCACTCTCTAAGCTATTGGACCAGTGTTATAGTTTGGAGAGTGTGTGTGTGTTAGTTGAGGTTGAACCCAGGGCTTCGTGCATTCTAAGGCAAGTGCTCTGAGCAACATCTCTAGTCCTCTTTTTTTTTTTTTTGTATTATTATTATTATGTATTTACTTTTTTTAATATTGAGGTAAGGGTTGAGGTAAGTTATCAAGGGTGGCCTCACACTTTCAATTCTCCTGCCTCAGCTTCCTGGGATTACAGGAGCCTGCCCCATGCCCAGCATAGCTTGGATCTTGGATGTCCTCTAAAGGCCCATTTGCTACAGGCTTAATTGCCATCCTGTAGTACTATTGGGAGATAATACAATCTTCAGGGGTTGGGGCCTGATGGAAGAAAGTTAGGTCATGGCGGCAGTGGTGGGGCATATCTTGAAGGGAATATTGGGACCCCAGCTCCTTTCCTGTCTGTTTCCTGGCCACCATGAGATAAGAAGCTTTGCTCTGCCACACACTCCCTGCCATAATGTTCTGCCTCAACACAGGTCCAAAGCAACAGAGCCCATCCACCATGGACTGAACTTCAAACTGTGAGCCATAACAAAACTTTCTTCGTTATAAGTTGTTTATCTCAAGGATTATGTTACCGAGATGGAAAACTGACTAATACAATCATACTTGATTTAACCACCTGTAAAGATAAAAATAGTTCTATTTTAAAATATTGCTGGGTAAAGAATGCATGTGGGGTGTGGCCCAGTAGTAGAGTGCTTGCCTAGCATACACCAAGCCCTGATTTCATCTCCAGCTCCCCCCCCACACACAAATGAATGTGTGAAAAGCACCTAGCCTAGTGCCTGAAACCTAGTAGAGATAAATGGTAGCTCTAATAAAGGTTATGGCCCTGACCTGAGCAGAAGAAAATGAAAGAAGAGCTTCTACTTGAACTTCTAAATTGTAATGATATCTCTGTCATTCCTGAAGTCAAACCCTCAAGAACTCGAGAAATTCTTTAGAACCTGAATTGGTTTTGACTGTTCCAAATTAGTGGAGGCGGGAAAATTCTTCTAATTCACTGAACATTCTGTATGCATGGGAAAGCGTACGCTGTGTAGACACACCCCAAGTCTCTTAAATGACACCATGGCCAATCCAACCCGCACAGATGGAATTTAAAGCATGTTGCTTTTACCAAAGAAAAACAGAGGAAATGTCATCAAGAACACTTTTTACAAAGCCACAAGAAATTCAGTACCTGACAGATCCTATTCCATATTTCACCCTATATCATAAAACAATCCGCCAGAGAGCTATTGCTCATTTGTGGAGTGGCTGTGGTGATGGCCCACATTCTTTCAAAAGTGGAGGAGTTTCCCCATAAATACATCCCAGAGTGTGTGATTTCTGAAAATCTCAATGTGAGATTCCGCTTTATAAAGGTCTTCTACTATACTGTAGGAGAGCCTCCACGATGCCAGCAATTAAATTTGTCCTAAAGGAAGCCCACTTAGGTTTAGATATTCCCTCCACATTTTACAAAAGCTTACTTTGCATATGTGTATGTCTCTCTCTGGGCTGGGGATTGACACCCGGCCTTATGCTAAGCAAATACTCTACCTACCACTGTGCCATTGAGCTATTTTTTAACTTCTGGAAAGTTTCAAACATATCACAAAAGTAGGGAGTATCACAAATCCTCATGAACCTATCACACACCAACAACGACCATACATATTTTACCATCCATGTGGTGGTTGTCCCCTAAGCTCACAAGGTG